>JAJTJO010000816.1:0-326530 GCA_024550625.1 Dendroctonus valens
GGTGGATTAGATGAAGAGATGAAACATAAAGAAAAGGCAAAAGGTGTCAAAGCTATAATAAGTAGCAGCAGATAGCAATGGCGAAGGAAACAAGAAAAAAACCTCCATCTCATGACAAAGTAGTAGGCAAGGCAAAGAAAATGGACGGAAAAGTTGAAAATCACAAATATGCAATAAGAAAAGTCACACTCTATGGGTGATCAGAAGTTTAGTATTTTTTACTAAATTGCACTATCTCCATCTCCGAAAAGTAGCGCAACGCAAAGCACATGTCGAACGTAAAGTGAAATCATGAACAAGGATGAAATAAGACAACCACACTTCCTTGGGTAATCAACGGTAGAATTTTTTTAAATCGCCACTACTTCTATCTCAAAACAGTAGTCGGCAACGGCAACGAAATGTCGAAGTAAAAGTGAAAATCACGAAACCAGGACGGCACCTAGAAACCTCCCTTTCTTCGGTTCGCACAGTTTAGTATTTCACTTGCACTGTTCTCTCTCAAGAAAAAGTGACAGTAGGCAAAGCACCAAACTGTCGCCGAGTCCACGTCCCCTCCCTGCACCCGGACTGCCCTCAGAAACTCCACTTTATTGGGTTCTCCAAGTTTAGTATTTTTAAATTGCACTACTTCTATCTCAAGAAAAGTAGTACGCAAAGGCAAAGAAAATGTCGAAGTAAAAGTGAAAATCAATGAACAAGGAATGAAATAAGAAAATCATACTTTATTGGGTTATCAAAGTTTAGTATTTTTTAAGTTGCACTACTAAAATTTTTAACTCTAAGCCGTAAAAAAATTGGAAGCAAGACACTGTTTCTTCAAAGTTTCCGGTTCTAATTGCATTTACAGATCTTAGTGTCATTCGAAGAAAATCAACTGCTAAACATGAATTTCTCTGCACTTCTAAGATGAGCATTTAACAGAATCCATCATATCTATTATCTGGATTAAGTCGCTGCGACGTGAATAAATTTGTTCCAGAGGACAATCAGCACTGCATAGGGTGTGCAAACCGGGTTGACTAATAAATATCTGGATTAGCCATTAATGTCAAGTTAAGTTTAATCAAGCTGAATGGGCAGATTTAAGTGTCCGTTCCAGAGATTGAGAACTAATGCTCAGGTCGGAATTAAAGTTTGCGTGCGACTTCCTGCTGAAAACGATGCCTATTTGTTTCGATTTATGCAATTACGATCTGGTTTTCGGGATGTCATAGAGTGGTCTTTGCACAGCTATTAATTATCCTTTAAATGTCTCCCGAGCTGACATTCTGAGCATTTCGAATGGAGGCCTTTCTATTGACATTTTAACTAAACGCTCAGTCAATTAGGCGGTTCATGCTAATTGGGTGTCATTTATTCCAGCGAATTTGTTAAGCGCGCTTCTTTCAATTTGCCATTGATTGATTTGCCACTGGAAACGTCTCCGTTTTACTAAACAAAAGACAGTTAACTTTTAAGCTCCCATAACACCGTACGGCCTTTTAAATGGCCGTGAGAACCACATTTTCATTGTTTTATAGCCAAAAGGGCCCCAAGGGATTTCTGCTATCAAATTGCTTATAAAATCACTCGAGGCCTGTTATAATTAAGGATTTGCGAAAGGCGATTATTCCCGCTCCGGATGTCGCGCTGTCTTTCAATAAGATCGAAGGGTCGTTGAGTGTAATAGATAGCCCTTAATGGTAATTGTACTGCTAGCCAGCGGCCCAGGACAAAATTCAATTAACCTTTTTCGAGTGTGGCGCGTTTAATTTTTTCTTCCTCAATTGTTTAATTAAATTAACTTGAGGGGCGACGAAACACCATTACATGCCTATTATGCTTTGCAGAAAGTTGTTAACACTTTGCAGGAATATACAGGGTGGTTAAAAAATGGGGCCGGTTTTTGAAGCGCGTTATTTAGGCTTGCTTAGAGAGTTTAGAGTTTTTTTTATTTGGTTTATTTCTCGAAGATTTTAGGTTTCAAGTGAACTTTTGCTAAAATTTGGACGTAATTTCAATGAAATATTTGGGGGATGTTCAAATTTAGATGGTTCTAGAGCCTGCAGTTTTGTGAAAACCAAAATGTTTAGATCAACATTTACAAAGAGCGTAAAAATCAGATTCTTAGGCGATTTCCACGAATTTTTCTAAATGTTCAGATCCATGTGTTTGGTGTGAACTGCAAACATTTGAAGTTGCTACTCGCTATTTTTTGGAAGTTATGAATTTTTTTTTGGAACGGCCTCAGTTCTCTAAAAGCATTAAGTTCTATAGGCGAGCGAAAAAATCAACAACTGATGCGATTTAAATGAAATATGTAGGGGTTTAAGACTCAATGGTTTTCCATGAAGATGATGAGTTTCAAGTTACTGCTTGTTCTCGATCGGAAGTTAGAATTTTTTTTATCACAGAGCCCGCACCTGCGTGAAAACCAAAAATTTTGGGCCAACATTTACGAGAGCGCCAAAATCAGTTGTTTCATGTTATTTTCACCACTTTTTCAGCATTTTCAAACTCTGGTTTCAGTTGTGGACTGTAGAAATTTGAACTTGCTACTCGATGTAGGTCGGCAGTTATCGTTTTTTTATTGAAGAGGCCGCAGATGCGTAAAAATCAAACAGATCAAAATTCAACATCTAATGCGATTTATAAGACATTTTCAGGATCTTCAGACTGAATTGTTTTCTTTAGAGGGTGGAATTTTTAAGTTGCTACTCACTCTAGACCGGAAGTTATAATTTTTCTTTTGGAGCGGCCGCAATTCCGTTATAGAGTTCATTTCTATAGCAGCAACATTTGTAATAAGCGTAAAAATCAAAAACTTAAGCGATTTAAATCAAATTTTCACAGTTCTTAGATTCAAAAGTTTTCTCTGCAGTGTGTAAGAGTCAAGTTGCAACTCGCACTTGATCGGAAGTTAGGTTGTTTTATCTGAGAGACCGCAGCGTGAAAATCAATATTTTTAGACAAACATTTACAAAGAGCACATAAATTTCATTTATTTGCGATTTGCACCACTTTTTCAGGATCTGTACAATAAAGTGTTTGTTGTAGACTGTGAAAATTTCAAGTTGCTTCTCACTCTAAATCGGAAGTCGGGATTTTTTTTCTATATCAACATTTGCAAAGAGCTCGAAAATCAACAGATGCTTCTTTTCAAATAGACCGCAAAAATTGGCTTGATTTTGGATTTAAACCATATTTTCCGAATTTGCCGATTCAAGTCTTTGTCGTAGAGTGTGAAAATTTCAAGTCGGTGCTTGGTGTAGATTGAAAGTTATGAATTTTTATCGGGAAGGGTGCAGTTGCGTCAAAATCAAACAGGGCAAAAATCAACATCTAATGCGATCTAATCGATTATTTCCTGTTTTCAGACTCAAATATTTTCTATAAACTGTGAAAACGCCACGTTGCTACTCAATCTAGAACGGAAGTAACGATTTTTTACGAAGTTTGAAGTTGCTACTCGCTCTCAATTGGAAGTTAGAAATATTTTTTATCTGAAAGGGCGCACTTGCGTGAAAACCAAAATTAGCAAAGAGCTCAAAAATCAGCTTCTTATGCGATTTACACCACTTTTTGAGGACTTTGAGGCCCAACTATTTTCACTAAACTGGAAAAATCTGAAGTTGCTAGGCAATGTAGATCTGAAGTTATGATTTTTTATTTGGAAGGGTGCAGTTGCGTAAAAATCAAACAGGGCAAAAATCAACATCTAATGCGATCTAATCGATTATTTCCTGTTTTCAGACTCAAATATTTTCTATAAACTGTGAAATGCCACGTTGCTACACAATCTAGAATGGAAGTAACGATTTTTACGAAGTTTGAAGTTGCTACTCGCTCTCAATTGGAAGTTAGAAATATTTTTTATCTGAAAGGGCGCACTTGCGTGAAAACCAAAATTAGCAAAGAGCCAAAAATCAGCTTCTTATGCGATTTACACCACTTTTTGAGGACTTTGAGGCCCAACTATTTTCTCTAAACTGTGGAAATCTGAAGTTGCTAGGCACTGTAGATCTGAAGTTATGATTTTTTATTTGGAAGGGTGCAGTTGCGTAAAATCAAACAGGGCAAAAATCAACATCTAATGCGATCTAATCGATTATTTCCTGTTTTCAGACTCAAAATTTTCTATAAACTGTGAGAATGCCACGTTGCTACTCAATCTAGAACGGAAGTAACGTTTTTTTACGAAGTTTGAAGTTGCTACTCGCTCTCAATTGGAAGTTAAAAATATTTTTTATCTGAAAGGGCGCACTTGCGTGAAAACCAAAATTAGCAAATAGCTCAAAAATCAGCTTCTTATGCGATTTACACCACTTTTTGAGGACTTTGAGGCCCAACTATTTTCTCTAAACTGTAGAAATCTGAAGTTGCTAGGCACTGTAGATCTGCAGTTATGATTTTTTATTTGGAAGGGTGCAGTTGCGTAAAAAGCAAACAGCGCAAAAAGCATTATCTAACGTAACGTAGATGACATTTTCAAGAGAAAGAATCGGAATTCATAATATGTTTTTATAGTATAAGTATTTATAGTATAAGTGAAGTTACATTTTCTGAAGAAGCAAAAGTGAATGTCGCGAGAAGATATGCTGAAAAATTACTCATCAGCACGCATTAAGAGCGTTTTAGTTTGATGAAAACACGCACCAGAACCAGTCGTGATTTTCACGATGCCAAATTTTCTTGATCTTGGAGATTTGAAGACACTTGGCATCAATTAACAGTTTGATGAAAGGCTACTTCTCTACAGTTTTAACAACTTTATGCACCAGAAAACTTTAATATAACCGCAAGCTGCAATGCAAGATTTAAACAATGCTGGTGAACACATCTGTGATAAAAATCGTGTACTGAGCGTATTATTGCTTTTGGGAATTCAACAGGAAACCAAGTTTAGAAACTTTCAGTTCTTCTCAACGAAGTGGTATGATAAATACTCCCAGACAAATTACACCAATTGTCCATCACCCTGTAGATAATGAAACATATTAAATTCAAGCCAATCGATCAAAAGGGCCTAAAGAGCCATTTGCCCGAATATCTCTTAAGGTTAACGTGTTCATCCAGTAATCGATCTGGTCATATTCATCGAATATTCCTTCGACAGGTGAGGCAATGAATTTCCCACCGATATTAATTTAAACGGGGCCATTAGAATGCTAGCTGGAACGCGGTAGCAATCAGAAACAAGTTAAGTTCAATATTTCAGCTATTTGTTCGTCCTGCAAATGTTTAATGTCTTCGGTAGCGTAAGGGTCGAAATGAACTATTGCCATAGCTGGCGCAGCACACCTGCATGGAAGGACATTATTTCAAGTTTGCTGATTTAGCTAAAGCGAATAACTTAGCGACGGCGGAATCATTCGGCCGCTTCTGTAAGGGCGGCAATGAACGTATTGTCAGCGCCATAAAGCTAATTCAGCCAGTGTAGGTTCAGGCGCACAAACATCAAAACAATTAGCAAGTTGTGTAAAGCCTAATAGATCTGGATGGTCAGCTATTTTAGCAAACTATTGTAGCTGGTTAATTTTGTTAAATGCCGGAATTTGTTTTAAAAAATGGGTTAATTCATGAAATGGTGTATAAATTCACGTCCAGTTAGTGGGGGCATAATAAACTGTTAGTAGAGACAGTGTAACCTGGCTACCCGCCGGGAGACACGCTAAGTGAATTGGCCCCACTTTCTGCTGAAAAAACTCACTTTTAAAATCCTAATCCGTTGAATTGGAGACTGATTATGTCGCAATTAGAAACGTGGCGGTTTCTTGAAAATAAGCGTGTTTTTCAAGCGCTATTTGATGCAACGTTGCCAATTACGTTTGGATTTTGTGTTCATTTTGCTGCAATCTCGCAAAAGTACATTTTTTCAAAAAGGGCTTCAGAAATAATTAAGCGAAGGCAACCAGGAAAATGCTTTAAAAAATTGTTTAGCTGATTCTCCTAATTTGCTGAAGCTTTTATTTGAAGCAAATGTTACTCGCAAACACCGGATTTTTGAGTGCAGTGGTTCAAAAAATTCAAACACCATTGATAAGAACTATGTATAAAAAACACTCCAAGTCCCAAAAGTGCATAACGAATTTTGTGTAATTATTGCAAATTGTCATCGTACACGTACAGGCAATTTCGACGCTACGGAATTATTATTATTCCCGTTTTATGACATAGCTGGAGCTCGGTAATAACTGCAAAACGGGCACGGGCTAAATTGGGGAATAACAGGGGGGTAAACGTATATAAAGTTGCAGTTTTCATGCTATAATACCGCCAAATAGATAGAAAGAGGCCAGTATTTGTTCGCGGTGGGAAAAGGACAATGATTATATCTTTAAAGTGTCTTGAAAACTTGGAAAAATTGCGCAATTTTTTTCAAATCCATCGGGAAAATATGGGGATCAAATTGGGTCCGAATATGAAATGCCCAAGGTTTGAAATGGAAAAGTATTCGCTCCTTCAAGATTCGTTTAAAAATTCAGGCAATCGACAGGACCAAAGTCACATGTGCCAAATTACGGCTCTAGTTTAGATGCTGAAAAAATGATGGATTAATCAGCGCCTTGCCTCTAAAAGACCCAAATAAACCATTTGGTTAAGCAAAAGGTGAGTATCAAGAGAGTCACGTATTTACGGCCACTGCTAGCAGTCCGAAAAACTCCAGAAACAGTCCGATTTTGCGTGTTTTCCACTAGTGAAAAATTTTTGTACAGAAATAAAACTCAATTGCAGTTATTTTAGGGAAAAAAACATAAAAGAATTGGTACAATTTTCAAAAATCGCACTCGATCTATTGTGCAAAATTGATGTTTTTACCGCAAAATCTACAAATACATCAGCAATGTATTCGTATTTTATGGCTTGCCATTAAACTTCCCCCCTAACATGATTGGAGAGTTTCGGTCAATTATCTGCCGACAAAAAAATATACTGATTTGAAATTAATCGTGAATAATTTACATCAAAAACCCGCAATTTGCATTATTATATAAATACATTTATTGATAAATAACTGCGATTTTAACTAAATCAGACCTATAGAATGTTGTTAAAGCTGGTGAGCTTTTCTATTATTTAAAATTCAAGGGATCAAGGGATCAAGTTAAACAGGCTTCATTCACAAAACTAATGAGAAAATTTTGTTAAAACTGCCAATTATTGCAGCTTAATTAACATTCTATTGATCCATTGCAAATGCCAACTTTGAACGACATTTTTTTGGGGTAAAGCAAAGCTTTATTGGCGCATTGTTGTTGCATGAAGAGTCATTTTGACTGTATAGGTTCATACAAATAAGCAGCCCCCATCAAAATAAATAACTCTCAACTTTTCCTTTACAGCAAATCGCGTTGTCCTCTTAGAATGGCCATAGTCGGGATATTGCATTCTTTGCGCAATTGTTGCTGGACATTCCAAGGCACCTAATGGGGTCCAGGACGACCGACGACAACGCAAAGCAAGATTTACGATTACTACTCGAAGCTATGTCGTAACACTCAGCTACAGAACAGCTTAAAGGATTCCAGCAGAATAACATATGCAATTACTGCATGCTGTTGTTATTCGATGCATATTTATTCGATTGGCCCTTGTTTCATCAAGTTGCTGGTTTCGTTTCCTCGAAAAAGAAGCCGAAAACATTTAAACGAATTTTAAAATTTTCGAATCCGGCTACGTTTTATGTTTGTGTTCGGCTGCCCGACAGAATAAATATCTTCAACCTCAAACAGCTGAAACACTCTAAAATGCAAATCTAACTAGATAAAAGCGGAAAATGAATACGAACGCAAACAACCAGCAAACAATATGTTTAAATTCCCAAGCTAACGCAGACTATGTTATCAGTGGTGGCGTGTATGCGAATTTAAAAATCTAAAAATCAGCCAGAATATTTGACAGGAAATGTTTCCCGAACGGGAAAAGGAAAATGCAATTTTGTTAATCGGGATTGGCTTTCATTCATCTAGCCCGAAAGTGCTGCGTTAGACGAATTGGTTTGAGTCCAGAAAAACTGGAAATTGTTGCTACCTACATTCCACTTTCCTGGAAAAGTGAATTCCACAAAATCTGCTTGAATACAAAGGAAGCGAAGTGGCTCGCGTGATTCCACTTCAGATTTTTATTCGCCAATAAATTATAATAACGCGGAATTAAAGGGAAGCAGTAAATTAACATAGATATTAACAGGAAGCGATAAATCCGGAACTTGTGCCAGAAAAGGAACGCTCCATTCCTAAGCCACATAGTGAAGAATCAATGTGCAGGGAAGGTAAATTGTTTGAAGACATGTCACGAAATCATGCAATATTTTATTGGAAAATAAATAGACTTAAGGCATGAAATTGTTAAATTATTTTCCTGTCGGATTTGCTACTCATTAAATGGGATTCTAAGAAAGCGAATATTATACTTTTTTTGTTTGCTCGACGCAGCGCCACAGTTTCTAGCCCGAAAAACTTGCCAGTTTCAAGGAACATTGGCTAAGAAATAAGCGATTTTTTCGGGGTTTTGGACGTCAGGAAGAAATTCCTCTGCTCTAGCCAAAATCGCGAATTTTTATCAGTTAATTATTCATATAATAATGTCGGTTTTTTAATGTAAATTATTGACCATTAATTTCCAATCTGTATATTTTTTGTTGGCACTTTAATTGAGCGAACTCTCCAATCATTTTGGGGGGCAGTTTAATGGCAAACAGTAAATCCGATTAAATTGTTGATGGATTTGTAGATTTGCAGAAAAAACATCAATTTTGAAGTAAATTGTGATAGAGTGCGATTTTCAAAAAATCGTAGCAAATTTTAATGTTTGTACCTGAAATAAATGAAATTGAGTGCCATTTATACAGCGATATTCTTTTGATCAAAGCAATACGATCGGGTTTAACTGTTATTCATAAATAACTTGTTTTATTCATAAAAAGTCAATACAAAATATAAAAATAAAGTTAGATTTCTTCAAAAAATTATGTTTTTTGAAATATCGATCGAATGGTACTATGGATTTTTAATGAAACGCCCTGTGAATTGTTCCTATCTAAAGCTCTTGTGCAAAAATAGGCAAGGAGAGCAGAACCAACCGAAACCATAGGACAGTTCGGCACCGGAAATGAAAGGGGAAAACTGTTAGCAAAGCTCTCTAGGAAGAGAAAGTCTTTATCTGATGAATATTTTAATTCCAACAGAGAGAGGAAACTTCAATTGACATGGAATATGATGGATGGACCAACCAAAAATGAGATCGACTTTATAATCTCCGCCATAAACACATAATCCAAGACGTAGATGTAGTCATCAATTCAACACAGGCAGTGATCACAGGATGGTAAGATGCAAATTACTCATACCCAAAAATGGGAAGGAAAAGAAGATGGAACAAACGTCGAAGAGAGGAAGCGGAGAAAAGATAGCGGAAAGAAAGGAAACATACAAACAAAAGCTGAATGAAAATTTTTCCAATAATCCAGGAAAAACAGAAGAGTCATTGGATAATGGAAATAGGAGAACGACTAAAATTATAAAGCAGAATTAGCAGATAATAGGCCCCCCAGGAAAACGGCCGGACGAACTGTCGTTAGAAACAAAACACCTCCTAGAGAAAAGGAGAAAACTGATAACCGAGGGTAAAAGAGACACTATCCAATACACAGAAACCAACAAAACAGCAAGAAAAATGGCGAAACAAGATATACTTAAAACAGCCAAACGAAGCAAGTGCGATCCCTATTAGAACAGAACAAGAGACTAAATATATGTAAAAGACATAACACACCTAAGAAGGAGATAACAAAAATAAAAGATGCGAAAAAACAACATAGTAGAAGACAGACAACAGATACTAAAAGTTGGGGAAGATTTCAATGGAGATCTGTAACGAATCCAAATTACCCAGAAATTCTTGAGTGTCTTGCTACAAAAAAGACCAGGACTTTTTATTTGGTAGCTGAAATCGAACTGACTTTTTTGAGTTTGATGCACAAGTTCGATGCATGAGAAGTAAAATGTTTGTCCTTTTTGTAAAATCTTGTAGCATTTATGGATTTTGCGCACAAAAATATTTATTTTCTTGCCAACTGACAATTTTAGACATGCATTTAACCTTTTGCATTAACAAAACTTAAGTTAACTTTTGTGTAATTTCGGGTAATCGGTCAGATCGAGTTAAATGAAACTTTTTGTGGATTTTTTCGTACATCAGGGCCATATTTTGTTAAAAACACGTTTCGTATTTTCGTGAGATTTCTGATGAACGCAATTCGAACGAAAAACATGTTTTTTCTCAAAAACTCGATTGCTACAAGATTTCCAAAGACCCCCAAAAATGTTTAAAAAGTATTAGGGCATCAACTCAAAAAAATCAGTTGATTCCAGCTACCACATAAAAAGTTTCGTACCAAGACACTCAAGAATACTCCATTTGCCCAAAGAGGATGAACTCGGTTGCTTCGTCAAAACATGAGTCGTACATAGGACCAAATTCACAGCGAGTTTCATTAAAATCCATCGTATAATTATCTCGGTATTGAAAAAAACTTTTTCAAGAATTTTTTCATCAGCCAGACATTTTTTTCTTAATAAAACTTAGGTCAGATCGTCTTCTCTTGAGCCAAAGAATGTATCAGTGTCCTTTTGCTCATGTGCTTACCGGACATCCTGTATACAAAAAGCTTTGACCGGTGGGAAAACACGTAACAATCGGCTTGTTTAGCAAAAAAATTGTATGCAATACAAATATTGGGTCTTTTTGAAACTCGTCAGCCTTTCGAGCTTTTAGGCGTCCCATGTTTTTGCAAGCTCACATGGAGTGCATCTTCAGACTATTGCTGCGTCGAGAAAACGACCTTTTGTGCAGAGAAACCACCCAAAAAAAACTTCTCTTGGAAACCATTCTTTACCTAGCTTCACAAGCTAATCTTGCAACCCACATTTTGCTTTTGCAGATACTGTGCGCAAAACATTCACTTTTTTACCGTCAAATCCATGAAGTAAAATCCTTTTACCGCACGCTTCTCAAAAAAATAGCTTAAGTACATACGCGGCAAATAAACAGCAAACGAAATCTATTTGATTTTCGTATTTACTTACCGGCAACAGAGAGGCAAAACAGGAAAGTCAATATGGGCGGCCACAAAATTTTCCTTCTTGGCATCTTCGAACCCTTTGCGAGAAGTTTTCTGAAAATGAAGGCAACACTCAGTTTACTCATTACCTATGAATGTTAATAAAATATTCAGTTGTAGTGGCGGCAAGTTTACTCAGACGATTGAACAACAGACACAAATTGAATTTTGGGCGGATGTTGAATTTTTTTTTCATATGCTTGAGATGAATTTTCAATATTCACATTTCCCTAATCAATAAAACGGTCTGACGGAGACGCTGTTTGTGTTGGGCACAATGGAAATCTTAAACAATGGGCCGATTCATTTAATGAAATACATCGCTGCCTTTATTGTTCGAACCAGCGCGTTGCTTACCTAAAATCAAATTGATGCTGAGGGGAGGAAATTTAATAAAAATTCTGGAAATGTTTGTCTGCTTCCATTTTCAATTAGCCAATATTGCCGTTTTCCGCTATAATCAGTGTAACAATCACGTTTATTAACCTTCCGTGAAGACAACTCATTTGCGTTGTTGAAAGAACATTCTCAAATAAATCTTGAGATGAATTTAATCATTTTCTTCCTGGTTCCAAGGTCCCAAACCTAAATTCTGATGGAAACAAAATGAGATTTTCTTGCCAAGTCTTGCTAACAAAAGCCATCCTGCTAGAGATTACAAACTGTACATAATAGCTACGCCTAATTAGAATAAATCCTCTACAGAAAAACTTTAATTAAGCATGACCGCAAACACTAACACTAATCACCGCGGCTTTGTATAATATCCAGGCTCTAGCCGTCCAGTTTCCGCTTCATGTCTCTAAATTATCTGGAAATAATTTATTTCCCTAGAGCGCTAATCGATTATTTTGCTCTAGAAAGTGCTGGATGGCGACCAAGAAGCACGATTTTTGTCGCTGAATTTATCCAGCAAAAGGAAAATGTTGCAACCGACAGATTTGGAAATGCAATTGAATTTGCACATCAAAGACAGAAAGTTAACGAGAACTATAAATTTAACAAGGGAATTTAATGTATCGAAAGGTGATATAACTAATTTGCATCAAAGCGAGCTAACAAGAATTAAACAAAACATTTCAACAATTTGCCTAAAAAACAACTAGATCCAATTAAACGTAAAATTGCAATTGTATATGCACCAGTCGAAATCATTATGCTAATTAGTTGAATGCAATTATTGCAACGTTTAGCGAAGTGACAATTCGGTTAGGATTATTGCCCAATTGCAGTATTGCCACGTAGCGAAATAATGATGAAATGGTTTATTTTACTGTGGCCCTTTCTCTAATTCTCTAAAGGCTTTCCTAGCTGTCTTCCAATATTGATATAATTTGATTAAAAGCAAACCTTCCATTTCTAATATTTATCCCGGAAGGTACTACGGACTTAATGGAACAAAGACTAATTAATTAAACACTGAGCAATCAAAGCATTTGATTCACTGCATCTAAGACACTATTATTATAATTCCAAAGAAAGTTTGTAGAATTCCTGTATTGTAACCATTCATTTTGCTGCGAAGTTTGTCCAAACCGCAATGCGATTGGCTGGAAAAAACTTTTCGAAAAGTTTTATTAAAAAAACTTACATTTACCCCGAGAGGGCATTTTATGTTCGTGACCTGTCGACTGTTTGGAAGTGCGAATTTATCACTCTAAATGTTTTCAGACCCACAAGTTCACTTTGGGACATTTTCCATACTCTACCAAACCCTGAAAGTTTAAATTATATTTTTTCTGTTTCAATGTTTTACTACTGGAAAAAAAATCGCCAACAAAACACATTATTACTACTCAAGTACACCGGCTGATGTGAACCTTGTAACATTTTATTTCCTTTCCTCAATTCGGCACAAAATGTATTTGAAACCAATCCATTGGAACAGGAAAAATGAAGAAAACGCGACCGAAAGCAAACGAACATTTATGACTTTTTCCAGTGCTTCGAATAGCGGATTTAACAACTGGCATTGAAAGGAGGAACGCGAAAAGCCATGCGAACAGAATGACATTAGATTGCATTACGTGCAACACAAAGTTTGTCTTTCCAGTTTAACATTTCATGGTTGCTTTATGTATCGTTTCCTGATTTTAGGATAAATTCAAAGAAACATCGGTACGATCTAAGTCTGATAGAATTAAAAACCCAAATCTACTTAAAACAGTAAATCTTAGTTTCACTTCAAACAAACGAGCTTATTCAATTTGACCACAATATTATACGGTCAGAGGAATAAAATATGTAAAGAACGCCAGAGCGCGGCATGTCCTTTATGTTAAACCGATATTTAAATTTCTAATACTTGACATAATTCTTCTTTAAAACTATAAAAGCACTCGGTCCGCGTTTGATATATGGGCATTATCCGAATATGAATTTCAATGGTTTATAAAAGATTCTGATGTAGGAAAATAACCAAGAAAATTTAGGGTTGGCTTAATAAATGAATATTCGATTAAGAGCATGCGAGAGGGAAAATGTAAATTTGAAATTCATGCAATACGTTTTCCATCAAACTGTCACACACAGCAGAAAATAGATTTGAATTTGAGCTTACAATTTTTCATAACCTGCTGGCGTATGACACACATTTCACTAATTTTATAAAAATTCCAAATATTTCTCACTTTTTATACGGCTTTTGTTTGCGTGTTCAGAGTGGTGATGCGTCGAACAAACCACCTCTGAAGATGCAGGTAAAGTCTGCTTGCGAAACGTCAGGAAGTACTTTTTTTGGACCTTTAAAAGCCCCGAAAACTTATCAGGCCTCAAAAGTAACTGAAAACTGCACAATTTCTCGGGCTTTCAGTTGATTTACCCAGCAAACACTTACGGTTTACGCATCTTGCATTTTATCAAAAAAATAATGGGATCCGTTAATGCAAAATCGAAACGCACCAAAAAAAATGTCGAAATTTTAATGTTAAAGAATTTTATTTCATAATTTAATGGCCTATGAAGAAGAAACTTGACAACACCATCAACAACATAAACTTAACCAACGAACTTGGATCCGACCACCTGGCTATTACGTTTAACATAGACTTACAACATACGCAACCTACCTCCAATACACCTCCTATAGAGAAAAACTTAAACCTAACAAAGACTGACATAGACAAAGTGAAACAACATATACATGATTACATTCAATCACAAGCACAGCACATTTCAATAGAAACCATACAACAACAACTTTCACTAGCCATAGGAAAATTTAGCCCGGAAATAAAAAATGCTTTCTACCGACATACACTACCCAATACATACTGAGACTAATAAAACATAAGAGAGAACTGTACAGACTATATACAAACACTCAAAATAACGACCTAAAAAAGACACTGAACCAACTTAACAGAAACATTAAAACTCTGATTGGACAATACCGACAAGACAAATGGCTAGAAACATGTAAAGAAATACAGAAGGACAAAGGCAAAACATACTGGCGAAAAATTAAGAAACTGGCGCAATACAGGAAGACTGGCACTACTGACACAATTGACGAAAACGGAATAGAACGTTACACAGACAAAGAGAAAGCGGACGCATTCGCCAGACACTATCAAAGGGCCTTCAGCATATCGACAAACCTTAACTTCGACAATGACAACTGGAACTTGATCAACGACTGGTACTTGAACTATTTTAACAGCTCACCAAACTACACCTACAAACTCATCACAGACACGGAGTACGATGAAGCCCTAGCGCACATCAAAAACACTGCACCGAGGAAAGATAAAATTAAGGCAAAACTTTGAAAAAGCCTAACTCAAGAAACACACAAACTGATCCTAACTGAATTGAACAACTGCATCACAAATGGCAGAATCCCAGAAACGTGGAAAAACGGCTTAATAATTCCTATACCCAAAAATGGACTGGACAATACACAACCGAGCAACTACAGACCAATTACACTACTTCCAGTACTAAGAAAAATTTTTGAATACATAATGAAGCAGCGGGTTGAAAAAGTGATTGGAAAATATATACCTACCTACCAATTTGGTTTCAAACAGCATCACTCGACTGGTCATCTGCTCTTTATTTTGGCCAACAATATACAAACTACCCACCTAACTGACAGAAAGACAGCTTGCCTGTTTATGGACATTAACAGGCTTTGATAGTGTCTGGCATAGAGGCTTACTATACAAACTATACAAACTACACACACCCACATATCTACTACACACCATAAAGAACTTACTAGAAACAGACAACTACAAGTACGAATTGGCAAAACACTGTCATTTTCTTTTTCCCTTGAACAAGGGCTCCCTCAAGGATCCCCGCTCTCACCGTTTCTCTACAATATATACTGCCATGACATATACAATTACAACTTACCAGACAAAAATCAAATCGACAGATCGGCATACATATTACAATACGCAGACGACACGGCACTTATTGTACATGACAAAACTACTGAGAGAGCAGCTCAAAGACTCCAAACACTAACAAGCAACACAATGACATGGTTTTATAAATGGAGACTAACACCAAACGCGTCAAAAAACCAACTTCTGCTCACAAACCACAGACTCAACGCTGACTCCCCTACAATAACTGCAGACGGCCAAACGACACAACCAAAAAACGACGTAAAATACCTTGGAATCACAATTGACCACAAACTTAAATTCACTAAACACATACGAAACATCAGGGCAGAAACAATAAAGAGAACAAAACACTTCCGATCACTAACCTACAAAGACAGAGGAATTAGCACAAACACCGCCACCAAAATATATAAAGCTATTTGTAGACCCTTGCTAGACTTTGGACATATACTCATGACCAACGGTACAGAAAGGACAAAACGTTATACACAAACAACAGAACAAATTGCACTAAGACTAATAACACGAATAAGACACCCCCAAAACCCACTACACAACCCCTCCACCCAACTACTATACGAACGCACAAACATGACAAAGATTTCGGAAAGACTCATACATCTACAGACAAAATGGACAAACAACCCCTACAACTGGACCATACTGAATCCCCTTTGTCTTACAAGACCAACCAGACAATCCCGCTTCCGTTTCCCTACATTAACGCTACTCGAACACTTACAAACGCAACTGACTAGTGGACAATAAAATAATTTCTTCTTGCCACTGAAATTTTATTTATTTAATAATATTGTTAACCTAGAATAAGAGAATTTTCATATTTGTTTTTTATTTAGATTAAGACTACATGTATTAAACAAGGGCAGAAAGACCGATAGGTCGATAGCCTTTTTTAGAAATAAAGATGTTTACTACTACTAGCCTATGAAGCACAGGAACTCAATTCCAAATCGCGTTTTCAAAGAGTTGTCTAAGTTTTCTAAGCTGTATGTTGGGAAAACCTACAAAATACAAATCTATTCTGGATTTCCAATTAAAACGCCCAACAAATTACAGCTGAATTTCGCTGTTCAATTTGCTACCCAAATTATATTCAAAATACATTTTTTTGCTAACATCGATCAGAATATAATATCGAGTTAATATACATAATCCAGTAATTCCATATTTGTAGTATTATTATATTGCATTCAGCAAAACGTTATATTATTGATACGTTAACAATTACTATTAATTACCTACTGCTTGTTACTGGCTCGATTGTATTGTAGCATTATTTACGTATAATCATTATTATTATAACAGTTTCAAACATTTACAATACACTTCAGTAAGCACTGAAGATGTCCATTTAATTAGCAGGAAATATTTCTTGTTATTGGATGAAATTAATATATATTCAAATACACTTCAGCAAGCGTTTAGTTTTACGTGAAACCGATTGTGTCCCCGAATAATAAATGCCAAGTTTACAGGCAGAACGGTAACAAAAACGAGAGGCGTTTTCATCAAATAAATTTAGGAACACAGGCGCGCAAAAAAACAAACACTGTTCATTTATCACATAACATTTTAACAACACCCTATTAAAAGGGAACTGGAACGGCGCTAAGGCTCCATTATTTTTCTTTTATAATTGGAACTCGACACTTCCAATTTATCTATAAACACGGTTACAGGATATACTGAAGATGCACCGTTTTCGATTAGCTAACGTTCTCAACAATCTGTTCGGCCCGTTTTTCTACATTGAAAATTCAAGGTTTCAGTCAAAATTTATCAGGGGGTGGCGAAATGAACATAAAGTTCCAGACAATAAATTGCAATTTCTTGCAAAAAAAGATACACTCTAATGCCGTTGACAGGAGGGCAGATAAATTAGCTTATTTTACAGCATAATTCCGACTGATTATTCACTCAATACTTTGTTGTTTCCACTGTTTTTTTAGAGCCAACAAATCCAATTTTTCATTCACATTCAAGTCACGGATACGGAATATTTGAAGCGCCGAAATAAAAAGTTTAGATTTTATTCATGAGTTATTTGAGTTTTGCGCCCAACGCTGGATAACTTTTGGGAATAATAGATATATCTTGCAGATATCAGACCTTCCATTCATTGCGTGGAAACGAACAGGTTTGCTCGACATATGTCGATTTAAAAATGTTTTCGAACAGTCTCGTTCACCTAAAATTGAGCAACAACAGCGAAATGTGAGCTCTCAGGAGGACGGTTATATTTTCCATGTTCTCCCTCAAGTGTCAATTTCCGGGAGATTTTCTTTCAGTTATGGCCAAAACATAGCTAATATCCAAGCTGGGATAAGCGCGGGTCAATATTGATGGGTTAAATTAAACTAAAAGCAAACTGATATCCGGTTTGGGTCGCTCTTGGTCAACTCGTAATTTAGCAGTTCGATTAAGGTTTGTTTTGTGCGCGATGTTTCATATTGAATGGCCACTGGAAACACAATTCTTGTCAAATTTCACAAGAACGAACTTTTGTACAAAAAAAAAACATTTTTTTTCTGTTGCCGATAAAGTTTGGAAATTTTTCTCATATGAATCAATGACTTCTAGAAGAATTTTGAAAATCCATGGCTTCATTTACCAGGATTTAACCATTTTTTAGTAGCCTTTGTTCGTATAAAATAGGGACCGCCATGAGTCGGGATCTTCCAATCCAAGATGCAAAGGTACCATCTGACAGCGGATTTAGGCTCCAAAGGAAATTTAAGGTGGAAATCCCAACAAAAGAAAGTTGGAATACTAGGACAGTGGCTGCCCGAAAGGGGTGCAGTACACCGACGGTTCACGGAATGGTCTGGGGCAGGCGTGTACCGGCAAGACACCAACATGGGCAGGGACTGATCCAGGATTACTGGGGGCCCTAAACAAAGTGGCAAAGCAGAAACAAGTAAACCTGCTGTGGATTCCGGCGCACATGGGGTTCGCGGGAAACGAGGGGGCCGATGCAATGGCAAGGCTAAGATCTTCTGAGAGCCCAGTAACTGCCGAACCTCATATAGGGTTGAGTAACCGACAGGTAGCAAGCGCTCTAAATGACTGGGCTTTTTGAGGCACCATAGGGATGTGGAGACAGGCGGAAGTGTGTTGACAAGCCAAAGAGTTTATGGAACCCCAAGTAACGACAAGGCAACATCCAAAGGATTGATGTCAAGGTTCTGACAATTCTGGTTGGGGTCATGACAGGCCACTGTGGTCTAAACAGACACCTACACCTACTAGGAATTGGGGATAGCCCCGTATGTCCACAATGTGGAGTGGCGGAGAAAACACCAAACCACCTATTAGGAGTCTGCAATCATTGGTCGTCTACTAGGAGGCGCCTCCTTGGGGCATCCACACTCTCTCGCATCGAATTGTCTTCCTTGGAGGGAAGACGGGTCCTTGCCTTTGTCAGGGAGACGGGAGTAATAAAGTGGGGATGGTTGGAGGGGGAATGGCAAACGGACCTTTCAGGCCTACTCGGCGGACACATCGGGTCCCTCCCACAGTACTCCTACTACGACTAGCCTTTGTTCGATCACTTCAAGCTCAAAATATAATCACCTGAACAAATGTTTCAGCTGAATGGACAGAATTTTCCTAAACGAAAATAACCAACTCCTGTTCTGGCTTCCTCATACGCTAAATGCAATATACTGTACCGAAAATAGGATACCTCAAAGAATAATGCATTAAAACAAGAAACCTTATCTCGAGCACATAAATTTCTAAATTCTCTAAAAGCTGGCCAGGTATAAATTCGGGTCCCGTAAATTCTGGCTGAAAGTGAACGAAGAACAAATAAACTGTGGCAGTATCTACTTGGGACCGCATTTTGAGGATAAGTTAAAATCGATTCACGGTGACTTAATTCTTATTCCAGAAAAATGGTAATGATGAATAAGTCACTGGTGTACACGTTTCATTACTTATCCTGGTTTAGTGGCTGGCAATCCGAGAATAAATGAACATGAAGAAAAGTGCCGATGGTGTACTTTGGGCTATTTATCTGAAATTCCTTTTTACTCATTTCCCAGGTCATTTTTCACGGAAAATTCGAATTTCCTTTTCAATCTCTGTAACCGATGTTGGATAGTTTCGCTTAGTTTAGACATTATGCGCTGCTCGCAATGGCGTATCTTCATCCATTTTACCAAAGTCTTTGACTCGATCTTCACTTCGAACTGAGTTGAATTGACGACATTTTCAGTTGCAAAAAGACACGGATCAAGCAACTAACTAAGTTTGCAACTGAACATGATTTAATTACGCCAGAATCGTAATCCATATTACTCAAAATTTGCTTTCCCGAGTAATTACCGTCAACAGAAGCAACATACCTTTACTTTGGATAATTACATTGTCAAAGTCGATTAATTTCTACTAGTTTGCGTACAGCAACACAACTATAAATTGAACTTCCAAGATCAACAAAATAATGGAAATTATTCCATTAAAACTCGTAAATACACTTAGCGTGTTCTTTTTGCAATATTTAACTTCACTATTACTTTTCCAAGGATCATGAATCATAGAAAAGCGATAAAGTTGGTAAAGATTAATTTCAGTGGGCGGTGTATTTGATTTGGACATTAAAACGCTGAATAATAATTAATCATCATACATTTTGAAAAAAGTTGCTTTTCGTATTAGAAAATCTTATTTATCGTTCAGTTAATGCGGATGGAGAAAGAGGATTATGAAAGAACATTTGATCTGCTTTTGAATAAAAAAGACTCTGTTCACTATTTTTTAGAAAACAATATTTTTACAGAAGAAATTTTTAGCGATCTGGAAAATCCCCATACGTCGGTTTGCTTGTTCAATTAATTTAAAATTGACTTAAAAAATACGAAATTCAGTTTAGACTGATTTTTTGAAATAAACCTTTTGTTGGCTGGAACGACAATCACACTTTGCGAAATTTTACACGAATTATTCATAAACATATTTTGCAGAATACATGTACTTCTTGTTCAACATTTTCTCTATAATTTTATATAGACAATATTTATCAGTCTTCTTCAACTCTTGACAGTTGTTTCTTTACTTTAATGTTTTCTCTATTAGTTCGCTAGCTCTATATTTGAGTACACGGTTTTTAACTGTGTTGGTTTAACCTTTGCACCTAGCATTGGAAGATACCAGCGCAGGGCGATCCCTATTTCTGTATCCACTTGTTTTAGTCTTCTAACAATTTCTTCTGTGCAACAGAGAACGGCTCAGCGACGAAAAACTTTTCAAAACTCTGAACTGTTTCAGAAAAGTAAAAATTTAACACATAATCCAAATAAGAAAGATAAAAACCATGAGCTGGTTAAAGTGCTTGAATATTTTTTCACAGAATCAAAGAGAAAATATTGCAACAAATACTGAAAGAAGAAAATTGTAGTTTGAAAAGAAAGTTTACGTTAAAACAGAAAGAAAAATTTGAACCATTAAGTTTTGAAGGAATAATTACCAGCAAATTAATAAAATGCCTTTAAAGTAAAGGAATAAAATGACAAATCCCATAGTCAATCAGAGTCACTGCAATAACAAAACGAGCTAAAACATAGGACTGGACACATATGAATGATGGTACTAAATAGAACGAAATGAATAATAAAAAACAGATAAAATCAATTTAAGACAGTTCCTTCCCGATATTATATGTATTCATGAAAATTTATAAAAAAAGGAAGTCAAATTCATGAAAAACTAAGACACAGAAAAAGACAAAACTTAGGACTGCACAATCAAATTAAACTACGCATCGAACAGAACAGTAAAAAATCATTTAAAAACTAGCAAAGGAAATGAGCAAGAAGAAACAAGAAAATTTTGTCAATGTGAAGCTGAATGTTATAAAAAAGGCAATAAAAAATGAACGCAAAACAAAACATAAGTTAATAGAGTTATTGAAACTTGGAACTAAAAGAGAGAACTTCAGAACTGCTTCTAGTGTTTGGCTCATATGTAGAAAACCGGTTGAGTTGCAAAATTCTAATTGTCATTGAGGGATATTTGACGAATTTTTAGTTGCCATTTCTGGATAGAGCCTTAAATTGTGTACCTTTCGAAATTAATCGCAATTATAAAAGTGTTTCCAGCTTTCACGTAATATGCGAAACCTTAAAATAAATGTAGGTCTTGAAAACTGCTCATATTTTGCCTCATATTTAGAGAACCAGTTGAACTGCGACGCTCCAGTTTTTATTGCGGAATAAAGCCATAAAATAGTCACATTTTTGTATAAAACAGCATTTTACGAATATTTCTACTTCTAATTGAAAAATGCAGACCTTCAAAACCGCTCCTAGTCGTTAGCTCATTTTTAGAGAACCGGTTAAGTCAAAAATGTGTTGATGCCATCGCGGGATAGAGCCTTTTTTGCGCATATTTTTATATAAAACGGCCTTTTGAAATGCTTCTAAATAGTTTTTACGAAAAATGCAAAAATTCGGAATTAGTGTGGATTTTGAGAACCGCTCTGTCTTTAGCTCATACTTATAAAACTGGTTGAGATGCGAAGCTCTAGTTTTCTTTGCAAAAAAACCTTAACAAGCTAAATTGTTTTTTCTTTTAACTTTTAATGTTGGAAAATAGACCATGGAGACTTAAAAGCTTATAGGAGAAAAAGTGGAATTTGGTGAAATAGTTGTTCTGTTGAAGTAAATTGAATAGAATGAACACAAAAAGCGTTAAAACCGTTTATATAGCCGGACAACTTGAGCAGAAAAAACTTTATCGAAAAAAATAAAGCAAAAAGCGGAAAAATATTTATCTTTGTCGATTTAAACGGCAGAGTTGGAACGGAAAACAAAATATGCAACAAAGCCTAAAAATAACTATGAATAGTCTTTACGATTTTGCCTTTGGATTTTAGTCTGGACTAGAAACTTTCTCTTTCAATGAAAACTCATCCAAAGTTGAAAAACCCATTTGTAGAAAAAACCGACTCTTGATTCAGCCGTTTTGGCCTTTTCTATTTGCTGGCGGATGACATTTTTTCCTAACAAAGGTTTCCAGAGAGAACTGATGCTGTTTGGTCCAGGAATTTCGTCAAAAGCAGCGACAACAAGAGCAAACAAAACTGCTTATCCGCCGGCTAACCGAGACTTTTCACTTTTTTGTAAACCTGCAAACGCATGCAATGGGTGAAAGCGGAACAACGTTGAATGATATTTTAGATGATCCGATGGAGGGCCACACTTTTGACTTGTCATTGTGCTCACACTGTTAACAGCCATCAATTGATTATAATCTCACTGTGCAAGGAAGAAACTGCATCGCAAGTTTCTAGCTTGTTATATATATATACAGGGTGATTCAAAAGTGGCGACATTCCTCTGGGGGTGTTGTCTGGGGGTGTTTTGGGAGTACAGGAAAAATAGTAAAAAAAATTAATTCGTATCAAAAACTGAGATATTTGAAAAAACTAGATCAGAATTACGGCAACGATGCTTCACAAGGTAATAAGCCTAATTAACATTACATAAATACCTGTTGCTTATTAATGATCCAGAACTCGGGTAATGATAACTAAACATTGAAGTGAAAATTATATTTGATTGGGGTTAGGACAACCCTGTAAAGAGCCTCCCCTTTCTGTCAATTGGTCTGTTCGGAAATTAATATTTCATAGTAGTGATGACGTCATTTGCGAGTACTAATTTGCTAGTACCTTTTTGTATTTAACTAATGTTTCAATGCAATTCCAGATTTCGGAAAATAAATGATGCGAAACAAAATAATTTTCACTAAATAAGAATATTTTTTACATACGGCGCGGCTTAATAATTTGAAAATTCAATTTTATTTCAATAATACCTCCAATAAAAAGTTATACCATAATGAAACCAACCTACGATAAGTGAAGAACCTATAAGAATGCATTCATTAACCTTTAAATACGAAAATAATTTGATGCTTGGTGGTAAAACGAAAGTCTTAGATATAAATCTGTAGTTCTGAAAAGTGAGTTGAGCAGCTTCTTGTATTCGTGTAACTAACTCCTGCTCATTTTGTACCGGTGTTCGATAGGCAAGAGATTTAGTGTGTCCCCCAAGGAAAAAATCCATAGGAGTCAGATCAGGAGACCTTGGTGGCCAATTTACTGGTCCATTTCGGCCTATCCACTTGTTCGTGTGCTCCTGATTCAGCCAAGCTCTTACCGGAGCAACGAAATGGGCTGGAGCCCCGTCCATTTGGAGCCACAGATTTTGAACGGAGGCTAGGAGCAGATTGTCAACAAGATTTTCAAACTCCGAATGAAGAAAAAATAAAAAATTTCACCATTGAGCCGAGATGGCAAAATTACGGGTCCCAGTAGGTGAATACCCAGAATATCTGCCCAACCATTCAGACTAAAACGGTTTTGATGATGTTGCGGAATGGAAGCCTGTGGGTTGTCGGTGGCATAAACATGAGAATTGCGGGAGTTGAAAAATCCATCTCCACTGAAATTGGCTTCGTCGGTCCATAAATATGTGATAAAACTAAGAATTTTGTCGATTTTGCTCCAAAAGCCAATTACAAAAACGCTGCCTTAATGGAAAATCTGAAGGTAAAAGCGCGTGTGTCTTACATTAATGGTAAAGATGAAGCCCTTCCTCGGCAATAATCCTCGGTGTACAGTTGATTGAGAAAGCGTCATTTGTTGGGCAATACTCCGTGTACTCCTGGAAGGATCTGCTGCCATGATATCCAATACATGTTCCTCTATGTCTGGAACCTGAGCACCTCTTGGTCGTCCAATATCTACTTCAATTACAGGAGCCAATCGTCCAGTATCTCGGGTAAGTAAGTCACAATTTGACAAATGCTTGTTGTCCTTGACAAAAGATATCTGCCTGTGACTACCTGATAAAGACAAAAAACATCATTGCCGCTTTGACTTTTCATCAAAAAATTGTGGAAGAGTATTTTTTTAATATCGAAAATTTTCGTAATTTGAAGTAAAGATGGTAATTTCTCTTTTCGAATGATTAAGTATTCCATTATGCTACCAATCAAACATGGAACAATTTCAGAATAATGCTTAATAACAAAGTTGAAATTCGATTTTCAACTGTTAATATCTTCTATAAATTTTCGAAAAAAATGTTATCAATATTTTTCCCGTACTCTCCAAGTGAGCCCCTATTATCCCTTAAAAAGAATGACGCCACTTTTGAATCACCCTGTATATAAGCAATCTTTATTTCCTAGAAAAAGGCTATCGACCCATGGACTTTCTGCCCTTGTATAATACAATATATTATCTTATGCTAGCTTACATCGAAACTATTCTAAACAGTTCAACTTCAAGCCCAGCAGTTTGGTTGAGTTGCATTATAAGTGTTCAAGTAGTGTTTCTGTAGGGAAACGGAAGCGGGATTGTCTGGTTGGTCTTGTAAGGCAAAGGGGATTCAGTATGGTCCAGTTGTAGGGGTTGTTTGTCCATTTTGTCTGTAGATGTATGAGTCTTTCCGAAATCTTTGTCATGTTTGTGCGTTCGTATATTAGTTGGGTGGAGGGGTTGTGTAGTGGGTTTTGGGGGTGTCTTATTCGTGTTATTAGTCTTAGTGCAATTTGTTCTGTTGTTTGTATATAACGTTTTGTCCTTTCTGTTCCGTTGGTCATGAGTATATGTCCATAGTCTAGCAAGGGTCTACAAATAGCTTTATATATTTTGGTGGCGATATTTGTGCTAATTCCTCTGTCTTTGTAGGTTAGTGATCGGAAGTGTTTTGTTCTCCTTATTGTTTCTGCCCTAATGTTTTTGATATGCGCTAGGGCTTCATCGTACTCTGTGTCTGTGATCAGTTTGTAGGCTAGCTTGTTATAATTCATGCAAACGTTTAAAGCTTTCCAATTAAAACGCGTGTTTAAAAATGAACCCCCATAACCGGAAGAAAATATTTCTGGAGCAGTATTTCCACAACGTTCCTGCAAGGGCTTAAGTTATAACATAAAAATGGCAGCGTGGATTGCGAGTCCTCTTTTATCTTTCGTGTCATCTGACACATTTTCCTTGTGTGAAACACCAGAAAAGATAATCTTCATGACGTATGATGCAAATGGACTGAGAGGACGCGTGTTATTTATCATGCAAGTTTTCACACCATTTTCCTCCGGTTCGATTACCTGAAAGCACTAGAACCGTCTTAAATTCCTAGTCCATCAATTAATCGTCAATTTAAAAAGGTTTTTTAATTGCTCTAATTGTTGGAAAGTCACCGTACGGCCATTAATTAAATTTATTGCACACAAAAGTGCAAATTTATGTATCCCATTAACGTCGCATACTCCTTTGGCATATCCATTATACTGTTAATCAATTTAAAATTAATTTCATTTAAGGCTGGGGCTTTTAATAGAATAATATTTTCGAATTATCGATATTGTTTCAGCCTTTTCCATGCCCATAATTGGCTTATTATTAATTACTTGTGGCATAATATGTTATTCTCCATACAAAAGGGAGGTCGCTGAAAAGCGTTCAGTTCAATTGAAAAGCCCGCAGTAAATAGGGAAATCGCAAAATCCGAACAAATACAAAGCTCAAATAATTTAATCTGATGCAGTTTTAAGGCGAACTCCCAGGTAATATTAAGAGTCTAACCCGTGTTTCGAGCAAACGTCGAATGCTCGAGTTCGTAATTGTTCAATATTCGGAAGAACTAAGGAAATAAAGAAACAAGTGGATAAAAAGTCAGTGGCGCATCTGGAACAACCGAACACTCGCTTGGGAAACAGATGCGATTCCACCAGGAAAAGTCCCAGTTTCAACTAACTTCCTATCTCCAATAGTCAGCCAAGAGTAACTTCTTAGATCCTAGGCGAAACCCGACACTTAGCCGGGCATTTTAATGTTAAATCGTGCCTTTAGCCCTTGTTCGGAACCGGCCATGGTTGCAAAGATCCCAAGCAAAATGGATCTCATTTCCTCATTCGAATTCAAAACAAACTTTCCACATAACAATAAAAATCTAGTGCTGTCAAAATCGATTCCAAACAAACTTTGGACGAAGATACAACTATTCGGGAGCTGTGCGGTGCATACAAGGGGCAACTTGCTGAAATTGAGCTTATTTTGTATCTTTTACTTGCGGATATTTCCATATTGTGTAATCAGGGAATTTAAGGCTTGCATTTATCGGATTGCCCTAAAAGGCTTATTTGGAGGAAAGCTCCAGCGTTTGAAGGGCAGAAATAAAACTGGAATCAGTTTTATTCGTTAATTTCCGTCATTGATTTTTGGAGGTTTTATTTTCAAGGATGGTTTGTTTGTTAGATTTATGTGTATTTTGTACCGGAACTGCACTTTGTTTTGCTTAAATCTGTCCTCGTAGCCCCTAAATATGAGAAGGAAATTGCATTGTTTTAAACACTTAACTTTAACGATTTACTTCAAGTGAGGAAAAATAAAGTTAGGAATCAAAGCTTTGAACCAGTGGGTTTTGACTTGCGTGTCCTCTAAGGGTGGTGTAAAATTGAAATTCCTAATTGCTTAACTTTGGAAGATACCAATTTTTAGAGAATCTAACGCAGTTTACTAAAACATCTTCTTTGAGATACATTTCAATTTTATTATTGAATCAATTTAGATTAATTTAAAGACTTTTCCTGTAAAAACAAGACCAACACCAAGACTATAGTCTTGGTCTTAACAGTGCTTTGCTCAGCATTAGATTTATGTGCAATTTTATTAGTCCATGCCCGAAATTAGCCGCCGACTAAGTTAAAACAGCTCAATTATTAGTCGGGCCGTTAGGCTCAACCTGTTCTTATATAACAAGAACCGACAATAAAGATCGTTTGGATAAAGCAAATAAAAATGGGCAACATAATTTTGGACCAACAGTTAATGCGATTCTTGCGTGAGCCTTCGAGCTAAAACTGTTTTTTTATCGAGCCAAATCGTATAAAAGCCTATGTTAACTATAGTGCCTCTTAAAATAATTTATTTGACGAATAAATTAGATTAATTTTGGGCGAAATGAACAGCCGTGATACGAGTTTTGAGTTTCAGTGTTCAATGGATTTCAGTGTTCAATAGCAAAGGGGGGAAACTTCAAAATTCAACATCGAGCAATGAAATTGGTGAGTTTCTCGTGCTCGATGACCTAGAACCCGAAAAACTCACAAGTTTCAATTTGCATCAGATAAAGAACGTTCCTATTAGGCAGCAGTCTGGTTTCCGATATATCGCTTGTCTCAAAAATGACAAACTTTCCACGATATTAATCTTCCCATCGCGGGAAATATTAGCTTACCGAGACGGTTTCCATGTTGATCTAGACACAGTGAGAGCAAGTGTTATAAGTTTTACTTATCGGGCCTGGAAGACGTTAGCTAACGAGGCATCCCGTGTTTCCCGTGCCCGTTGAGGCTGTGTCTCAATTTCGCGCCTGTCAAATCCCGGAAATAAACAACAACAAGCGAGAAAAGTCGCCCCAGGAGGTCGCACCTCGACGAAGAAGTCGAAACGAGTTTTTACAGTGGCTCGAATCAAGGATCGTTCGAGAAAGCAACTGGACGTTCCTAAACTTATGCTCTAAATCGTCCAGTGAAGGCAAACGTGCCCCCAATAATAGTTAAGCATGTTTCAGGCCTTTGTTAAGCCTTTGACCGCAGTCGGTGCATCAGAACTTTATCAATTAGTTGGCCCATAGTCGATCGCGATTTTTTATTGCGTTCTCGTTCTTCTGCGTGAAAATTGTTTAATTATTTGAATATTTTTAGTGCGCGAAGAGCTGGGTACTACTTTGGGAACAATTTGAGTCTACTTTGGGCACGGCACTGGTTTAAATGAAAGCAAACTTTCCAAACTGACTAATTTTTAATGAGCATGTCGGCATCAAAGGATGAAAACTAAAGTGTCGTCTTCACTGTTTTTTTTCGCTTTGTGCCCTAACCAGTGGCGTACCGATTTAATTGCAATTACACTCTACATAAAGGCCTGTAGATTTTCCAGGGTTTCCACCTTCTTGTAGCACTTTTTTGCAAAACATTTGAACTCTGATTGGAATTTGGGAGGTCTTTTGTCCAACTGGAAATGCTTGTAATTCAAATGAAATTCCTGGGTTCCAGTCAATTTTATTGTTTATTATTCAAACATGTTACAAATACGTTTCGGTGTCTTTCTCCACCATCATCAGTTTGCATGCATGGCTGTTTCCACCTTCAACTTTGGCAAGCATTCACGAATTGCTTACAAACAAAATATATACAGCGTCGTGCCCAAAGAATCCGGCACAACTCACAGGTCAAGTACACTCTAATGTATTTGTTGGGCGGAGCCCTCCAGTCACGGCACTGGTTTCACTGCAGAAAATTTTTCTCCGAAAAAGTGACCACAGATGGAAAGGGCGAAATGTTGGAAGTTCAATCTAGGAGCCGCAGTGCTTCATTTGATATTCACTGATTTATTTACGTTTTCATTTCAGTTGCTCATCTGGCAGATCTATAAGTTCACTATCCCTTCATTAAATATTCCGATAGTAACATCCAATTAAAAAAAAAACAATTTATTTTCGAAATTAACCGCTAAAACATCATTAACTATTTAAATACATATTTATTAGATGTCTTCTGTCAGGGCCATTTTCTTCGCAAAAAGGAGTTCTATTAAAAGACGAGACTTGAATTGCTAATTAGCTTTTTCTCGGTTTTCCTTCAGCCAGATCAATTCAACTTTAGAATATTTGTTTTTTCTTCGCCTTCGCAGAGACAACTTACTCAGCATAATTCCACAAGTTTGATTGCGCGCGGTTGTACCAAGAACCCGATTTCTCATAAATACTTTTGAAAATTAGTTTGCCTTTTTCCTCAAGTTTGATTATCTTCCTAATTGATCCGAACACCGCAAGTTGAATTTAGATTGCGCATCGGAGTCTGAACAGAGGAAATATTTACCTGGATTTTCGTGAGGTTTTCAGCAAAAATTAAAACTTAATGCAGACTGTTCATCAACATTTTAAAATGATGAAAACCAAGGGCAAATAAGTGAGATTGATTATTCACAGGTGTGTTTTAAAAATTCATTCGCATTTCACTCGTGAGTAAATAACAGTTTCTTTCAAACAGCTGCCGAGTCAACATTAAAAACCCGGCAAATATCCTCTGGTTTTACGTTTTAAAAATAAATCGCGCCCAAACGGCCCTAAATCGCTCGAAATAAAATAATTGAAATTCCCCATATATTCGCGTATGCAGTAAAATATTTCCGGGAACGTTAATAAAAATAAAAAATCGTCTCACAACCCCAAGGGAACTATATCTAAATTTCGCGTCTGTCAAATCGCAAAAATACACCGGCTTGGGCGAGACAAGTTGCCCCAAAGGATCATACTGCGACGAAAGAGATGTTGAATTCATTTTAGCAGAAAAATCCGTTTCTGATACGCCTCAATTCGTTCAAGTGCCGTGTTAACGGAAAACTTCGGAAAAACGAACGAAAAGTTTAAGGTGTCGAGTTTTGAAATATTTTTTCCTGCCGCTCTGCAGACCCGATTGACCTGCATTGAAGATGCAAGTCACTCCTGCACGCAAAACGTCAGGATGAAATTCATTTCTACGGCGGTCTAAAGCCCGAAAACTCACGATTATGGACAAAAATTTCATAAGAAGTATCTCAGAATACTTCGAGCTCTACATGATTTTCACCGAAAGTCACGCTGAATGCAACAAGCTTATTAAGAGACACGACAGACTTTTCAGATCCGAAATGATCAACATTTTTCGTCTATTTTTTGCGGTTTTTTGAGCGGTCACAATCTTTAATGAACGATATCTTTATTAAGACCCAAAAATATTTGTATATTGGGTAGCGTCTTAGGTCGGAAAAAATCCCATGAGCGCACAAAACAGAGTGGTAAAATTTTGATTTTTGGTGGAAAATTTCATAAACACGACTGGCTTTCATGTCCTGAAGATGCAAGTGACTCTTGGATGCAAAACGTCAGGATAAAACTCATTGTTACGACGGCCTAAGGCCCAAAATCTCAGCAGTTTCAAGCAATGGATGCGAAAACCTGTTTCGAGGGAACTAATAGTTGCTTTCAGGATTTCGATAGTCCTTAGTGAGAGAAAGTCCGAAATTACACACTATTCCATTGAACTTGAAGTTCTTGGGCATTGAAAGCCAGGCTGAGGAATCAGACAAAGTCCTATTGAACTCAAAATCATAATCGCATTAATCGATCATACAATAGTAACCACTGATGAGATTAACGTGCCTGCCAAGTTGCGCCATTCTCCATACACCTGCCATATAATTAAATTCAAAACCAACCTGATTAATTTCACTTGCCTCAAACAAATCTATGCTAAATTGATTTCTATTGTTCTCGACATCAAAGCCACATGTGAGGGAGATATTGTATTGGGAAGTTCCAATAAGAGAACCTGTGGTTGTTTGCGAATTTATTCCGGGTTTAAATTAATTACAGTCTACTCCTCTTTCAGTCGATGCTGAAGACATCCACCGTAATGTAGTTAAGAGACGGTTTGTGTAATTAAAAATATTAACTCATCGGATTTGTTCGGGGCGCCTCTGCTCGAATCCAGTCACGAAACTCGTGCAGTGCAATGGGGAAATTATGTATACTTTGGAGAAGATCACCTTTAAGCTTTTCACACTTAAAGTTAATATTGGCCGAGATTTACTGGTCTTTGTCATGTAGTGCGCTCGCGAGAATATAAAAGTAGCATTAAGGAGTCTCGTTTTCCATAAAATTACAAAAACTTTGGTGGAACTTCTTGCTTTCGAAACTTCAAAGGATCTAACCAGTGCAAAAATTAACAACTTTTAGAAAGTGGGAACGGGGAAACGCCAATATTTCCAATACTTTCCTAGTCGATTTGGGAATTTTAATATGTTTAGTAGTGAGGAAATCATGCTGAGGATGTACATTCTTTGGCAAAATTTCTGCAATTGACACAAGACATCCTGCATGAAAAAATGTGGAGAAAAACTGAATTTCCTGAGTCAATAACATTATGGAAACAAATCTGCTTAAATGAAACAAAATTTCTAACGCGGATTTTTAATGCGGCATAAACTTTTAAAATGCATCCAGGGGATTAAAAAGCATATAATCCGCTTAGTGCGGCTAGCTCGACGTCTTAAAAGCCCCAAATCTAACTGCGTTTAATAAGCACTAAAACGCTCAAATGTTTCTACCGTGAAAACTGGTGAATTTTTCCAATAATTCTTGCTGACGTTTCTCATGCACTAGTCAGTTTTCATCCTCAGACGAGTTTGACTTGAAAGCTTCGAATGGACTGTTGTGTCGATGTATGCAAAATTTTAGAAAAAATTCAGCTGAAATCATCGCGCTGTGATTCTTTCGGGCGTTTAGGATGTCGCGAAAAATATTTTTTCCTGACGTTTCGCAAGCACGAGTCGCTCGCATTTTCAGATGTGGTTTGCTCCACTGCCGATACGAAAAACTCACTAGTTTCAACCAATATCCACTAGAGCCTACTTTAGCGGTTTTAAAAACACTCTTATCTCTAAAAAATTGTAAAAACATAAATTGCAAGTTTCTCTACAAACACGCGTATCAGTGAATTAGATCAGTTTTTTGGAGTTTCTGATGGCCTAAAAGCTCGAAAAACTCACGATAAAAATATGTATACACTTTTGAGAAAACCATCTCTGGGCATGCATGCCAAACTTGCCTGCGAAACTTCAGGAAAAAATCAACTGAAATCGTCACACTGATGAGTTTTCCGGGCGTTTAGGTGGCTGGGCTGAGCAAACCGCCTCTGAAGATGCGAGCCACTCGTGCTGGCGAAGCGTCAGGAACAAATTCGTTCCACGACAGACTAAAAGCTCGAAAAATTCATCAGTTTTATCCAGTGTTTGCAAACGCCCTTTGTTCCTACTTTAGCTATTTTTTAAAAAATCCAAGAAATTTCTGGTTTATCTACATAAACTCACTAAACTACAAAAAAAGTTTTTTCATCACTTTTCGAAGATTTAAATGATCTTGAAATTAGTTTCCACGTCGGTCTAAAAGGCGAAGAAAGAAAATTCACGATGAAAATCTTTTCACTATAAGATTTTCAACAAACCATCTCTGAGGATGCACGCCACACTTGCCTGCGAAACATCAGGAAAAAAATCAACTCAAATCATCAAAATAGTAAATTTTGCGGGATTTTGGGTTGCTGCGCTGAGCAAACCGTCACTGAAGATGCGAGCCACTTGTGCTGGCGAAGCGTCAAGAACAAATTCGTTCCCCAACAGACTAAAAGCTCGAAAAATCCATCAGTTTTATCCAGTGTTTGCAAACGGCTCTTGTTCCTACTTTAGCCATTTTTAAAACACTTTTATTTAAAAAAAAATGCCTTGTTTATTTACATAAATTCGCCTTAACAAATCAGGCCAGTTTTTTCATCACTTTTTGAACATTTAAATGATCTTGAAATTATTTTCCACGGCGGTCTAAAAGGCGAAGAAAGAAAATTCACGATGAAAATCTGTTCACTATAAGATTTTCAACAAACGATCTCTGAGGATGCACGCCACACTTGCCTGCGAAACATCAGGAAAAATCAACTCAATTCACCAAACTAGTGAATTTTGAGGGCTTTTAGGTTGCTGGGCTGAGGAAACCGCCTCTGAAAATGCGAGTCAATCGTGCTGCCGAAACGTGAGGAAAAAATCGTTTCCACGATTTTTTTAAAACACTTTATCTCCAAAAAAATCCTAGAAATTTAAAGTTTATTTACAGAAACTGCCCTAAATCAATCAGGTGAGTTTTTTTTTGAACATTTTCCGAACAATTGACTGATCTTTAAGCTCGAATATCTTCCTGTATGAACACACGCTATAAAAGCGATACGTTTTAAAATTTAATACGGTTATAAATTGTGTGGTTTTGTGGCTTTGAGCTCAATTTTTTCGGATCATATCACCAATTTTTTTTAGATCAATTTCCCTTCGGAATTGTCTGCCAGAACATAATATTTCGATGTATTTGGCACCGAAATATGTTATCTAAATGGTTTTTTTCCATCCCATTTGCATGCTCTTCGACACATGCCTATGTCGATTTTCTAAAAGCTTTTTTTCCTGACACCTGCTTTTAAGGCGATATTTTATTTCGGTGTATTTAGGTGAATTTCGTTGCTTTTTAACCCGGCCCCTACCTCCAGTTCGTCTGAATAAACCCTGTTAATGAAGCTGGTCTGGCTTGCTTTCGTATAATTCAATTAAAACACTTTCATTCACAAAGCTTTTGCTGTTTCGGCTCAGTTGAGCATTTTTTTGCATTCAACCTTTGATAAATTCGGCAAAAATAACAGTATTTTATGCGGTCTGTTTCAAGCACATATGGCTCTCCCTTGAGGGTCAAAAGGCAGCTTTTTAATATACACCCCAGCGAACATTAAAGGTGCCCTTTGGAACGATTGGGACAAACCGTCTACACATAATGATTACCATAAATTTCGGTAAATCATAAAGCAACTGATCGTTTTTTGATGGTTATTTAAAATCGGCAATATTTCTTTGCCCAAATGCAAAAGTTCGCCCCGTTACTGGAATTTATAGTCAATTTAAAATTAATTTATTTATTACAAATGCAGCATTGCCAGATTTTAAGTGGCCGGCAGAATCCATGATAATAATCTCCCATTTCGTACGTTGAGTACTTTAAATATTTCATGCTGCTCAACAGGAAAACTTCGAGAATTATGTGTTTTAATTTAAATTTGCAAAATAAATGTCTAAATGCGGGCTTTTGTGCTCGCAGGAATTTATTCGTTGACGCTTTGGGGATTTGCGACAAGTGTGTCGTTAATTTGATAAAGGTGGAGAATGGCTTAAGTAAGTAGCTGAATTAATTACTAAACGTACTTGTGAAATTTCCTTCATTTCAACAGTCAAGGGTAAATGAATCAATAATGGCCTTTAGTAGAATCCATCTGCAATTGAAGAGATCAAGAGTGGCTGAACGTCACCAACAAAGGCCGAAAGAAAAATACTACGTGCGCAAAGTGATAAAATGCCATATATCATTGAAAGTTTTAATAAAACTAAATTGCAGATGTACTCAAGTTGCAAGAAACCACTTTTTTGCACTCGAAGAAAATCTAAAAGCCCTTAAAGAAAACTGCTGCCTTGTACCATGATTGATGCGCACCGCATAACCGAGCATTTAATATTAAAGCATCTTCGAGGCGAGAAAGGAGGTTTCACGTGTTTTTCTTATCGTTCAGGGTATCTCAGTTTAAAGAAAATGTATTAAACCTTTAAAGAATTTTCTTTGCGCGGTTCATCCTACTTGACTCAATGTAATTTGTATAAATCTCCCTTGTCAGGGGGAGTGTTGTTTGAATTTTTTACGTTTTCAGAAAATAACTAGACTAATCACAAAAAAAATACATAATTCATCAGCAGACATCAATTGAAAACAGTCAGTCAAAAAAGTGTTTGTTGTCCCAAAGGCCCTTTCATCAGACTATCGTTGATTTGATTTCAAAAGTGTCTGGAATCAATACATTGGTTTCTCCGCGCTAAGTTGCTGGCTTGAAAAGTTTTCAGAAAAATTCCATTTTCCATGCAAAGTAATTTCCATAAAGCTGGGCAGAATAGGTTGGTGGACGTGTGATAAACGGGCTGAACATTTCATCACGTCCAGCTGCCCCATCAACGCTCAAAATCAGATTGGAGCCCTGACACGAACAACTCGTCAGCACACGTTTTAATTAAATGCTAAGGTTTAGGTACAAATGTGCTACATTTTTTAATTAAAACGAAACATAGATGGTTAATACCGAATTGCTATAATTAAGCCTCATGAGAAAGAGCCGAAAAATGTTGAACAAACGACAGTTTTTTTTATTTTATTATCCTTCAAACATTGGCCCTTTGATGCAATTTTGTTTTACCCCAAGCTCATAATACCCAGTTTTTTTTTAGTTGCACGTTAATTTAATCCAGCTTAAACATAGTCAGAATAATCCCATGCGTTTGTTGAATGCAAAACTTCAAATCAATATCTGCCATTGAAATGGTGCCATGCTCAGCTTTGAAAGGGTTTTGTATTGCACTCCAAAAAAAAATGTTTCCAAATACTTTTTGCGGTATTTTTCAGAAATTTGAAAGCGGCAGTTTGGGCGATTTAATTAAAGGGCGGAATTTCGCACGCTAAAATAACTGAAATATTTAAATTATAACTGATTTAAGCCCTCTTTGAAAGTAAGAAATTACTACAATTACGGGGGAGTTTGCGGAACGTTTGCAATTTTAATCATAGAACATTTAGACGACTGAATTTGTTTGAAATTACCCTGGAATTTTAATACCTTCAGTTAGTTGATATTAATCCCCCCAAAACGAGCTGGAATTAAACGTTTCCATTATTCATCAAATCTCCCAGTCTTTAGTTTCGCTTATACAATAATAATTCGATTTTTGCCCGCGTTTATTCAACCATTCGCATAAACTACATGTTCGTCAATAACACACCAAATATATATCGTTCGAAAATTGAATATTTTTTACGAGGAAAAACATGCGGGCATGTCGCGAAATAAAAATGAGAACACCGCTCACAGGGAAACATTTTCATCGTTTTGCCAAGTTTTAACTTGTTTTTTAAATGTTCACGTTCTCTTTAGTGCTTTTCTTACTTCTCTTTATAGCGCTGACGATTCTCAGCCACAGAATGATCATAAGTGGTTTGAAGTAGGACATTTTATACATAAAATGTGAATTTTTCACTCCGTATCCGAACAGTTTTTTGTTTAAGACCAGTTTTTCTGTCTTAAAGGGGGAGAAATCAATAAATGTGCAAATGTGTCTTTTGCGAGGGTTTCAAACATTTTATATTTTAGCTTCTTAGAAGATTTTAACCAGACATCACTTTATGAGATCAAAGTATGGTTTAAAGTTAAAATGTTTCGGTTCACAAATTTCTACTTCTCCTGGTGGCGTTTGATTTAAAAGCGGCAATTGGATCGGTGTAGATCCAAAAGCCGTTTTTTTTGTTGCTGATGTTTTGGTATTTTTATTTTGGCATCCTCAGGGCATTGGTAACAGGACCCTGAAGATGACAAAACATCGGGAATTTAAAAAAAGCTTATTTAACATTAATGACAACTATATAGTCGACCCAAGTTTTTTGGTAGTGACGAATCATTGTCGTTCTTTTTCTATTATTATTCTTATATATTCTTATTATTTCTATTATTATCGAAATTTAATGTTCTTAACGGAAGTTCTTACAATTCGCGGAAGTATGGAGGAATATGAAAAGTACGTATTTCATTTCCTGGCAAGTGTTGGCAGTTTCTGTAATTTTTTCCATGTTTTCGTTTCAATTTTTCGATAAATTTTTCAATTCATGTGTATGTTATTTTCAGGTACCAAAAATAGTGAAAAACGGTTCATTTTGCTCATATTTTCACCACCAATTTTCCTCTTAATTTAACTGCAGGTTTACCAGCACGAACATAGCACATTTTAACGCTCACAGTTGACGCCCAGTACTGTACAATTGAGGAAAATTAAGAACGAAACTGTAGAAAGTTATTTATTTTTCCCAATTAAGTGTTTACATTCTGCAAATTTAAAGCAAATTTTACATATTTTACTCATTTTACACAAAAAATAATAATTTTCCGCATTTACATCAATTCTAATAACGAATGTTTAATTTATCAACAATGAAAATAAAAATAGTGTTAAAAACTTCTATGAAACTGTACCATAACAATAAATTACATAACAAAATAAAAGTTTTCAAACCACCGGGAAGAAACGCTCAAGCTGGCAACCCGCAAAAGCAAAGAAAATCTTTCGAACCAATCTCGGACATGAGTAAATTTCAATATGGAGTCTCAAATAATGACGTCACTGCCAAATAGCTTGGGACAGACTAAACACTAGCCTGATTTAAGAACGGGCATTCCTACGCATTGGCCCTGAGGATGCCAAATTACATATGGGGAAACGTCGGCTATTTTAAAACACGGGCTTTTGCTTTTACACAGATCCAAATCTCGTTATTCAAACGTGCAAGCAAAAACCTGTTTTTTTTTTCATTTGCCGACGTTTCACCACTTTTATTTTACATTATTTTGCATTGCTCTGAGGATGACAAAATGTCAGTAATACGAAGAAAAAACAGGTTTTAAAATTAGCGACGTTTCTCCCTATTTATTTTGACATCCTCAGGGCATTAGTCCGTTTTTTTACCCGTTTGTTTTCACACTGATCCAATTCGGGTCATTAAATCAATCTTCATCCTTCAAACAGCTCGTACGAAGCAGAATCGTTACAAATTTTTAGTTTAGAAAAGTTTCTGTTTAGAAAATTGAGTGTTCCTTTATGTGGTTTAAATCAAAAAACTTCAAGACCAATAACCAGTTTGATAAGTTTTAGGTATTTTTGTCTAATCCTGATTCTGCAAAACTTACCAATTACTCCAGAAGATTAAAAGTTACATAGCCCTATCCATATATCCATTGGAGTCAAAATGGAAAGAACCAAGTCGTCCACTGATCACCACCAAATCAATTGTTTCACTGAGCCGGATCACCAACAAAACAAAACCGGAAACAACTCTCACCAACTGCAGCTGTTGACCAAATGTTAGCAAATTTTAGACGATCACACGCCTGTTTGCACCTTGTTTATATTCGCAATTATGCTGGCAAACAAACACCTAGCAAGGGTTGAAACCTCGCTAATACACCCCTAATTCGCGCTTGAATCTCTCTCAACCGGAAAATCGTGAACGCAACGCGGAAAATCGAGTCGATCGGGAAAAGCGCGACGACGTAAAGCGAACGGCAGTCGAAGTAATACTACACCAAGGGTGGCTGGATCTGGGAAAACTACCCCCACCAACCGATCTCCAGACGATAGGGGTGGAAAAGCGGGTGGAGGTGCGGTGAGACGCTGCAGGGTAGTGGAAAACTACTTCCCCTACAGGATTCTGGCTGCATCTAGAACATAAAAAGGACGAGAAGTGCATGCAGATAAAGATAAGTCAGGTGAAATTTTCCCAATGTGGTGGCCGCGATGTTTATAAAACCTGCTGCTGCATCAGTCGCTGCAAACCGGTTTCTGGTTGTTTTTAACGTGACTTTAAATCATTTACTGAATGTTGAAACCGGTTTTGTTAACATCCTCTCTGTGTTTAAGTGAAATTTTCGATCAATTTCCCCAAAATGCAACTCAAAGTTTTAGAAAAAAGTTCCTCAAAGGACTGATTTTTGAAGAAGCAAGCAATGCTCCCGCCCTTGCAGTGACACCTCCATTTATACACAGTGACCTTGTTTCGATCAATTGACAATAAAACCCTATTCCAACGGTTGGAAAACTCGATTCACTGAGCAAGTTTTACGGAAAAAACGCAAAACTGATGAAAGGAAATGATCAGTTTCTTAACCTCCTTTCTGTTTTTAAGTGAAATTGTATCAATCTCCCCAAAAATGTGCCTCAAAGTATTTGAAAAAAATCCTCAAACGACTAATTTTTCAGGAAACAAACATTGTTCCCCCTCGCAGTTATACCTCCATTTATACACAGTGTCCTAGTTTCCATCAATTGAAGTAAAACCCTATTACAACCCTTGGGCATTTTGACTCAAGAGCAAGTTTTACGACTTTATTACGGAATAAATTACTCAAAAGGCTGATTTTTAGAGGAATCAAACAATGCTCTCGCCCTTGCAGTGACACCTCCATTTATACACGGTGATCCTCGTTTCGATAAATTAAAATAAAACCCTATTCCAACGGTTGGAAAACTCGATTAACTGAGCAAGTTTTACGGAAAAAAAGGCGAAACTAATGAAAGGAAATGATCAGTTTCTTAACCTCCTTTCTGTTTTTAAGTATAATTGTATCAATCTCTCCAAAAATGTGCCTCAAAGTATTTGAAAAAAATCCTCAAACGACTAATTTTTCAGGAAACAAACATTGTTCCTCCCTCGCAGTTACACCTCCATTTATACATAGTGTCCTAGTTTCCATCAATTGAAATAAAACCCTTATTCCAACCTTGGGCATTTTGACTCAAGAGCAAGTTTTACGACTTATTACGGAAAAAAATACTCAAAAGGCTGATTTTTGAGGAATCACACAATGCTATCGCCCTTGCAGTGACACCTCAATTTATACACGGTGACCTCGTTTCGATAAATTAAAATAAAACCCTATTCCAACGGTTGGAAAATTCGATTAACTGAGCAAGTTTTACGGAAAAAACGCGAAACTAATGAAAGGAAATGATCAGTTTCTTAAGCTCCTTTCTGTTTTTAAGTGAAATTGTATCAATCTCCCCAAAAATGTGCCTCAAAGTATTTGAAAAAATCCTCAAACGACTAATTTTTCAGGAAACAAACATTGTTCCCCCCTCGCAGTTACATCCTCCATTTATACACAGTGTCCTAGTTTCCATCAATTGAAATAAAACCCTCTTCCAACCCTTGGGCATTTTGACTCAAGAGCAAGTTTTACGACTTATTACGGAAAAAATTACTCAAAAGGCTGATTTTTGAGGAATCAAACAATGCTCTCGCCCTTGCAGGGACACCTCCATTTATACACGGTGACCTCGTTTCGATAAATTAAAATAAAACCCTATTCCAACGGTTGGAAAATTCGATTCATTGAGCAAGTTTTACGGGAAAAACGCAAAACTGATGATAGGAAATGATCAGTTTCTTAACCTCCTCTCTGTTTTTAACTGAAATTGTCGATCAATCGCCCCAAAAATGCGCCTCAAAACATCTGAAAAAAATCCTCAAACGACTAGTTTTTCAGAAACAAACATTGCTCCCCCTTCGCAGTGGATACTTCCATTTATACACAGTGTCCTAGTTTCAATCAATTGACAATAAAACCCTATTCCAATCGTTGGGCTATTTCGATTCACTGAGCAAGTTTTACGACTTATTTCGAAGAAAATGACTCAAATGACTGAATGATTTTTGAGGAATCAAACAATGCGCTCGACCTTGCAGTGACAGCTCCATTTAAACACAGTGTCCTAGTTTCGATCGATTGACAATAAAATCCTATTCGAACCGTTGGAAAATGCGATTTACTAAGCAAGTTTTAGTGGAAAAAGGTTCCATCCAGTAGTGAAATTTATCTGGACGAAAATCATTAAACTTCGAGAACAATTTTAGATTGCAATGTAAAATATGTACCGTGAAAATGTTCCGGGGCTACTAAGCCCAAGAAAAAATCATATAAATCATCCGACTTTTGATGTATTACGACAGAAGCCACTTACTGTGAAAGATTAACTTGTGAAATTTCTATATAATTCATCATTTGGATTTATACCTATTTGAAATGTGTATTCGGCCCCCCTTTTCCAAACCAGTAGCCGCGACAAAGTTTGTCAAACAGGATTAGGTAAATTTTAGTGAGTTTTGTACTTTTTTTGAAGAGTTTTGGTGGAATTTATGTAACTTATTTGCGGGAAAATCAATACGGAATTCGGTCCAAAGGTAATGGCAACCCAATAACCGTAGCTGCTTCTGCTGTTATCATAAGCAGTGTATAATTACAATGTTGCTATACGTCTCTCAATCGGCTTCTAATGGATTAAACATTTATCTAGCCAATTCGCCTCAAGGTAGGAAATGTGTATTAATTAATCGAACTCACCGAGCGCGTCCTATTCACGCACAGAGTTTAATAATTCACTTCAACCACTGGATTTTTTGTTTGAGCAATTGGCCGGAGAAACTGCTAAGTATTTTAGTGAAACGGAATTTCAATTTCAACATTATCCAGCTGCACATTGAGCATGAAAAACCGCGAGGGTTTTCGGCTTTTTACTGGCTTCGAATTCTTAACGTTCTGCTCTAATTGATTCTCTATCGGCTCTATGCTCAACATTTCGAGCTCGGCAAATAGTTGAGTAAAAACCAGGCGTAATTTATCAATTGATTTGACAGCTAATGCACTGCAAAGTGGTTGAATACACGGCTCACAATCCCGTCATAGACTCTGATTTAGAATAGAGATCGACTCTGTATCGGGACGCGATGGAGCGACGACCATTAGGAAATTATTCGCGATTCACTGAGCGAATTTTTCGGATATTTGTTTTGCTATCGGGATAATCTTGCTAATTTTCTGCTTTGATAATGAGAACAAAAAGCAGAAACAAGTGCAGACAACTGCGGACCTAGATTTAAAATGGAAAGCGACTTGGAAATATCCGATTGATCAATATTAGATCAATTAGTCCGTCAGCGATAGGAACTTTGTCAAGACGTTTCGCCTGCACGCATAGTTGGCATCTTCAGAGGTGTTGGAGCGAACACACCTCTGTAGTTTCATTTTTCATTGTTGATCTCTGAAAGTTTTTTGAAGGGGCTCTTAGAATGGTTATAGTACGATCTTTTCTCCTCTAGAATTAGTCCAAACAACACATGAAGGATAAATCTTTTATATATAAGTCTTTGGTTAATTCATTTTGGTCTTCAAGTGCAGGATTTTGTGTGATAAAGTTTCTTCGAATAAATAGTTCCTCTTCTGAGCTGTTCTGGCTATTAAAAGGTGCATTTTCAATTTTTCATACAGTTTTTAGTGCGTGGTTCAAGCAGCAACTTTTTTAACATCCAGCTCATATTGATGCCTTTGTTTAAAAATGCTTCAAACTTTCGATTTTGTGACTCATGTCCGTCACTTTTTTCTCTTTTACTCCGTATATTCCAGTGGTTCTTCTGCCTCGCTTTTGTTGCTTAATACAGCTGTTAGTTTTGTCCTCATTTGTAATTATCTGTTCTAATTATTTTCTTACCCTCCTAGTAGCGTCTTTTGATCAAAACGGCAATTATTTTCTAGTTTACCCTTTCTTCCTTCAAGGCCTCCATGCCATTATTATTGTGTTTTTTCGCATCTAAGCCCCAAATATCAGAATTCCGTCTTTATCTTGTAAACGAATTTTACTATCTTTTTTCTTTCCTTTGTAAACACTCTTCTCCTGTTTTCGTGATAATTAAAAATATATTTTTTGAAGATGCAACCGCGGTAAAATATTCAACTACAAACAATCTGAATACGATGTTCCAAGTTCGTAAAAGTCTTCCGATTTGAGTCGTTTTGGAGCAAGAAAACCAGTTAAATGTTAATGTCGGAGAACACAAACCTTACCCTTCGAGAGTTCTGGAAGGACCTCTTTAACATCGTGATTTGCCTAAGAGTTATTGATTAGGCCTGACAGGGTGTAACAACGAGGATCTTAACCTCTGCATGGAAGAAGCTGTAGCCTGAGGCTGTAGCTGAAAGGGCCTTCGAAGGATTGGAACCCAAAGCGTCAGTGGTAAAGGAGATTGAGAAAATCCATGGGTCTGGAGGTGGATGAGAGAGATGTGAACGAACTCGTCGAGGAACAGTCTCAAGAGCTGACAACCGAGGAGTTACACCGATCTACATTCGCAGCAGCATACGGTGGTTTAACGAAAAATTAGGTTTGAAGAGGAGCTAGAGATGGAGGAGGTTATCTTCCAGAAGAGATATAAAGGAGATCTTGGGAATGTGGGAGAAAGTTGTAGAATTCGTTGATAAAAATCACCCCGAAAAAGTTGCAACTGTTCGTGCATGGGAGTTGATCAACGAAACTTGCATAACTCATTTCCGCAATATCCTGAACGAGAGGAAGAAACAAACCTCCTTGGACAGTTTTTTAAAATGATCTGCAGGTTAAAATGAGCAAGGCAGGAAAATTAAGCACTTCAATTTTCTTTTATTACGTTTTTGTAGAATATATTTGTTATTTATAAATTAATGTTTCTTCTTGTAAATACATTTTTCTTATTCAAAAACACTTTGATTTCAACGCCAAAACCAGAAATAATTTCCTTTAGGTCTTGAAAGTAAACGCTTTTTGCTCTGTTTTTCTTTTCTTTGTAAACACCCTTATCCTGTTCGTGTGTCATTTAAAAATAAGTTTACTATAGTTTTTCTTTAAAAACTTTTAAAAAAATTGAAAGAAGAAAGAAGAAAACAGAAAAATACAATTTGAATACGAGATCCAGCGAAAAAGATAACCAAAGTATTCCAACGAAACATTTGAGTCATTTTTGAACAAATAAACTAGTAAAATTTTAATTGTCCTAAATGTTTGGCAAGTAAACCCGATGCGTCCAGACCCGACTGAGCCGAGCCCGAGCCGAGCTTGAGTCGCGGCAAAATTCCTTTGATGTTTCGTCAAAAGTCCGATGAACGATCGATTTTCTGTCAGTATTTTTACGGAATATCAAAAAAATTTGCCGCGGATCAGGCTCGGCTCGGGCTCGGCTCGTTAGGTCTGGACGTGACAACTAGAAAACGATGTCGATTTTGAATCATTCAATGTAAAGTAGCCATCGTCTACCCAAATACTTAAAACTTTCCTCGCTAAAAACACGCAAAAAAGTGTCCAATAGAAGATGCTGGAACAAGCTCAGAGCGGAGTGCAGTTATAAAAACGTTGCTTTCGAGCATATTATTTATTTTTTTAATTTATAAGAAAGCAAAAGATCGACTGATTTTTAAAAAAACTAAAGGACGCTTTTCTCCTGAAAATCATTTTTGACATTGAAAGAAATACTCTAAAACTACCCAGATTAAAACAATTAAAAAGTCTAATATATTGAAGAACCCATTGCAAATTCACCCGGAGAATTTAACCCAAACCGTCCAATTTTTAATGGCTTGTCGCTTTGTATCCTCACTCAGTAAAGAGTAGAGAAGTGAAACCGTAACTCTATATCTATATCCTCAAACGTTATTAAACCAAAACAGATAATTTCCGCGATATTTACCCGATATGCCACGATACAAATCTGATCTCTATTTGCGTTTGTGTTGTCGTCTGATGATGGCGGCGCAAGTTAGATTAATCGGCTTGGATTCCGAAGCTTTGCAAACACGCTACTTTTCAAAACCAATTTGCAAAAATACGCCAACGAGCCCGGATTTATGTGAACCGAAATGGAAGCTTATGTTTAACTCACTTAAATTATTCACCAATTATTTTTATGATTCAATTAGCTGGATTTGGGATGGTTTCCAAATGGGTGAATTTACAAGAAAAAACACTTTCAAGATCAAATAATTTTTAGTAGAATTACTGGGGAAAGCTTGACTCAATTATAAAGCAAAATTGTAAAGCAAACGATGCCTTGAGCCAGATTTTGCCAAACGCCATCTGATCCAGGCCCTAGTTTCCTTTTGTATGTCTGGCAAATAAATTTTAAAGCACTTTGCACTTTACAACTCTTCGCTAATTGGCCACGCTTTGAGTCCTCCAAACGTACTGAAAACATCAACTTCCTCTTCTAAAGGAGGCTTAATTAATATCACCCAGATAATCTCCTAGATAAATAATGCACAAAATAATTAGTACATCCGCGCAATTCAAAGCCCAATTACCAATTGATTTTAAATTTAATAACAAATTTAGCGATGCCATGTAATAGCGTCCTTAGGGAGGTTTAACATGGGTAAACTTAATATGTGTTTAACTATTTAGCGAAACCACAGCACCAAGGTTAACAGGACCGTTAATTATGGGCCTGGTTTCGTTATTCCATGAACGTTGACCGAAAACTGATACATAATGTGTGCTTGAAACTGTTCCAGTATGTGATTTTGTAATATTAATAAATTATTTGTTTTAACTGCCTTGAGATACACTTGGAAGTCTTGCATATGGCTATCTAGAGAATATGGGTCATAAGACCTTAGCAATTATTGTTAAAGTGCTGCAAACTTATGCATCCTTAAAATTGCTGGTTTCGTGAGCTTTAGTGATATTAAGACACAATGAAAATGATCGAGGGTTGTAATAAATAAATACTAACTCTTCAGGCCTGCACAAGAGCGGAGACTAGATGTTTTTTTGGTGAAACTCCACTTAAATTTCCACATTTCCTCCGAATCCGGCCTGTCAAAATGTTTAGTGGGAATTGCGCCAGATGCACCAATACCATGACTGCTTTCGACCCAACGAAAATTCAAATAATTTTATTTTCTTAACGCTGGCGCATTTAAATGAGGTATTATTCAAATTTCATTCAAAACTTTTGGATCTGTAACGAACTTCCTAGCCGATTTTGGTGTCTAAGGAAATTTAAAGTGTGCCTGCAACTTTCGGTCATATCCGACAACCCAAAGAAACATTTCCGAGTGTTTAGTAAACTTTGATCTTTTTTTTTATAGTTTTTAATTTTACTTAAAACTAAAGAGTCTTTCAGGGTTTTAGTCCGTCGTGGAAAATAATTACTTCCGGACGTTTCGCAGGCACGAGTGGCTCGCATCTTCAGAGGTTCGGCATGGCACATAAACTATCTCTGAAGCTGCAAGGCACTGGTGCCTGCGAAATGCTAGGAAGAAATTCTTTTTCACATCGGCCTAAAAACCTAACAAATCCTTAGAAAGAAAAAAAACTTTAGTTTTTCGGGCTTTTAGGTCGTCGTGAAAAGCACGAAAAAGTCATGAATTTTTAATGGTTTTGTGACTTGCAAATCAGTGTCGTGCCTGAAGGTCTCATCACAACAAATCCATTAGAAACGGATGAGTTTTTCGAGCTTTTAAGTCGTCGTGGAAAAGCACAAAAAACTCATTAGTTTCTAATGGGTTTGTTGTTCCGAGCCCCTCGGGCGCGACACCAATTGAAACAATGAACTGAACAATTGACAAGTTTAGGGTTTTTTAGTGTCTAAGCTGGTGTCGTGCCCGAAGCACTAGGCACAACAAATCCATTAGAAACGAATGAGTTTTTCTGTCTTTTAAGTCGTCGTGGAAAAGCACGAAAAAACTCATTAGTTTCTAATGGGTTTGTTGTTCCGATCCCGTCGGGAACGACACTGATTGCAGTACAAAATTGAATAATTGACAGGCTTAGAGGTTTTTGACTCTCAGGTTCAGCCCTGAGAAACTCGGCACAACAACTCCATTAGACTGATAAATTTTTCGGGATTTTAGGTCGAAGTGGAATAGCACGAAAACTCATGAGCTTCTAATGAGTTTGTTGTGCCGAGCCCTTTGGGCACGACACTGACTGAACCAAAAAACTGAACAATTGGCAGGTTTCCCGAAGGGCTCGGCACAACAAATCCGTTAGAAACTGATGAGTTTTTCGGGCGACGTCGTGGCAAATCACGAAAATCTCAAAAGTTTCTAATGAATTTGTTAAGCCGCGCCCTTCGATCCCGACACTAATTAAAAGACAAAACTGAACAATTGGCAGGTTTACAGTTTTTGGACTTGCAAATCAGTGTCGTGCCCGAAGGACTCATCACAACAAATCCATTAGAAACGGATGAGTTTTTCGGGCTTTTAAGTCGTCGTGGTAAAGCACGAAAAACTTATTAGTTTATAATGGGTTTGTTGTTCCGAGCCCGTCGGGCACGAGACCAATTGAAGGGTTGAACTGAACAATTGGCAAGTTTAGGGTTTTTTAGCGTCTAAACTAGTGTTGTGCCAGAAGGACTCGGCACAACAAATCCATTAGAAACGGATGAATTTTTCGGGCTTTTAAGTCGTCGTGGAAAAGCAAAAAAACTCATTAGTTTCTAAGGGGTTTGCTGTTCCGAGCCCCTCGGGCACGACACCAATTGAAAGATTGAACTGAACAATTGGTAGTTTAGGGTTTTTTAGCGTCTAAACCAGTGTCGTGCCCGAAGGACTCGGCACAACAAATCCATTAGAAACAGATGAATTTTTCGGGTTTTTACCACGACGAAAAGCTCATTGGTTTCTAATGGGTTTGTTGTTCCGATCCCGTCGGGCACGACACTGATTTCAGTATAAAATTGAAGAATTGGCAGGTTCAGAGGTTTTCGACTTTCAAATCTCGACTCTCGGCGCAACAAATCCATTAGACTGATAAGTTTTTCGCGATTTTAGGTCGTCGTGGAAAAGCATGAAAACTCATTAGTTTCTTATGAGTTTGTTGTGCCGAGCCCTTCGGGCAAATCACTGATTGAACCACAAAACTCAACAATTGACAGGTTTGAAGTTTTTTAACATGCAAACCAGTGTCGTGGCACAACAAACTCATTAGAAACTAATGAGTTTTCGTGCTTTTCCACAATGACCTAAAATCCCGAACAATTTATCAGTCTAATGGAGTTGTTGTGCCTAGCCATTCGGGCACGACACTGACTTGCAAGTCAAAATACTCTAAACCTGTCTATTGTTCAGTTTTGTCCTTTAAGCAGTGTCGTGCTCGAAGGGCTCGGCACCACAAATCCATTAGAAACTGATGAGTTTTTAGGGCATTTAGGTCGTCGTGGAAAAGAGCGAATTAGTGATTTGCAAGTCGTGGAAAAGAGCGAATTAGTGATTTGCAAGTCCTGTGTCAAGTGCCCGAACAGCTCGGCACAACAAACCCATTAGAAACTGATGAGTTTTTCGGGTTTTTAAGGTCGTGGAAAATCACGAAAATATCAAAAGTTTCTAAAGAATTTGTTATGCCGCGCCCTTCTAGCACGACACTGATTAAAGGACAAAACTGAACAATTGGCAGGTTTACAGTTTTGGGACTTGCAAATCAGGGTCGTGTCCGAAGGGCTCGGCACAACAAATCCATTGGAAAACTGATGAGTTTTTCGGGTATTTAAGTCGTTGCGGAAAAGCACGAAAACCTCAAGAATTTCTAATGGATTTGCTCTGCCGTGCCCTTCTAGCACGACACTGCTTAAAGGACAAAACTGAACATTTGACAGGTTTAGAGTATTTTGACTTGCAAGTCAGTGTCGTGCCCGAAGGGCTCGGCACAACAACTCCATTGGACTGATACATTTTTCGGGATTTAGGTCGTCGTGGAAAAGCACGAAAACTGATTAGTTTCTAATGAGTTTGTTGTGCCGAACCCTTCGGGCACGACACTGGTGGAAAGAAAATGCTGAACAATTGGCAGGTTTAGAATTTTTGGACTTGCAAAATATCAGTGTCGTGCCCGAAGGGGTCGGCACAACAAATCCTTTAGAAACTGATGAGTTCTTCAACTTTTTAGGGCGTCGTGGGAAATAATATCTTCCTCACGTTTCGCACACACGAGTGATTTGCATCTTCAGAAGTGGTTGCTGAGCCAAACTCGCAAAACTCTTCAGTTGCAAGCAATGACCATTAAAGCTATCCCTCTTTTTATCTAATTTTTTTTGAATATTCAACAATAACTCTAACTATTCCAGAGAAAATCTGCGTAATTTTATTTAGTGCATTATGACTCAGTTTGGGGCCTTTTCTATCAATACTCAATTGACTGAGCCAACTGGGGAATATAAAGTAATGTAAACAACCAAAATATATGTTTTCTTACAGAAAAGGGCCATTCGAAGCGGACAAACAACGTTATAAATCGAAAGGTATATCGAAGAACAAATCCTAAATAAGTAGACTTTATCGAATACAATTGTCTTGAAAGTATATCTCGGGATCCCGTTGAAAGGGCCGAAAAGCATTGGAAGTTCCCGAATTGATCCCGAGTCGATTGGCCGTACGTTTCGGAGCCAATTTCCGTTATTTCCTACCTTCCTTCGATTCCCTTATTTTTCTATCTCTCCTGATTATGAGCATGGTATTGGACGTTTTTCTCTCCGGTCCAACTGAACTTTGGACAAAAAATTCATTACAAAGTCCTTTCTCTTTTCGCTTTGTGCTTGTGATTTTTTCGGATTGAAAAAAACGATTTACCGAAAATGATGTTCGTTGTTTCCACAGCAATTTATAGACTGGATCGATGGCGAATAACGCTATCAAAATCGGCAAAATTAGAAAAATGAACAATAACATTTGCGCAGCTCGATGAGCTATTGTCTCATTTGGAAAACAGCAGGAGAAATCCAATGCAGCTCAGTTTTCCAATTATCGCCGTTCACTCGATAGTATACTATTTTCTATGTACCCGGTTTTAAAACCGATCTCTTTTACGTCTTCCAACGTTTCCAGAAAAACCGTTCATCGAAAAAACAGAAAATTTTTGTATTTAAACCCTGTAGGTATACATTTTTATCAGTTTCCTCGCGCCTTATAATACATGTTTGATTAAGGGAAGTTTTTTTTTTATCAGCTTAATTCCAAAATGTTTCATCTGGCAATACGGAATTTTAATGAAGATTTATTCAAATTTCCCTTGCAACTTTTGGAACGGTAACGAACTTTGGCGGATCATTCGGGACCAGAACGCAACCTAAAGCTGACGGCTACATTTCGAGCCCTTCATACTGAATAAACGAATTGCTGAGAGCTAAAAGGTGTTTCTGGTTTTAGCAAAAGTATTACGGTTTGTTTCACATGAGTCTCACTTGGATTTCGCTCTTTATCTATGGAGTTTCACCCTTTTCAAATTTCAAAAAGTCTCACTAGTATTATTCACCAGTGAGTTTCCCAATTATTCTTTCAAAATCATAAAGTTTCCCTTTTCGATAAAACCTTATCATATTTATTCATGTTTGCAGGCAACGTTACACCTATGGTTCTCTTTATAGTTACCTCTGGCCTTTTATGGCTTCCTATAGCCGATGTTTTTCTTATCTGAAACCCCTCATTGGTATTTGTCCTATTATAGGTTTCGACGTTCCCTTATCTTGGCCCTTTAAATGCCTTCAGTTCAATAGGTAGCGACAGGAGCGCAGAAACTTTGAACTTCCATTTAACGCAATTTCCCTCAGAACTGGCAAAATCCTTCAGCCAATTCTCAGTTTTATGGACCCTCATAGATTTCTGATCCTCTCAAAATAATGAATAAATAGGCTCAGAATTTTTTGTGTAATGCTTGAAACGTAGAGCTACTGCTGCCATCTTCACAGCAACTATTGTAGTCGAAGCTTTCGCCAAAGTCCTTTGAATAAGAAACTTGCAGCTTTCAAAGCTTCTCGCCTTCCTGCTGAAAGCTCGGCATTGTTGGGGCTTTTTACTGATTGGTTTTCATAAATGCCGGATATAGAGGACGCTTCTAAAGAAAATCTAATTCAACTTTGTATTGAACAGTTGCAAGCAGCTTCTGTTTAATGTGCAGAAAGAAGTATTTACTTTTATTTAAAATATGGATGTTTACCTCAATGCTCACCCTGTAAGCTTCGTATCATATGCAGCACCTGTTACAAGGAAATTGATAAATACCATGTAAGTTTGAATAACTGTTCAACGAAGAAGACGTTTATTGTCTTTAGCATTCCTGAATAATCTGCTGTACATGAAAACTGTGCGCAGCTGCCAACATGGTACTAATTATGGGCTCAATTATGCGAATGAGCCTTTTTGGTTCCACTCACATGTCAAAGCTGGGGCTTAAATATGAAGAGATTGTGCCGCTCTTAAGCTTATAAATAACGAAATTTCTATAGGTTTGAAAAGAAAATAACTCTACTAGTGTAACCCCTATTAATATTATAGAAAATAAAAAAGTGCAAAGTGGAACCACTTTCGATTTTCAATGCCCATTCACGCTGCTCTACCATTGGATTTTTAAATTGCGCTCTCAAAGCGATTAAACCCTCTTTTCAGCCATATTTTTCATTTCAAAAATTGATCCCAGGCTCAAATTATTCTGAGCCCAACAGGGGTTCTTTTAGTTCGTTTTGCCATTATTGCAGCTTTATTGCAAAGGAATTTGCTGATGGGGCACGTATTCCGCCGCTTGAATAAGTAATAAGACACTAAAATAACTAAAAAAATATTGAAAATTAATTGCTCACTTAGGCAGTAAGAGGCTGACTAAAACCTGGTGGTTAAAAAGGCCTAAACAATTAAAACATAATTTGAAAGCTTTTTTGGAAATAAATTATATTTTCATAAAAATATCAGATTCTTCAATTGAAACTCAATTGTCAACTTAGGACGTAAGAGGCTGGTTGAAAAAAGCCCCAAACAATTCATTTTAACTGTTTTAATGGATCTAAACGTCATGGGAAAAATCTTAAAGATAAACCATTATCAGAAGTTTCAAGCGTCAATAAAGGGGCTGGATAGGGCAAAAATATCTACTCTTTTGGGGCTGGTTTGAGGCGGAAAATTTAGCATTATTGCAATTTTTCAACATCATGATATTTATAATTGCATTATTTAATATGGCAATCGCGATTTGAAGCTTTCAAAGCGTAATAAAGAGGCTGTGCAAAGAGAAAATGTAGTTTCTAGTAATTTTTGTAGCATTTTACTAATCTAAAGTAGCTCCTAGAAAAATCAGTTTGTGCATTTAAAATGCACAGCGGCAATAACGGGGCTAAGAACAGGGAAAATGTATTTTCTTGTTTTGTATCAACTGAGAAGATTCTTCCAGTAACTTGGAGAAACACAGCTGGTAAAAATATAATAAAGGAGCTTTTGAGCCTTGGTTCTGAAAAAAAAATAAAAATTGTGTTAAAGTATGTTGCATATTCAAATCAGAGAGGCAATAAAGGGGCTAAGTAGTCCCTTTAGCTGGTTTTCTTGTAATGTATCAATTGCGAAAATTTTCTGAAATTGATTGACTGAATTGAAGGGGCACAAATATAATAAAGGGGCTAAGTTGGCAGTAAATTGATTTTTTGTTTTGTATCAAATGAAAAGGTTCTTCCAGTAACCTGAAGAAACTTCAAGATATTTTAGTGCGGAAACAGAATGAGGTTCGTAAAATATTAATCGGATTATTCTCAATTTGATTCTGAAAATTTCTGCTAAAATATGTTACATATTTATAAGCAGAGAGAATGATGCACCCAACGAAGGGATTGACAAGCCCCTCGCTTTGTATCAATTGTGAATATTTTCATAAAAACTCGAAAAAAAATCAATAAATCTTGGTGACAAAAGACAATTGAGATGAAACAAATATAATAAAGAGGCTATAAGCAATCAAAAGCAGTTGCTTTTGACTGCTTTTGTTTAAATGATTTTGCATATTTAATGAGCAGAGAGGCTAAGGGTCTAAGCAGAGAGAAAATCGGTCGTCTTATTTTGCATCAATCAAGAAGCATTTCGGGAGAACTTGCAGAAACACAAGATTTTTTGCATTGAAACATGATTGGCTCTTGAGGAGGCAAAAATCAAATAACGAGTCTATATACATGAAATTTGGCGTATGGCCCGAGTTCCTCCAAAGTTGAAGCTGGCAAAAGTTTAATGAACAGAGGGGCAATAAAGGGGCTAAGTCGGAAAAAAAATCGATTTTCTGGTTTTGTGTCAATTCAGAAGAATTTCTGTAAAAGTTGCAGAAACATCAAGGTATTGAAGTAAAATAATGAGGCTGTACAAACATAATAACTGGGTTAAGCCGGAAAAATCGGTTTTCTTGTTTTGTGTCAATTGAGAAGATCTTCTGAACTTGTTGCAAAAACATCAAGGTATTTTACTGAAAAAAGTGATTAACATTATTAAGGCTGTAGACATGTAATAATGGGGCTAAGCCGAGAGGAGAACGATTTCGTTGCTTTTTTGTCAATTGGGAAGATTTTATAAAGAACTTGAAAAAACTTAAAGGTAGTGTAGTTTCGAATCCAAAAGAGACTTTTGATGCTGTAAAAATATCATAAAGAGGCTTTATAATGGGATTTTTTGCGTTGAATGCGAATTCTTTCGCACTTCACTTGGAAAGTTTTCACTTAAAGAAAAGTGCGAAATTTGGCGTATTGCCCGAGTTCCTCCAATGTTGAAACTGCCACAAATTTAATAAACAGAGGGGCAATAAAGGGGCTAAGCCGAAAAAATCGGTTTTCTTGTTTTGTGTCACTTCAGAAGATTTTCTGAAAAAGTTGCAGAAACATCAAGGAATTTTAGTCTAGCAAGTGAAGTAAAATAATGAGGCTGTTCAAATATAATAACGGGGTTAAGCCGAGAAAACCGATTTCGTTGCCTTTTTGTCAATGGGGAAGATTTTTTATAGAACTTGGAAAAACTTAAAAATAGTATAGTTTGGAATCCAAAAGAGACTTTGAGGCTGTATAAATATCATAAAGAGGTTTTATAATGGGATTTGTTGCGTGGAATGCCAATTCTTTCGTACTTCATGTGGAAAGTTTTCACTTAAAGAAAAGTGCGTGTTAAATACAAAGAGAGGCAATAAAGGGGCTAGACAGACAAAACTTGAAGATAAGTTGTGATTCTCCTTTTTTGTAAAACTGGCTCAGAAATTTGGATATTGACGGCGTTTTCAAGTAACTGATGAGTCATATAAAGTCTTCAGGATTCCGATGTCGAATTTGCGGGCATCGAAAAATGATTAGAAATTGATAAGTTTACAGGAAAAAGTCAGTTAGATTGAAAGTGATTGAGACGCCGCTGACATGAGAAAGTATTCTCCCACGAAGGAAAACCCGACCACAAGACATACAAAAATGAGAGTTTAACACCCTGTATAAAAATGCCTTTTAAATCGTCGGGAATATCTTAAAAACACGTTTTGTAGTTGGCCAACGGCTTGCTTATAACACTGTCGCTAAAGAATAGCATTTACAATTATAATTTGGCGGTTGTGGTCTTTCCCTTGTTTGACTTTTTTCGTGATTGGCTTTAAATGGGAATGATTGACTTAACCCACAAGCGGCCGATTGTATTCGATTCGTATTTTGTGTGTAAGAACGAGACATTCACGTGAAATTTATCGATGGCATTGTTTTGCGAACATCAGAGTCGTTTTTGTCGCATACAAATTAAATTAGACGAATTATTTTTTGGGAGATGATTTGTGATTAATACAGGGTGGTCTCTTACAATGTGAATCTTCCAAGTACAGGCGAATTAATTTTGGTATTATATTACAACAATGTCCTCTAATTGACTAGGTGGAATCGAAAAGTTTAGCAATTCTAGATATGTCTTAAAGATGGTCAGCTTCAAGATGGCCGATCTGATATACTTAGTAAAAACTCGGGTTCTATGTTGTGCAATGTCAAAATGGCCCAAGTCGTGTGTTTAAAAAGGCAGTGAGTGAATAACGAGGTATGCTTGCACACACACAAATTGCCGATAATCGTTTCGGAGTAATTGGCAACGAGGTTACAGCTTAGAATTTACTTTTCGTGATCGAACAATAAGAAAGTCACTGGTAATTGTTGATAAGGACGTGTATTTTTTCGAATAATTGCACTTAAGTCTGCTTAGAAATCGCAAATCTCTTCATGAGTGTCCCACTAACTATTTGGTCTCCTGGTGTGCTTTTTTGCAGAAAAATCTTTTAAAGCTGAAAGCAACTAATAGATAAGAAACACATTAGATGAGGAAGAGTGAAATGAAAGTTGCACAGTTGGAAAACACCGGAGTTTTAACAGTTGCAAGCAAAAATCTGAAGATGTTTTCTCGTTGGTTCAATGTCTTTTATACGAGTCCACACACAAGGCAATCCCATTGCAAGCGAGCTAACTATTCTATAACATTCTCCATATTTTAGCCAACTAATACGTCCAGCATGAACTAAAACAGGGCAGGCATAATTGTTTACATCTGGAATAATTTTCATATTAAAATGTCTATCAATGAATCGATATCCTGAAGAGCACTGACAAGCAGGAATATTGATTACATCATGACATGCTCGGCGTAAGAGTTCGGCTTGATATGTATTAACAATTTTCCTGTCAGCCAACAGGAATATTGATGGATCATTGGCTGGCATTACGAATAGATTTCGTTATCTGATGATTGAGAACTCAACGTTTGATACGTTGCAATTTTACATTTATTGCAGCCAAATTGCATTGAGAAACAATGGTCAATACAGGAAGCTGCCCAAAAAAAACAAGTTTTTTGCAAGAATTGCAATTTAATTAATTATCTGTTGATTCTTCAAGCCTTCCAAGAAACGTCCGCGAGGTTTAAAATTATTAAAAATGACTCAGCCAGTTGGGACAAGATGATGCAATTTTGCCGGTGGAACCGTTGAACTTGAAAAATCTCTGAAAGCTCCTGAAAGTTTCAATCATCCCCTGCTAGTAAATGACTAAATAACCAAACTTGGACTGAACACTTGATGGCCATTAGCCAAGGATTTACCGATGAGTAAAAAACACTTAAATCGCTAAGTTACCACGACGTCTGCCTACTAAATACCTTCAAATGTAGACTGTGACCGAATGCAAATACTGCGGTTTTACGGTTTGTTTTTCAATGTTAAGTCCTGCTTGGAATTTCGGTAATTCGATTATCGAATGGCCAAAAATTGGGCTAATTTCGTGCGGTGGACATCGAATTGCCGCAAACAAATACCTACATAGACTAATAAATATTTGTCTCAGATTAAAACAGATGCATTTTTCTATGAGTGAAACAATGGTTTAGTATTAAGTAATTAAGTATTATAAAACATGTAGGCTCGGTAGTCAGGACATGCAAGTATACTAGCGATAACAAATAGCGCCCGGAAAATGAGGGAAAGAGCCTACACACGTAAGCATATTATCATCGTAACCGGAGATGAAGCCACCATAAAAGCACTTGAATCGTACACAATCAGGTCACAATGTGTGCTAGATTGTGTAAAAGAACTTACGACGCTGGCTGGGAACTCAAACAGAGTAAAACTCACTTGGGCAACAGGGACAAAAAGAGCGAGGGAAACGAGATTGCTACGGAACTTGCTAAGGCAGGGGCCGAGCAACCACTGACCAACCAAGAACCTGCTTGTGGTATATCTCATGCCAAAGTTAGGGCGGAAGTTGGGCCATGGATCTTGGAAGAACATAAAAAGTACCGGGAGGAGACACCGCGACTCCTTACGCATGGCAGTTGGTGGGACCTCCACAACCAGTGCGTAAAAACGAACAGCTAGATCTCAGCAGGCAAAAATTAAGGAGAATATTGGCCTTTTAACAGGACACGCCCCCTGCAAAAAAACACCTCTTCAGGATGGGAGTGAGGGATCAACCGACCTGCAGGGGGTGCGAATTAGAGGACGAAACTACTCTACATATTATGTGTCACTGCACGTCATATGCAACAGGTAGACTAAGACTACTGGGAGGAGATGAAGTTCTACCAGACCAAGTCCTGCGTACCCCCCTCAAGATTCTCCTGGAATTCATTGAATACGCAGGGATAATGAGGGGGTAAAATACGAAGGCACAATAGGATAGAAATGACCGCGGAACGAGGCCAAACACCACTTCGGAAGTGAGGAAGGGTTTTAGTAGCTAAACAGCTAAGCTGGAGTCCCACACAGACCAGAGCGCCAGAACATCAGCTCTGGGTGTGCGTAAGAGAGCATTTCACAAACCTCACCGGAAAAAAAATGTGGACTCGGTAATCAATACGAGATATATGAGTAGCATCCACAACAAAATATCAGGAAAACAGTAGCCAGGAATGTATTTTGTGTTGTCACATTGAAATTTCAAATTGAAAAATTCTTGAGATTTTAAGAAGGTGGTAATTACAAGAATTACGGACACGAACATATGCAGGGATAACAAAATCCCGCCATAGACACCATAAACAATGAAAATAAAGGAGAATAAAAAACCCACTAACCACAAACTAAGTCAGGAAACTCAACAATTAATTAAAGAACGAACAAGAAGACTAAATGATTGAACAAATAAGAAGACTATATCCCAACTAAATAAAAAATAGAAGGAGAAAAGTAAGAGCATCTAACATAAGGAACAGTGGCTAAGAAAACACCTCCACCAGGAAAATAAGAAAAAATAGAGGTACAGTCAGAAATGTAGGATCCGAAGATATTTCGGAAATAACGACGACCGAAATAGAAAACTCTCTTAAATACATGCCCAACAAAAAAGCTCCAACAACACAAGGAAAAACAAATAAAATAAAGATAAAAGTGGAGTGAGACAAGGAGACGCGTTCTCTCCCAAACTATTTACTTTGGCTCTAAAAGATGTGTTCAAAACCCTGAATTGGTAGAACAAAGGAATTCTAATAGACGGCGAAAAACTAAATCATGTCAGATGCCTGGATGAGAAGAGCCAGCAGAAGGCATGACAGGCATGAACTAAGGGGGACATTGGCACGATGATGGGCAAATTAGGCTGCTGAAGAAGAACAGAATAAGAATTACAAGAAAACATATTAAATTATTCAACATACCAACACCACAATTGAGGAAAATATTTTACAGTTAAATTATGCGAAGGGAAAATGGACCAGTTGGACTCGAAAATTCTGCAATTTCTCGTGATTTTAGGTGTTTCGAAGTGATCCACTGTTACACTGGTGCAAAGTGGTTTCATTGGGAGGAAAACCGGTCTGAATTTTCCTAACCTATATTTCTCGTGTACATTCATAAACAGTAGGCCAGTGGCGTAAGTTATATTGAATATACAGGGTGAGTTTTTTAAAGTGTTACAAGGCTATATCTCAGAAACGGTTTCAAATATATTTATAAAATTTTGGGAAGGTAAGAAATAGGTACTGGGACGTATTTTAACATATGTTTTTTTTCTACTCAAACGCCCTCTATGAGAGGTAAAGGCAACATTAAAATTTTAAATGGAATGCTATATTTTTTATTGTGAAATTTAAATCAACATAAGAAACTATGTATGAGTACAAATTTTTATCTCAATTGATCACTTAGTTCCAGAATTATGACGTGCAACATAAATTTAAAAAATCATTTTAATAAATTATGACCCGACTAATAGTAATCAACTGTGTTTCCGGAGATGTTCAAAATGCCTGCCTTCAACTTCCAAACACTTTACTACTCTTTTTTTTTCAAGAATTTTGCACTCGCGCCTGCATTTCAGGTGTCACTAACAAGCAGGCAGAGTGAATTCTCTCCTTCATATCATCTGAGGGGGTGGGTGCAGTGGTCATCACTTTATCTTTTATAAAACCCCACAAAAAAATCAGCGGCATCAGATCTGGAGGTCGCACAGGCCAGTTGATCGGATCACCGCGACCAATCCGTCTGGAAATATTTCATCTAAATGACTACGGGCCTCCAAATGGGGTGCAGCCCCATCTTGCTGAAACCACAGATTCATGTTCTGGTTCAATAACTGGGGGTAAACTGTTTCTTAAAAAGTTGGTGTACATATTTCCGTTTAAATGTCTTTCAAAAAAATGGGGACCAATAATTCTATCCCCAATCCACACCAAACAGTAAGCGACCAGGGATGTTGGTTTGGCACAGTTCTGATCCAGTAAGGATTTTCTGCCGCCCAATAGTGCAAGTTATGTCTGTTTACCTTTAAAAAAGATTCTAAAAATTCCTTTCAACATCGTAATTGTTATCTGTAATTCACCTGCCCGCAGTTGGAAAATGTGGCTTCATCAGAAAAAACAATGTTTTCCAAAAATCTGTCATTATCCTCCATTTGCCCCGTGACCCAATTGCAAAACGTGACGCGGTTTTGAAAGTCTTGTCCATACAGTTCTTGGTGGAGTGAGATATGATATGGATGACATGTATAACTGTGCAATTTGGTTATGACCGATTTTTGGCTTAGTCCAGCATCTCTAGCAAGGCGTCTAGTCCCCACTTGCTGGTCAAGAACGACCTCTCCTGAAACTCCTACCGCCAGATTTTCTTTTGTAGCAGTGCATTTCCGTCTTCGCGTTTTTTTTGTTAAACTACCAGTAGTGCGACCGACTAATTTTTATAAATATATTTGAAATTGTTGCTTAGGTGTAGCCTTGAAACACTTTAAAAAACTCACCCTGCATAAGCCAAGAGTCATTGGCCCTTGACCTAGACCTAAATGCTTAAAAATTTTGTAAGTAGTTTTAGCATTTTTATACCTGCCACCTATTTTTTCAATCATGAATCGCCGATTGATATTTATAAGAAAAGTAAGTCATTGAAATTAAATCAACTTTCCCATAAACTATTCAACTCAAGTAATATAATTTTATCTAAATGGGATAAAAATTGCAATAATTAAAAAAAATTAAATCCTCTACACAAACGATACTTTCTATTGGAATTCGAAAACGGATGCTCATCAACAAGGCTAGGCTATCGGCTAATTAACACAATTTTCCATTAATTTTAATGATATAACGATTTCTATATACACTCTCGAATGGTATGGCACAAATCTCTAGAAAATATATAGACCATTCAGTTTGACCGCATCTTCGGTGGCTAATTATTGTTAACAATTCATTTTTTCTGCGCGATTTCTAGGTCACAACATAAGGAAGACATGGACGATGGTGGATTTGTATTAGAGAATGTATGTTTCGTTTGCCATGTGAACCTTACCATTTGAAGACACATTTTTTAAAGCAGATAATCGAATGCAGTCGTTTAGGGTGCATCACGGTTCAAAACTCATACAGGCGAATATTAAATTTAATATTCACATAGCCCGTCAAGCGGATTACAGTGTAATGAAAACAATTTCCGGAAAATGAACGTGATACATTTCCTTCATATCAATGCAGTAGCGTTATTATCGTGAGATATTCCACAATTAAATTATTTCCATATTTATGCCACTAGTTTATATGCGAATGTTGAGTTTAAATTTTCATATGCGTAGATGTAGACTGCAGGTAATTTCTGTTGAAAGCCGTTAATCAAAGAGTCGTTTCGTATTTCGGTCGCGAAACGGTTTCCAACAATAGCAATTTTCCATAGATTCCTTCCAGATAAGTCCTGAATGAGACTGTTAATAGTTGGCTGGCATGGTTTTTGCATTGTTACATCATCCCAGTTTGGGTAGGAATTTAAGATGCTCGCTGCTTAAATGCCATTATAGGATTTTTTCAATCGCGATCCACTATATCACGTCCTAAGTTTATAGCAAACACATTTTGCTTAAACTGCTGCCAACCAACTGTAAAGTGTTAATTACTCCGCATTTTTCAGCATTGGCAATGTGTGGTCTTTTTCTACAAGAAAAACCTAGAACATCGTTGACGGAACTTATTCGGCCCCAATATGGCACTATACTTATTTAATCGCCGTTTAAATCGTTTTGCTTCTCGGAAAACAACAGACATCTTTTTTCATTTGAGGTCGATCTGAAAAGGGGAAGTGTTAGGTCGGTTATCTATACCGGACCTCTGCTTAGCAGGAACGTTATTCCTGCTGGCGCGGGACGAACTGGGCCACTTCAAGACATTATTCTTCAAGAGCGGTTTTACTGGCTTGACAATGTCATGCGTTTTATACTTGATCTCACTTCAATCGCAAATCATTTAATTCCAAATTTACACAAAAGGATCTTCGGTGGCAATTTTTTGTGTCCCCAAAAATTTATCACAAAGAAGCTGCCTGCTGCTTTTTTAATACAACGCTTATGCCTATATTGCCTTTTTTGGTCCACCATGTAGATTTTTACTATTCACATATAAAATATAACGTGATGCCTCATTCGACCTATACATAAGGCGCTAAATGTATGCAAATATATACAACTTTCAAACAAAGATTCTTATGGAAAACCCTAGTTTTCCCACAGAATCTTTAGTTTCAAATGATTTAAAGATACAAAATCCAAACTTTTATATATCTGAGGATTGGAAAAATTATTAGGAGGAAGAAGTAACATTAATAAATCAGGCTAAACAATTCCTTTGCGAAGACTTTGGATTTTCTAGGCAATATTTGATTACTCTGGTGTCTGCCAGAAGAAAATGTGCCTAAAAAACACAAAATTTGACAATTTCTCTAACTTTTAGAAGCTTCAGAAGCGCCAAATTGTCTTTGCAAGTCCAACTCATAGAAACTCGGTAATATGAATTAATTTTTAGTGATTTTACTCAATATAAACTCTCAACAACTTTTCTTCCTACCAAATTCTTTCCTGCAAATAAATTATTTAATTCTTAATTTTCTCGAAATATTGCCTACCACCGCAGATAAACAATATCTCGAGAAAGTCTAATTTTGAAAATTTAATTTAAAGATTAAAGTTTTTCTCGTACTATTTTTGTTCATAATTTCTGGAAATAGTTTGCCAAAAGGAAACAATAATTCTTGCTCACTGTGTAATTTGTAAAAATTTCTCATCGAATTTTATTTGATGTCCCGCTTGGCATATCTTTAATGTGCTTTATTAGAGACATTCAAAGTTTTTACTGCCCTGGTAAGCAATATCTCCAGAAAGTCGAGAATTAAATTTGAAGATTAAAGTAAAATTTCTCGTACTATTTTTGTTCGTATTTGCAGGAAAGAGGTTGACAGAAATAAACACTTAGGTACATGCGTCAAGCTTACATTATTTTTGCTCACCATGTAGTTTTAAAACGATTTCTCATCGAATAATATTTGATGACTTTTTTTCGGTGAGGTTTGGGAAATGCTCTCTTACGCACACCTAGAGCTGATGTTCTGGCGCTCTGGGCTGTTTTATCCACTAAAACCCTTTCTCACCTACGAAGTGGTGTTTGGCCTAGGGTCATTTCTGCCCTATTGTGCCTTCGCATTTTACTCCCTCATTATCCCTGTGTATTCAATGAATTCCAGAAGAATCTTGAGGGGGGTACGCATGACCTGGTCTGGTAGAAATTCATCCCCTCCCAGGAGTCTTCGTCTACTTGTTGCATATGACGTGCAGTGACACATAATATGTGTTTTGTCTCTAATTCGCACCCCCTGCAGGTCGGTTGATCGCTCATTCCCATCCTGAAGAAGTGCTTTTGCAGGGGGCGTGTTCTGTTAAAAAGGACACTAACCTCCTTATTTTTTGCCTGCTGAGATCTAGCAGTTCGTTTTTAGGCACTGGTTGTGGAGGTCCCACCAACTGCCTCGCGGTAAGGAGTCGTGGTGTCTCCTCCCAGTACTTTCTATGTTCTTCCATAACTTCAGCCCTAACTCCCGACCTAACTTGGGCATGAGATATGTCACAACCAGGTTCTTGGTTGGTCAGTGGTTGCTCGGCACCTGTCCTAGCAAGTTCCGCAGCAATCTCGTTTCCTTTGCTCCTGTTTGTCCCTGTTGCCCAAGTGAGTTTTACTCTGTTTGAGTTCCCAGCTAGGGTCGTAAGTTTTTTTCACAATCTAGCACACATTGTGACCTGATTGTGAACGATTCAAGTGCCTTTATTGTGGCTTCATCTTCGGTTACGATGGCTATATGACTACGTGTGTAGGCCCTTTCCCTCATTTTCCTGGCGCAATCTGTTATCGCTAGTATACTTGCTTGAAAAGCGGTCATGATTGTACCCAGCTTTAAGGTAATCCTGGCCCCGGTTCTTCCTCTTCTGACTATACCAGCGCCTGTGCCCGATGCTGTTTTTGTGCCTTCCATATACCATATGGAGTCCCCTGTAATAGCTGCTGGAGTCGCTCCACCATCTTGCCCCGTATCCAGAACACAAGTCCTGAAAGGTACCGACATGCTTAGAGCTTTAATTCGAATTTGATGTCTTACTTGACCTATCTTTAATCTGCTATATTAATTAGAGATATCCAAAATGATTACTTACCTCCCAGGGTAAGCAATAATTCGAGATAATCGAGTACTAAATTTCAAGATTTAAGTGAAAAGGAACAAACAATATTTTTTTGCTCAGAGTGTATTTTTAGCGATTTCTCAAATATTCTTTGACGTCTTGGTTGGGCTATCTTCAATATGCTGTTTTAACTAGAGATATTTAATTGCAGCAGGGGTTTTAAAGGAAAAAGGCCTTTGCACTCAGCTTTTTTCCATTAAAATCCCTGCAAATTAACCAGCAAGTTAACACGATAGCGCTTAAACCTGGGCCAAACAAGACATCAAAGATGTCAAATCAAGTCTGAAGAACAGACACAAACAAGAAATAAATTTTGAAAAGTTATGCGAAAAGCTAAATATTAAAAATCTTGTTACCTACTTTTAAATATTAAATCAAACTCAAGGGACTTTAAGAATGAAAAATATAATAAATAAAATAAAAGGCAGCCTTTAAGCGCAAGTTAGGAGCTTCAACTCTTGAATGAAAAATGACATGAAAACGTTCCAGAGTCGCTTAAAGGATTAGCTTTGTGGAGACAAAGAGGAAAAGTTTCTGTATAGTGGCTTTTACTGTTCCTCCGTAAAAACTGCAACTAGAAAAAAGCAAAAGGAGGAAAAACGAGGGAAAACTGAGAGCATTTTTTATTGACGGTTTGAACACGCCATAGTCAATTTCCCTCAAATCTCATGTTGATATTTTTGATAAATTAAGCACATTCATGTCAAAAGGAAACCCATGCTGGTTGCCAGTGAAGATCTAATGAAAATGACCAATGAAAAGTCAAACCGAAGCCATAAATTTCATAGTTTTACGCATTCTAGTGGTCATAAAAGTCCTATCTGCGTCACATACAACCTCAAAGCAATATCTCAAGTGGTGTGTGTGTATATTAATGTCCATCCCATAACAAATATAGCCATAAATACCACTTTGTTATATGCATAATGTGTTGGGAATTCGCCTGCGGGTATTGGGATTATTCGTTTCGATTTTATAAGTGGGCATCCATTTGGGCACGGTTTTCTGTTTGGATTCGGTCGAATTGATTCGAAATGCTATTAGAAACCGTTTTATGTTCGTTTTTTTCATATTTGCATAAACTTTATTATTAATAAATCATCAGGCAAATAGACGTAGGTAAGAAGGAAGGTTTGTTTAACTGTTTGAGATTGTGTCCGAATGGAAGCGTCCATGACTCCGATTGAGAAAATGTGTGAGTAAGAGTGGATGAAACATTTGAGCCTGGCGAAGAAAAAGAGGAAATCTTGCTTCTGGCTGTTTTCAATCTTCAACAGTACTGGATAACAATGGGCATCATTTATCAATAGTAAAATAATTTGCGTTTGAATGGAAACGGTGAAGTGTATTCCTGCAGAAGCCCAAGCACGTTTAGCTGAATGACAGACAACTACAATAGGTCGCTTGAGCCTGGAAGTTATTAACAAATAAATCTATTAATATAGCAACATTGTGCCACACATCTTCAGTTGTTCATTTCAGGCAAAGACCGCCGCAGTCGCGCACAGTGAACCAAAAACCCATCCTGCATGCAAAAGACTCCATCTACCGCTATGTCTTCAGTCTAGAAGCAGTTTGGTTCGCAGTCGGTTGCCGACGCGCCTTCTTCATTCTCTTTCTTTTCGGCTTTTCGTACATATAGAGCACAATCTTCATTTGGGAATATATGGTAACGTGTGCTTCTTCGTGGGTTTTGCCGTTATGTACCGCGTGTGATGAGATTTTGATGCCGGTAACCTTTCAGTGACGTCGACCAATACGATAGCTAGCTCAAAACCCGTCAGTGGTGATATGGGACACATATTGGACTTTTTATTCTTATGACCATTCGATTTCTGGAACTGCCGAAGAGTAAGTGTCTTATACTCCATCATACAGTGACTCCCAGAAGTAATGCCGAAATTTAGTTAAAATTCAGCTAACTGTTTTTTTGCAAACGTTTATGCCATCATCTTGCTGGAAAATCAGTTCTTCGTGAAAAGAGTCTGGCTCTAATGGGTTTAGAAATGAAGACACACATGCTGGAATTAGTTCGAGTTGGAGAAATTCTAGATATACTTGTCCAGTTAGAGACTGTTCAAAGAAAAATGATCCTATTACTCTTCCGCGCACTTCCACATCAGACTTTTATTTTTTGAGGGTACTGGATGTGTATAGAACATGATACCTGAATCATACCTAAATTGGTGTCGTCCAATTTGCGCGTCCGAGCTTTTTTCCAAAAAACACACAGCTGAATTTTAAATGGCTTTAGACAGTTTCAAGCAGGAATTGCTTTGGGATTTCGCGCTAAAGCTAAAGCAGAAAACGGAAGTTCAACTGGAGGATTTTTTTTATTTTCTCTCTTCTCTTAAGTTACCAACAGGGGTCCTTAATGAGCCCGCAATTTTTTTAATTTTTTGTTTGGACTTATATTCTGAATACAAATTTATGAAATTATGTGAAGATTATTTTGCGTATATTTTCAGAGCTTTTCGGGTTTCGAAGTGAAAACCTGCAAAATTTTGCATGATTTTACAAAGATGTTGCATGTTCCACGTGTTAAATTTGTAGGTGATTTCAAAGAACTAACATAATCCGTCACCCATTAGCACACAAAAAATAATTATACAGTGTGTCTCTTTAAGGGTGGTAACTGGCTGTGTGGAAACTACTGGGTTCAGGAAAGAAAGGCTTATCAATAAAGTAACCATGAGAAAATCCTGGATTTTTTTTAAATTCTTGTGGGAAAATTATGTCTTTGGTAACAGCAATGCCGAACTTGGATGTTTTGTATTATGTTGGATTTTGAAGACTCATTGATCCAAGTAGAAGCTGTGGAAAGTGAAACTTTAAATCGCCATAGCTTCTAAACGGCTTATTGAATTTTAGCACTGTTTGGGTTGTTTGAGAGAGAAATAAAGTTGGGTGCTTTTAACACTCGTGTAAGATTAAATCTGTTAGTGCCTAAAAAAATATATTCCCGGCAAAATATTGAATGTTAACGGTGTTTGGATTCTAACCCGAACATTTCAAACACCCGGTGGATTCATCATATCATGGTCCCAAAAAGTAAAAATCGAAATTTTGTAATTATTCTCCAAGGTTTTGTCTTGGGTTTAAATCAAAAATACAGTTTTGGTTGCAAATTACACCTCCAACTAGTATTATTAGACGCCATCAGCATCCACTTTACACCACGATGGTTTAAAGCAGTTACATGTTCCTTTCCAAAAAGCCTAAAATCGCTAAAATCAGACAAGTCGTTTAGAAGTTACATTGCTTTAAAAGCTAATCCTTCCTTGAAACAAAATAATGCAAAATTCATCAAGTTTCCTAATGATATTACCAGAGACTTTCTCTTTATTTATTTTTTTTTTATCCAATATTTCTGCAAATATTTTGGATTTAGAATTTACTTTCCACGTTTTGTGGGAAATTTTAGTAGGTACGTTAGCGATCGTTTGCTCATTTATTTCGAAGATGTGGGTGAAACACCCTGTATTCGGTGGGAATTGGGAAAAATAGTTTATCGTCATAACGTTAAATTCAATGGAAAAATGTGATATTTGAAAAATTTTTGCAAGTTCCACCAAATTAACCGACGATTTCTTCTTTATTATTGATCCAAAGACTTTATTAATGTAAATTTTTGAGCCTTAGGTCGAAAGCAGTCGATTGAACTGAAATAACACGCATGTAAAATTTTGATTTATGAGCGAAAATTTTTTAATTGTAGCGATCAAGTTTAAAAAAGCACAATATGTCTAAAAATGCATTGAATTATAGATTATTTTCATCTCACGGAAGCGAGGAATGCAACGAACTCATTGGAAAACTCGCTTGAAGTTTCAGTTCCGAAATAATCGATATTTTCAGCGAATTTCAAGCGTTTTTTGAGCGTTGACGATTTTTAAACGATGATTTCGTCCTTATTATTGACCCAAACACTTCATAATTGCACATTTTCGAGTCACTTAGGTAGAAAGCAGTCGATTGAGCCGAAAAAACACGCATGTAAAATTTTGAATTCTGAGCGAAACTTTTTAAATTGTAGCGGTCCATTTTTGAAAAAACACAAAATGTCTAAAAATGCTTTGAATTATAGATTATTTTCATCTCAAGGAAGCAAGAAATGAAACGAACTCATGGAAAAACTCCTTTGAAGTTTCAGTTCCGAAATAATCGATATTTTCAGCACATTTCAAGCGTTTTTTGAGCGTTCACGATTTTTAAACGATGATTTCGTCCTTGTTATTGACCCAAACACTTCATAAATGCACATTTTTGAGCCCTTAGGTCTAAAGCAGTCGATTGACATGAAAAAAACACGAATGTAAAATTTTGATTTATGATCGAAACTTTTTTTACTGCGGTGGTCTAATTTTTGAAAATTTATAAATTTGCTCAAAATGGCTTGAATTCTACATCATTTTGATCTCAAGGAAGCGAGGAATGCATCAATCTTATTGAAAAACACACTAGAGTTTCCAGTGCTGAAACGATCGATTATTTTTAGCGCATTTTCAGCTTTTTTTGAGTGTCCACGGTTTTTTAACCGAAGATTTCTCCTTATTCTTGAGACGTTCCATCGAACATCTCTAGAAAAAAATTCAACTGAATAAGAATAAAGAGAGCTATAAATAGTGAAATTTTATTCTTATTTTTTAATTTATTCTCCAATATTCGAGCATTTCCGCATATATTTGGAATTTTTTAATTTACCTTCCAGGTTTGGAGGCAAATTACCCAGCTTATAAGTTTTTGTTCATTTATTTTCGATATATAGAGAACACGCACCTTTAGTGAAACACCTTCTATTTGGTGGAAATTTCCAGAAAAGAGTTTTATAGTCTAATAATTTAACTTAAAGGAAAATGGGATTTTTGAAAAATTCTTGAAAGTTTAAATTTAATCGACTTAAGCAGCAGATTAAAGCAAGCGAATATCTCAAGAGAAAAGGTACTCCAAGTAAACTTTCATTAAAATAAATATTTTAATGTCCAAGAGAGTTAGGCTTTTGCGGCCATCGCTTGAAACTATTTCTATTTCTTAATAGAAATTGTTTTCCTCGATGGCCTAAAAGCCCCAAAAAATGTCATTGTTAACTGGAGGAAAACGGCCACAGGACGCTTTTAAAGCTAAGAACCAAATGTCGCTTTCTTATAAGAAAAACCGCCTGTCTTCTGATGGTTTTTCTATTAAAGCGCTATGAAACTTCAAAGTATTTAAAGATAGGCAAATCGAGATCAATTTTTTGCAATTTGCAAAGATGCAAGCTTGAGAAGCTAAACGATAATTTAACTAAACACGTTTGCAAGCATACATAAGCTTAAGTCCAAGATAATTGCAAATGAAATATAGCCAAATAGAGCGGCTTCCATTTGAATCTATCTAGTTAACGTTCTTAACACGTCCTTTTAATTATGCTTCATTAAATAATTAACTACTCAATTAGATATAATAATTCCAAACGCCGCTTGGCGGATATAAAATTACTTTTATATTTGTTTCTTATGGATGTGGCAGGATTTTACAAAGTAACCAAGTCATAAATCAACAAGGCTTCTAACATTTATGACGCAAATTCACATGGTTTACCATTTTCGGAGCATTTGTGATTGAATAAATTGCTAACTAGTTCTAAGTGAATTTTGTTCTCAAGTGCCTTAAATCATTTTGGTGTTTATGGTCTGAGAGGCTTGCAACCGATTAGAAATTGATACTGCATTAATACAAACCATGTTCCGAGCGTCTAATGTTTCCTTTTACATACTATAGTTATGACACAGCATACTAAAAGACAACGTTTATAAAATTGTATGCCACATTTATGGGTATCAAACGCTGGACAATATGAAACCAGGATGGAAACAAATTATAAAACAACCATTCATTTTGCCATTATTGTAATCATACTCTCTTCGAGATGTGGTTATGACATTTGAAATCATTATCTGTAGGCACCAGCCTATACTCCTTATACATTGCCATCATTATATTATTAATGGTATTGTGGGTTACAGTGAGACAGGTCAGTTATTAATTTGTGTAATTGAAATAATTTCATTCATGGATGGTCTAATCGACGATAATGTCATTCTCTACATGCCAGTGATTACGTTTTGTTATGCAAATCCCGCATGAGAAAGGAAATTATTAAGGCACATCTTTTAATTAGAGTGCATTTTGGATAAAGTCCAAATCTTTCCATTGAGATTAGCACCGGGAGGAGAAGACGGCTCTAAAAATTTCCATTAGGAACGAAGCCTGAAAATCGCAATTATTTGCAAGAATTTTCACGTTTTATTGACGAAAACAGAAGAAGGAAAGACGGTTCCAAATAGTTCCAGTAGTAGTAAACATCTTCATTTCTAAAAAAGGCTATCGACCTATCGGTGTTTCTGCCCTTGTTTAATACGTGTAGTCTTAATGTAAATCAAAAATAAAGATGAAAATTCTCTTATTCTAGGTTAATAATCTTATTAAATAAACTTTCCAATTCTAATGACAAGAAAAAATTATTTTATTGTCCAGTAGTCAGTTGCGTTTGTAAGTGTTCGAGTAGCGTTGATGTAGGGAAACGGAAGCGGGATTGTCTGGTTGGTCTTGTAAGACAAAGGGGATTCAGTATGGTCCAGTTGTAGGGGTTGTTTGTCCATTTTGTCTGTAGATGTATGAGTCTTTCCGAAATATTTGTCATGTTTGTGCGTTCGTATAGTAGTTGGGTGGAGGGATTGTGTAGTGTGTTTTGCGGTGTCTTATTCGTGTTATTAGTCTTAGTGCAATTTGTTCTGTTGTTTGTATATAACGTTTTGTCCGTTTCTGTTCCGTTGGTCATGAGTATATGTCCATAGTCTAAGCAAGGGTCTACAAATAGCTTTATATATTTGGTGGCGGGGTTTGTGCTAATTCCTCTGTCTTTGTAGGTTAGTGATCGGAAGTGTTTTGTTCTCTTTATTGTTTCTGCCCTGATGTTTCGTATGTGTTTAGTGAATTTAAGTTTGTGGTCAATTGTGATTCCAAGGTATTTTACGTCGTTTTTAGGTTGTGTCGTTTGGCCGTCTGCAGTTATTGTAGGGGAGTCAGCGTTGAGTCTGTGGTTTGTGAGCAGAAGTTGGTTTTTTGACGCGTTTGGTGTTAGTCTCCATTTATAAAACCATGTCATTGTGTTGTTTGTTAGTGTTTGGAGTCTTTGAGCTGCTCTCTCAGTAGTTTTGTCATGTACAATAAGTGCCGTGTCGTCTGCGTATTGTAATATGTATGCCGATCTGTCGATTTGATTTTTGTCTGGTAAGTTGTAATTGTATATGTCATGGCAGTATATATTGTAGAGAAACGGTGAGACCAAATAGTTCCATTAGAAGTAAAATGTACAAATTTTGGAACTTCAAAAAGTTCCCACAAAATTTCAAATTTATTTGGCAAAAATCGTAATTTTCAGGTTCCAAAAGTTGTATATTTTACCTCTACTGGAAAGATTTGGAACCGTCTTCCACTCCTGGTGTTAATGAGTGTTATTTTGAGCTCCGTTTTGAGGTAATTCACAGAAAATGTAGCCCGAGAGTGGACGGCGGTTGCAACTATTTTATTTATAGGAATTTCTGCCTAAATGAGTATTTTTTTCTGGAAATTTGGCAGAAAAAGAGTTTTATCGTTAAAAATGGCACATGGTAAAATGTGATATTTGAAAAATTCTTGAAACGTTTCTTCAAACTTGATCGATTTTGGCAACAAGCTGTCGAATATCTTCTCTCGAATCTAATGAAAATAAGCTCTTTTCCTTTGCTTTATCCCCTGAACAAGGACTCCCGCAAGGATTCCCGCTATCACCCCTTCTTTACAATATATACTGCCACCACATATACAATCACAGTCTCCACGACAAAAGACACATTGACAAATCTGCTTACATACTACAATACGCCGACGACACTGCATTGATCGTGCACGACAAAACTACAGTAAAAGCAGTACAAAAACTTCAAACACTAACAGACAATACAATTGCTTGGTTCTACAAATGGAGACTTACACCAAACGCCACGAAAAACCAACTACTTTTACCAAAACACCAAATTAAAGACGACTCTCCATCAATAACAACAGACGGCAACAGAATTAGACCAAAACAAGAGGCAAAATACCTAGGAATGACACTGGACCAAAAACGAAAATTTACAAAACACGCACAGAACGTAAGAACAAAAATCATTCAACGGACAAAACACTTCCGATCACTAACGTACAAAGACAAAGGAATTAGTGCAAAGACAGCCACAAAAATTTACCAATCAATATGTAGACCTCTGCTTGACTATGGACATATACTGACAGCGAATGCATCTAGGAAAACTAAACAACACATTCAAACAACAGAACAGATTGCCCTAAGATCAATAACGAAAATAAGACATCCTCAAAACGAACTACACAACCCCTCAAACCAACTACTCTACGAACGAATAAAAATAACGCGAATAACAGAAAGACAACTCCAATTGCAAACGAAATGGAAAAACAGTCCCCACAACTGGATCCGACTGAATCCCCTCACGAGACAAACGAGACAAACCCGCTTCGGCTTCCCAACAACAACACTACTTGAACACTTCCAACACGACTGAACCAACCTTCTAGACGATGAAAAGACATGACATAGAAGAGAGATTTTTTTTGCTTTGTAATAATTTTAAGTTTACAGTTAAGATAGTTTAAGTTATCAAAATAAATATTTTAACGTTTAAAATACTTGAGCTTTCGGGGCCATTCCTTTGAAACCAGCACCACTCTGAAGATGCGAGCCACTCGTGCTTGTGAAACATCAGGAAAAATATATTTTTCAACGAAAAACTTAAATTCCAAACTGCATTTCGCATGTTTGTAATCATTTTCATACCAACAATTGACATTTTCCACCTTGAAAACCTTAAATATTTCAAAGGCATTCAGGTCCTTTTATGTGTGGCCTTAATGTGTCCATTTCCTCACAATCACCCCAGAGACAATTCAAATAATCTTGCGAAGAACCACAACTAAGTAAAAGTACATGGATTGTTCGCCTCTAAGCTCGATGGGATATGAGTTAAAGCATGACTAAACACCGATTAATCTTTGGAAGTTCAATATTTCATTATGACTTGTCATAAATCACAAAAGGCCTTTTTTCGTGTACCCATCCATGTTTTAGAACCGCTAATTATTAAGTGTCCTTTAACCTTTGCACCACACCTTGTGTACTGTGGACATGCAGTTTCCACCTACCACCTAAGGATTCTCACATATTATCATCAGACACCGTCACATCGGAATATGGCCAGTAGGTGTTTTGTGTCTTGTTTTACATACTACACTATAGCGATAGGTTAAGACAATAAATTAGTGCGGGCACCGAAAGGAAATTCGTGAAGCACGTTTCTTGGAAATATCGATGCTGGGGCACAAACGTGTAGATTGAATAAATAATGCCCAATCTATCGATAACTATGTAGGTGTTAAGTAGCCAGCCTCAGAGCCAAAGGATTTAACAAAATATTGAAAATATTTCGGATTTCTCTTGCCAAGCGGCCGATACTTTGGCTTCGGCAAACGATTAATTTTGTTTAAATACCATCCTGACAATCAATTATATTTATTTATGTATGCAGTCTGTAACATTTTGCAAATGAAGCAGCTTTTGAATATGGAAAATGATCGCAAACGAGTTTTGTTGTTAGCTGAGTGGATTCCATATGGTTAATGCAGAAATTACAAACCGAATCTAGGCTTTGGATTCAGGAATTAACGGGGTTCAGTTTGGCCCAGAAAATATTTATTTTGGTCCATTCAAACCTAATGAATATTTAATTTTCTATTAAATCTCATCAGGAGTTTAATTAATATCTTGATGTCCAAAAATATTTATTTAGATATCAGTTTTATCGATAGTTAATGGGTTTTTTTAAACGAGAATCAACCATTTGTCAGTTGAAACTGCAAACTAATTTTTAATATTTTTGATCGCATGCATGTGAGCTTTTGACGGCATTTTTGCTAGTTTTAATTAATAACAGTCGCAAGTGCCATTTTATGATGGAATGTATTGGCTTTTAACAGATTAAATGCATTGTGTGGAGTTTCATTTAAAATGTATTGTTTCAGGGCCCAGGGAATATGTGGAGACAAATCTTCCAACTTAGGCGCATTTGCTTTTTTACGTGTTTTTCGGGATTTTTGGTAAGTATTTATACTTGCGGCACCGGAATCGACAAAAAAATAATTATTTGCAAATGTTTTTGAGTGATGAAACCTAAAAAAGCAGCAAAACTGAAACTGGATGACTTAGATGTTCAGTTTGAGATCGAACAGCAATTTTTGAAGCTTTCTCGGGTTTTGCAATTTAGGGTTTTATTTCGACTGAGTGATCTCAATCGCCATTGAGCACGCAGCCCACAGATGTAATTTTTATTATTTCTATTATAGTTTCTTTGATTTTGATTCTTCAATTCCTCGCAGGCTTTTACAGCTCGTTTCATAAGGCTTCCTCACTGTTGCTCAAGATCACCGTGTCATCCGCATATCGATTGTTCTACACGTACAGTTTTTCTCATATAAATAATTTCCATAATTGAGTCATGGCTATTTAGCGATCGTTTGCTCATTAATTTCCGAGATTTAGGTGAAACACCCTGTATTCGGTGGGAATTGGGAAAAATAGTTTTATCGTCATAACGTTAAATTGAATGGAAAAAGGTGATATACGAAAAATTCTTGAGACGTTTCCTTCAAATTAATCGACGATTTCTTCTCTATTATTGATCCAAACAACTTTTTTGAGCACAATGCACAATTTTAGCCTTTTAGGTCGAAATCAGTCGATTGATCTGAAAAACATGCATGTAAAATTTTGATTTAAGAGGCAACATTTTTTAATTGTAGCGGTCCATTATTGAAAAAACAAAAACTGTCTAAAAATGCCTTGAATTATAGATTATTTTCATCTCAAGGAAAACTCGCTTAAAGTTTCAGTTCCGAATAATCGATATTTTCAGGACATTCAAGCGTTTTTTGAGCGTTCACGATTTTAAAACGATGCTTTCGTCCTTATTATTTACCCAAACAGTTCATAAATGTACATTTTTGAGCCTCTTAGGTCGAAAGCAGTCGATTGAGCTGAAAAAACTCGCATGAAAAAATTTTATTTACGACCGAAAATTTTTTTCTGTGGGGGTCGAAATTTTTGAATTCGAATTTGAGATCGAACAGCGATTTACAGCATTTTTTTAAAGCTTTCTCTCGTTTTGCAATTTAGGGTTTTATTTCGACTGAGTGATCTCATCGCCATTGAGCACGCAGCCCACAGATGTAATTTTTATTATTTCTATTAATGTTTCTTTAATTTTGATTCTTCAATTCCTCGCAGGCTTTTACAGCTCGATTCATAAGGATTCCTCACTGTTACTCAAGATCGCCGTGTCATTCGCATATCGATTGTTCTACACGCACAGTTTTTCACGTCATCTGTTTTAAGTTTCTTATAAAATTTTTCATTGTGTCGACATTTCCTGCTTTATGTATTTTACATTCGCAAATTTTACATTTCACACAAAAACATATGAGCAAAATGAAGCCCAGATTTACGGAGTGTTATTTTCAGGCTGTTTAGAGCTAACAGGCTTCCTCGGGGCTTTGCAATTTAGGGTTTTAATTTCGACTGAGTGATCTCAATCGCCATTGAGCATCGCAGCCCACAGATGTAATTTTTATTATTTCTATTATAGTTTCTTAAATTTTGATTCTTCAATTCCTGGCAGGCTTTTACAGCTCGATTCATAAGGATTCCTCACTGTTGCTCAAGATCGCCGTGTCATCCGCATATCGATTGTTCTACACGCACAGTTTTTCACGTCATCAGTTTTAAGTTTCTTATAAAATTTTTCATTGTGTCGATATTTCCTGCTTTATGTATTTTGCATTCGCAAATTTTACATTTCACACAAAAACATATGAGCAAAATAAAGCCCAGATTTCTGGCGTGTTATTTTCAGGCTGTTTAGAGCTAACAGGCTTTCTCGGGTTTTGCAATTTAGGGTTTATTTCGACTGAGTGATCTCAATCGCCATTGAGCACGCAGCCCACAGATGTAATTTTTATTATTTCTATTATAGTTTCTTAAATTTTGATTCTTCAATTCCTCGCAGGCTTTTACAGCTCGATTCATAAGGATTCCTCACTGTTGCTCAAGATCGCCGTGTCATCCGCATATCGATTGTTCTACACGCACAGTTTTTCACGTCATCAGTTTTAAGTTTCTTATAAAATTTTTCATTGTGCCGATATTTCCTGCTTTATGTATTTTGCATTCGCAAATTTTACATTTCACACAAAAACATATAAGCAAAATAAAGCCAGTTTTCCGGAGTGTTATTTTCAGGCTGTTTAGAGCTATCAGGCTTTCTCGGGTTTTGCAATTTAGGGTTTTATTTCGACTGAGTGATCTCAATCGCCATTGAGCACGCAGACCACAGATGTAATTTTTATTATTTCTATTATAGTTTCTTTGATTTTGATTCTTCAATTCCTCGCAGGCTTTTACAGCTCGATTCATAAGGATTCCTCACTGTTGCTCAAGATCGCCGTGTCATCCGCATATCGATTGTTCTACACGCACAGTTTTTCACGTCATCTGTTTTAATTTTCTTGTCAAATTTTTGATTGTGTCGATATTTCCTGCTTTATGTATTTTACATTCGCAAATTTTACATTTCACACAAAAACATATGAGCAAAATAAAGCCCAGATTTCCGGAGTGTTATTTTCAGGCTGTTTAGAGCTAACAGGCTTTCTCGGGCTTTGCAATTTAGGGTTTTAATTCGACTGAGTGATCTCAATCGCCATTGAGCACGCAGCCCACAGATGTAATTTTTATTATTTCTATTATAGTTTTTTAAATTTTGATTCTTCAATTCCTCGCAGGCTTTTACAGCTCGATTCATAAGGATTCCTCACTGTAGCTCAAGATCGCCGTGTCATCCGCATATCGATTGTTCTACACGCACAGTTTTTCACGTCATCTGTTTTAAGTTTCTTATAAAATTTTTCATTGTGTCGACATTTTCTGCTTTATGTATTTTACATTCGCAAATTTTACATTTCACACAAAAACATATGAGCAAAATGAAGCCCAGATTTCCGGAGTGTTATTTTCAGGCTGTTTAGAGCTAACAGGCTTTCTCGGGCTTTGCAATTTAGGGTTTTAATTCGACTGAGTGATCTCAATCGCCATTGAGCACGCAGCCCACAGATGTAATTTTTATTATTTCTATTATAGTTTCTTAAATTTTGATTCTTCAATTCCTCGCAGGCTTTTACAGCTCGATTCATAAGGATTCCTCACTGTTGCTCAAGATCGCCGGTCATCCGCATATTGATTGTTCTACACGCACAGTTTTTCACGTCGCCTGTTTTAAGTTTCTTATAAAATTTTTGATTGTGTCGATATTTCCTGCTTTATGTATTTTGCATTCGCAAATTTTACATTTCACACAAAAACATATGAGCAAAATAAAGCCCAGATTTCCGGAGTGTTATTTTCAGGCTGTTTAGAGCTAACAGGATTTCTCGGGCTTTGCAATTTAGGGTTTTATTTCGACTGAGTGATCTCAATCGCCATTGAGCACGCAGCCCACAGATGTAATTTTTATTATTTCTATTATAGTTTCTTTGATTTTGATTCTTCAATCCCTCGCAGGCTTTTACAGCTCGATTCATAAGGATTCCTCACTGTTGCTCAAGATCGCCGTGTCATCCGCATATTGATTGTTCTACACGCACAGTTTTTTCACGTCGCCTGTTTTAAGTTTCTTATAAAATTTTTGATTGTGTCGATATTTCCTGCTTTATGTATTTTGCATTCGCAAATTTTACATTTCACACAAAAACATATGAGCAAAATAAAGCCCAGATTTCCGGAGTGTTATTTTCAGGCGATTTAGAGCTAACAGGCTTTCTCGGGCTTTGCAATTTAGGGTTTTATTTCGACTGAGTGATCTCAATCGCCATTGAGCACGCAGCCCACAGATGTAATTTTTATTATTTCTATTATAGTTTCTTTGATTTTGATTCTTCAATTCCTCGCAGGCTTTTACAGCTCGATTCATAAGGATTCCTCACTGTTGCTCAAGATCGCCGTGTCATCCGCATATCGATTGTTCTACACGCACAGTTTTTCACGTCATCTGTTTTAAGTTTCTTATAAAATTTTTGATTGTGTCGATATTTCCTGCTTTATGTATTTTGCATTTGCAAATTTTACATTTCACACAAAAACATATGAGCAAAATAAAGCCCAGATTTCCGGAGTGTTATTTTCAGGCTGTTTAGAGCTAACAGGCTTTCTCGGGTTTTGCAATTTAGGGTTTTATTTCGACTGAGTGATCTCAATCGCCATTGAGCACGCAGACCACAGATGTAATTTTTATTATTTCTATTATAGTTTCTTTGATTTTGATTCTTCAATTCCTCGCGGGCTTTTACAGCTCGATTCATAAGGCTTCCTCACTGTTGCTCAAGATCCCGTGTCATCCGCATATCGATTGTTCTACACGCACAGTTTTTCACGTCATCTGTTTTAAGTTTCTTATAAAATGTTTGATTGTGTCGAAATTTCCTGCTTTATGTATTTTACATTTCACACAAAAAACATAATATCAAAATAAAGCACAGATTTCTGGAGTGTTATTTTCAGGCTGTTTAGAGCTAACAGGCTTTCTCGGACTTTGCAATTTAGGGTTTTAATTCGACTGAGTGATCTCAATCGCCATTGAGCACGCAGCCCACAGATGTAATTTTTATTATTTCTATTATAGTTTCTTTGATTTTGATTCTTAATTCCTCGCAGGCTTTTACAGCTCGATTCATAAGGATTCCTCACTGTTGCTCAAGATCGCCGTGTCATCTGCATATCGATTGTTCTACACGCACAGTTTTTCACGTCATCAGTTTTAAGTTTCTTATAAAATTTTTCATTGTGTCGATATTCCTGCTTTATGTATTTTACATTCGCAAATTTTACATTTCATACAAAAACATAAGATCAAAATAAGGCACAGATTTCCGGAGTGTTATTTTCAGTCTGTTTAGAGCAAACCGTCCTTGGAGGTGCCTGAGATTAGCACATTTCCGGATCTGTACCGACTTAGATCAGAAATCGACTACTGACTTGCTTTCCTTTGAAGATTCAGTAGAAGCAAAGCTGAATAACAAAAACTGGAAAATAATTTCCAGTCCACACCAGATAATCACACAATATTCCGTGTAAAATCCGCATATTTTTTTTTGTAATGGAAGTGTATCACACACTTTTTTCAATGAATGCAGTTCCGCTTATGATTAAAATTGCTTTATGAGCGTGGCATGGAATCGTTGCCTTCATATGAAAACGAGGTCTCTACCATGATAATTTTAGAGTAATTTGCGGCTAATTAAAAATGTAGAGCACCGGTGAGATATTGAAAGCAATATTTCACAATTTGACCTCAATGGGTGGTGTAGATGGTGTTTTTGCATTAGGTGAACATGGAAATTATTGGGCTAAAACGAGAAGTGAAACGCCGTGGTTGTAGTAGATCTAATAGAAATTGATAGTTTTTTCATTAACTGGCGCATTATTAGCGCTGGACTTCTTCTTAACGAAGTTCTGACGGTGGAAGACCATCATTTTCCTCATAACGAAATTAAAACTCTTCAAGAGAACAACTAACGGATTATAATACGCGAACTTGTTTAACTGGATACCACCAACCGTTTTTTCCTACTGAATGCTTCGAAACTTCGGAGATTCTTTTGATAATTCTTTTTACGTTCCTGACAGTCGATAAATCTAACCGGCTCATTATTATTTTAATTCCAACTTTTGTATTCTGGGTCAACGTATTTTTCTCACACATGTTTCGCCGCAGACAGTGTGTCTCGCTTAAAGCAATTGCACATTTTACCAGGATTAATACCGATTTTTAGCAGCAACCAATTGAAGACTGAAATTGCCATTAAAATTTATCAAGAACTGATGCTTCTCAATCTTCTTCTTCACTTGATGCTTCTCAAAATTTGAACTTTTTGAACTGATCAACTGATAAAATTCTTCAACGCATTCCATCTAGTAAAACTGCGGTTTTCCCTGCCGGAGCTGAAAAATATTCAATTAAATCCCCAACATGAACGATAATTGTTGTGTATATTTTCCTGTGACTGTTTCCTATGAACGATAATTACAAATATTGCACTAAAACACCTAGATACGCTACTGGGCGGTAACTGCGAGAATAATCACTACAATAAGTCGGCAAGCATGTAACGCGTAGTATTTATTATTACACGGCTGGGAAAAGCGACTGCGGCAACCAAATAGAATAATCCTCAAAGAAGAGCTTTTGCCACCTAAAAAGTCTTCCAGAATGCCGAAGAAAAAACTGGCCCATATTCCGGCTCCGAAAGTTATCGCACTTTTACGCTCTAAAAGTCATTAATTCAAGCCTTTGTGATCTAGGTCAAGATATTTTTCTCATACACACTTACATAGACAATATGTCTGGCATGTAATGGCTCTACTGTTATGACCGGAATAACACCTCGTACAACAATCAAAATCGTGTTTATTAAAAAAACTACAGATGTTGCTACATGATAAATGAAGTTTACTGAATATTGAACATTTTCAGAATCCCACACTGTTTTTTCAACTTAATTCAGCTTGATAATGATGCGTTTGGCTGTAAGGGAAACATTGATTTTCACAGTTTCCTGCTGGTTTATAACATGCAATCGGATTTTGAGACCAAGCAGAAAGTGATGCCCCAGATATCCGAATTCTTATGATCCGGATTAGCTTGAAAGGAAAGTACACGTTGGATGACGGACTATGATAGCTCATGAAAATGTAACAAATTTATTGCGTGCTTTTTCCTGTCGAGTTTTTTTTTAATATGTGCATCATCCGAAAAATGGGCTTCCAACTGACCAGGCTCAATTTACTCACTTCCCAAAAGGTTAAACTCTCTGCACATGTACGATCACCCGATTTCATTCCTTCAGATTAATTTTCACAGGAACAAGTGAAAAGAACACTTGTACATAGAGACTGAAATTTCTTTGATGGTTGAAATGGGAACCAATCCAACTATAGTCACACCTTCAGTAGATATTGAAAGTGCGCAAATATACAGAGCAGTCCAGCCACAGAATCCATAAATTTATGTTCCATAAAAAAAACATGTTTCATTAGTAAATTTGTGCTCCCAAAAAAATGTCAACGTCCAAATGATTAATTGATTTATCTTTCAGCTTCAGCTTCAGCTTCGACTATTGGAACAACAAAGCGCCTCTCCATGTTTACAAACGATTTCATTCTCTGTTTTTTGCACATCTAGCATTTCGATCTCTTAGCAATTTTGCCTCGAAATAATCAAACATGGTTCGCTGATGTGCTACATCACGTTTCTGCTCTTGTTTACACGTCCAAACACGCAATGCTATTAATTTTAATAAAGAACATTAGCAAAAGGCCTATATGGAAAAAAAACCTACCACACTACATTATTACGACGATTCTTCAGCTCTTCTGGTTCGCATTAGACGCAGATTTGAATGCTGTTCAGTCGGTTTGGATGTTTTAATTATTTTAGGCCCGCTATTTCAAAGAACAAACAACAAATGCTGTTGGAATAGTGTTTGATTGAAGTTTATCAAATGTGTGACTTCTACTTCTGCACAGAATGTTTTGATGTTAAAGCAGCGAAATATTTTTCAAAAGCAAGTGTCTGGCGACGCTGTGTTAGCAGTGAGGAATTTTTGAAAATGTGTCGACTTGCGAGCTATGGCCAGTATGAACTGCAATTTTGGGGATTTTTCAAAAATCAGTCCACTCTCTGATGGTATTTCAACCTACCTGTCTGGTGGAGAAAAGTGTGTTTGATAAACGTATTTACCAACAAATTTGCTGCCTGCTTCAGGTTTGGACCTAGAAACTTTTTAAAATAGTTCAACATGGAAGTTTCGGTGAGGCTCCACTGAAACTTTGTGTTTTGCTGGAGAATCAGCCTGCAGTCCGTTTAAAATTGAAATGTAGCCCATTTTGAGCCACTCACCTTGGTTAGAGATGTAGTAAACTTCAACTATCTAGTCAATCCAGTTTGAACGGCAGGAATTTTCGAAAATGGACCAGCATGAAAGTTTTTGTCAGGCTCAACTGAAAGTTTGTGTTTTGCTGGAGAATCAGCCTGCGGTCCGTTTAAATTGAAATGTAGCCCATTTTGAGCCACTCACCTTGGTTAGAGCTGTAGTAAACTTCAACTATCTAGTCAATCCAGTTTGAACGGCAGGAATTTTCGAAAATGGACCAGCATGAAAGTTTTGTCAGGCTCAACTGAAAGTTTGTGTTTTGCTGGAGAATCAGCCTGCGGTCCGTTTAGATTGAAATGTAGCCCATTTTGAGCCACTGACCTTGCTTAGAGCTGGAGAAAACTTCAACTGTCTAGTCAATCCAGTTTGAACGGCAGGAATTTTCGAAAATGGACCAGCATGAAAGTTTTTGTCCGGCTCAACTGAAAGTTTGTGTTTTGCTGGAGAATCAGCCTGCAGGCCCGTTTAGATTGAAATGTAGCCCATTTTGAGCCACTGACCTTGTTTAGAGCTGGAGAAAACTTAACTGTCTAGACAATCCAGTTTGAAACGGCAGGAATTTTCGAAAATGGACCAGCATGAAAGTTTTTGTCAGGCTCAACTGAAAGTTTGTGTTTTGCTGGAGAATCAGCCTGCGGTCCATTTTGATTGAAATGTAGCCCATTTTGAGCCACTGACCTTGTTTAGAGCTGGAGAAAACTTCAACTGTCTAGTCAATCCAGTTTGAACGGCAGGAATTTTTGAAAGTGGACCAGCATGAAAGTTTTTGTCAGGCTCAACTGAAAGTTTGTGTTTTGCTGGAGAATCAGCCTGCGGTCCGTTTTGATTGAAATGTAGCCCATTTTGAGCCACTGACCTTGTTTAGAGCTGGAGAAAACTTCAACTGTCTAGTCAATACAGTTTGAACGGCAGGAATTTTTGAAAATGGACCAGCATGAAAGATTTTGTCAGGCTCAACTGAAAGTTTGTGTTTTGCTGGAGAATCAGCCTGCGGTCCGTTTAGATTGAAATGTAGCCCATTTTGAGCCACTGACCTTGTTTAGAGCTGGAGAAAACTTCAACTGTCTAGTCAATCAAGTTTGAACGGCAGGAATTTTCGAAAATGGACCAGCATGAAAGTTTTTGTCAGGCTCAACTGAAAGTTTGTGTTTTGCTGGAGAATCAGCCTGCGGTCCGTTTAGATTGAAATGTAGCCCATTTTGAGCCACTGACCTTGTTTAGAGCTGGAGAAAACTTCAACTGTCTAGTCAATCCAGTTTGAACGGCAGGAATTTTCGAAAATGGACCAGCATGAAAGTTTTTGTCAGGCTCAACTGAAAGTTTGTGTTTTGCTGGAGAATCAGCCTGCTGGTCCGTTTTGATTGAAATGTAGCCCATTTTGAGCCACTGACCTTGTTTAGAGCCTGGAGAAAACTTCAACTGTCTAGTCAATCCAGTTTGAACGGCAGGAATTTTCGAAAATGGAACCAGCATGAAAGTTTTTGTCAGGCTCAACTGAAAGTTTGTGTTTTGCTGGAGAATCAGCCTGCGGTCCGTTTTGATTGAAATGTAGCCCATTTTGAGCCACTGACCTTGTTTAGAGCTGGAGAAAACTTCAACTGTCTAGTCAATCCAGTTTGAACGGCAGGAATTTTCGAAAATGAACCAGCATGAAAGTTTTTGTCAGGCTCAACTGAAAGTTTGTGTTTTGCTGGAGAATCAGCCTGCGGTCCGTTTTGATTGAAATGTAGCCCATTTTGAGCCACTGACCTTGTTTAGAGCTGGAGAAAACTTCAACTGTCTAGTCAATCCAGTTTGAACGGCAGGAATTTTCGAAAATGGACCAGCATGAAAGTTTTTGTCAGGCTCAACTGAAAGTTTGTGTTGTGCTGGAGAATCAGCCTGCGGCCCGCTTAGATTGAAATGTAGCCCATTTTGAGCCACTGACCTTGTTTAGAGCTGGAGAAAACTTTAACTGTCTAGACAATCCAGTTTGAACGGCAGGAATTTTCGAAAATGGACCAACATGAAAGTTTTTGTCAGGCTCAACTGAAAGTTTGTATTTTACTGGAAAATCCGCCCGCGGTGCGTTCTGAGTGAAATTCATCACTTTTGAGCCACAATTCTTGCTTAAAACTATACACAATATCTAGTGTTTAGTCAATCCAGTTTGAGCGTGCAGAATTTTTGAAAATGGCCCGGCGCGAAAGTTTTTGTCAGGTTCAACTGAAAGTTTGTCTTGAAAATCAGCCTTCATTACGTTCAGATAAAAATTCTCTATATTTCTGGACACTGACCGGGCAAAATTTTAAGTGTCTAGGAACTCCTGGTTGGACGTGAGAATTTTTTGAAAATGGCAAATTTTTGGTCAGGCTCGACTGTAATTTTATGAATTCCTTCAAACTTATTCTGCAAGCGGTTTGAGTCGAAATTTGCGACACTTCCAGTGAACGACCGTGGTTAGAACTGGATAACATTTCAAGTGTCCAGTCGGTCCAGTTTGGACGTGGAAAGGTTTTTAAAATCGCCCCGTCTGAAATTTCTTGTCAGGCTCAACTGAATGAAAGTTTGTCTTTTGCTGGAAAATGAGCCTGTAGTCCGTTCAGATTGAAACTCACCCCATTTCTAGCCACTTTCATTGGTGAGACCTGGACAAAATATCAAGTGTCTGCTTGCATTCAAGCGAACGTGAGAATTTTTTGAAAACCGGCCAACTCGAAAGTTTTGGTCAGGCTCGACTGTAAGTTTGTTATTTCCTGCAAATTCACTATGTAAGCTATTTAGATCCAGGTTTAGAGCGCACCATTGTGGTGAGAAGTGTACAAAACTTGAAGTCTTGAAAGTTGTTCAAGTTCAAAACTTGAAGTCTACTTGCTCTAGATTAGACGTGAGAATTTTTTGAAAATGACCCAACTTGAAAGTTCTGATTAGGCTCAACTGTACGTTTGTTAATTGCTGCAAAGCCACTCTGTGGGCGGTTTAGATCGAAATTTGGAACACTTGCAGTGCCCTGTCATGGTTAGACCTGGACAAAATTTCAAATGTCTAGTCGGTCCAGTTTGGTCGTGAAAAATTTTTGAAAAATTCTCAACCTGAAAATTTTCGTGCTGCTCATCTGTAAGATTGACATGGGTTCGTCTACTCTAATGTCCATTATTAATGCCCTGAACACTACCTAAAAGTTGGGTCCCACAGGTCTAAAACACTCTTAATACAAAATGCATTTTTTTCCTACTGCATAAGAAACACCCTAGCAATTTTCCTATCTCAAATTCTTACCTTTTAAGAAGGATTTTTTTATCTTAATGAATATAATAAACTTTGAATATTAAATTCGCAATATCTGAAGTATTCTGTGAGTCTTTCAATTAATTTCAAGTATCAGAAATAGTTTAAAAGTTGAAGTTCCTAAATACTGGAAATCAGTAGTAGTAGTAAACATCTTTATTTCTAAAAAAGGCTATCGACCTATCGGTCTTTCCGCCCTTGTGTAGTACTTGAAGAAGCACGTTCAGATACCAAAGAACAAATGCACTTACGATACACCTAATTAAGTAAAGTAGGTACTTTACTTGAACTGATCAAGTTAGGTCATCTTTAAACTGCAGTTAGCGCCCTCAACTAGCCAAACTTTGTGAAAGCCTAAACCGATGAAAATCTATGATTTGGCGTGATTAACAAGAAATAAATGTGGCATCTGGTACCTGATATAGAGGCTGATTATCCGATAGAGGAATATTGCCGGTACGCATAGCAGGTTGTATCTGATGAGCTCGAAGACACCTACAAACAAGATCGATTAATTCGATTTCTTGCATCTGTTGTTATCATTTCGATTCGATTTGCTTAGAATGTGCGGAACAGTTGGTTCGTTTGAGGAATTTCATCTGCCAACTGCCATTCCGTTTAATATAACTGCTGAACGCATAATGGACATAATAAAGATGCTTTACGACGTTGAGTGGTGAGAAAGTTATGATTTTATGTAGGCTCAAATTATAAGTTAATTGAAGATTTGTAGTGGCAGTTTCTTTATCCTTCAATGGCCAGGGAGTGCATCTGTCTTTAGTAATTAATGTTTTTCAAGTTGCGGTTTTAAACGGAAATGTACACGGTGTAAATGGGAAACCGAATTTCAAACCCGCATAAAACTAGTATGAGTTTCTGCTCAGAAAAGTGTAGAGTGTTTTTCAATGAGCGTCCAATTCCTGGTTCCCTGGGAAGAAAAATGCTCCAAAAAAACACTCTAGACTGTTTTCAGGCGAAAATATTGGCCTTATTATCGAGAAATTCTTTTTTAGCATATTGAGGAGCCCTCAGGTTGACTATGCAATTAAAACGAACGATTGATCAATGAGTAATTGTTCCCCTGTTCCATCTACGAACAAAGAAATAATTACGATGCCAATTAATAAACTTATATTTTAAACCGATATCAACTGGATTCCCCGATGAAAACACAATCTCTTCAATCTTTTTTCCTCACCAACCAATGGGTGGTCGTTCTTTACGTATAATTGGCATTAATAGGAGGAAAACCGATACAGGAATCTGGCATTAAATTTAATAAGACCAGTTAATTGCTGTTGATAATTTATGTAAGAATCTCCGACTGTGGATGGAGTTATTGAAAGGATCATCATATTACTGATAATTTACACTTGCTTGGAGAAAACGACGTGCCATTTAGTGTTATTGCGTGGCTCCAAGCTATGCTAATACGACCAGCTAATGAATGCGTGATCGTTGATGCCTGTTGTTCAGCTGTTAAGCATGATAGTCAAAATAGCTCACACCTTTGATGAACATTTATGCAACTTCCTAAAAAAACGGAAATCAAACCATGCATGTTTGCTTAAAAAAATGAAAAACCGGCGTTCGAGTTACTTATTCGAATAATAATGTATTATTTTGTTTTCAACATGCACTCACGACATCCCGTTATAAATTTGCTTGGTCGTAACCACTGACCCAAGACGTTTGGTCAACTAGTCACATTGTTGAATTTTGTGTGTAATTTTTCGCTGATAAATACATTTTTGAAAACAAGCTCCAGATGAAAACCTTTCCCGTTTAAAACCCTGTGTAAAAGCTCAAATTTAATTGGCAAAATGGCAAATCAGGCACATTGCAATTTGATTCGAAAGCCCATTAGTTCAACTCGATCGATCGCCTAATAAACCATGACTGATTTTCATGAGCCCCAAACCCAATTTAATAACAGTTGAGCCATTATGGGTCGTGAGTTAGGTTGATTGGTTATGGGTTCTTTAAATAAATATTTGCAGCCAAGCCCATGATCTCAATAAAGATCGGCGCTGAGCAAACAGCTCTTTTATCCCAGATTTGAATCAAAGCTGAGCAATGAGCGGCATTTGAAAAATGTCAATCATCTTTCACCGTATAACATAATTTATTACATCTATCACATGGCAAATGCCCAGACATTGAGGAATGTGAAAGAATTTCCGGTCGGCGTGAATCATAGCAAGCACGACTTTGGCTTGCAGAAGAAGACCAATCAAGTGATTCCGACTTCACACCCGATTTGATTGGCTTTTAATTCCATTCAATTTCCTGCTCAAAATACAGTTTTTTGAAATTCCTGCAACAGGCAAAAATGCCTAAGAAAAGCCTTCGCAGCAAACTAATTTATTTATCAAAGGTAATCTGAGCCCCATTAGCGGAACAATTACGAACAGAAATTGGATAATTAAAATGAAATGGTGGCTCTAATATTTTTATATCCTTGCAGTTGAGTGGAGGAAACTGTGAAATTAGCACAATTAAAAGATAAATAACGCTAAATGGCTTTCTTTGTTTATTGTTAGCTGCACAACTTTCGCATGCTGCAACAATAAATCCGTTAATGTTTAATTCAGCATGAATTCGTATGATTGCAATAGATATAAATTGAAGCTTTTTCTACTTATTTAGATTGCTGAAAAATGCAGAGAAAAAAATCAGTTCTTTAGCTGCACTTTGAAAATCTCCATTAAATCTTTAAATTCTCCGCACTAAAATGCCAGGCCTCATTATTGTCCGGGCAAATTATGCATCATAAAGCCTAAATACAACGTTTATGGCCATAAAGGTGATATAATGATAGCGTTATGGCAGTGCGAAGAAATATGCTTAATTCAAATCACAGCCTTTCATAGGAAACCATCTTCGCGACTATGATTAATCCAAATATAATTTCCTAAAGGGACTTAATTGAAATCAATTAAAATAAAGCGATCCGTAAACCTAAGATTACCGCATAATGATGGAAATAAACAACTGAATATCGTTCCATTGCAAAAGAAAGCAACGCACTCGAAGAAATAATTACAGAACTGATTGAGATGCTATTTGCAATTACTAATTTTTAAATTTCTGCTTGAGAAAATGATGAGTTTGACAGCGTAATTGATAATCGATTCGAATAAGAAAATAAACAAACTACTTTTTAATTATGTGAAATTGAAATTGTTGTTGGTATTAGTGATGAGCAAAGCAAGACGAAGAGCAAGCATGGTCGTGGTCTTGCATGAGTCTTGCACTTCTGGCTTTTAATAGGGCGTAAAATTAAATACAATTAGTTCATTAAAAGCAATAATAATAATAAAACTAAAAGATAATAATAACCAGTGCATAACAATAAAATAAGCTCTGGCTGTTTCCTATTTGATTTCCGTTTGATTTTCTTCTTCTTTTAGTGCCTATCCTCTCTGGATGTTGGCGTCATCACGTTTGTCCAGATTACTTTGTTTACTGCTGATCTGAACAGGGCGCTAGAGGTCATTCCTGTCCACTGCCTAATGTTCTCAAGCCACGAAGTTCTTCTTCGGCCGGGACCTCGTTTACTCTCGATCTTGCCCTACAGTATCAGCTGGAGGAGATGGTATCTTTCGTTCCTCATAACATGCCCAAAATATACAAGCTTTCTCGTTTTAATGATGTTCTGAATTTCAAGTTCTTTTCTCATACTGATCCAGCACCGTAGCATTTGTCCATGATATTGATCCATGATATTCTGAGCACGACATTTCGAAAGCCTCTATACGTTTGGCTGAGGAGTCTGTAGAGGTCTGGAAAATATGTAACATCGGAGGACTCGAGTTCTCGTCTGGATGTTAAGTTGCATGTTGCACAGCAAACTCGCATGCGATTGAACGAACTTCTTGCCCTCTCTATTCTATTCTTGATCTTTTGCGAGTGGCCTCAGTCTTCATTAAGGTTGCAGCTGAGATACGAGATTTGCCTTGTGTGCGTAAGGGCCGTATCATTCATGTAGAACTGAGTGTTGTTAATGTTGTTTTTAATCACGTAAGGATATGAGTCTTTTTGCAGTTCAGCTTCATCCCGTATAGATCGCTTACGATCACAACTCGGTTTATCAGCCTCTGAAGACCTTCGGCTGAATGTGTCCACAGCACCATGTGCATATCTGCATATCTCAGATTGTTGAGAATCAGCCGATTGATGGAAATGCCATCTTGAACATCTTGAAGTGCCTCTTTGAACAGTTTCTCTGAGTTAAACAACATTGGCGAAAGAATATATCCCTGGCGGACTCCTCTTTTCATCGGAAACTCAGGAGACAGGTCTTGTCCCAGGCGGACAGTAGCTCTTTGGTTTGTGTATAGAGTTGCTATTAAACGAATGTCTCTGTCATCGAAGCCTGCTCCTTTTAAGATTTCAATAAGCTTCCGATGTCGGACCGTGTCAAAAGCCTTTTTACCTGGGAGACATGGAAGCTAAATAGTGCTTCTCGTGTTCCCAGGCCGTTTCTGAGACCAAATTGTGTCTCAGAGAAATTTTGCTCTAACTTCCTGCAGATGCGCGAATGGATGATACTAATTTGATTTTCTTATTAATTGTAAAATGTGAAGTTTTCGAAAATAAAACAATTAAAGCAAAAGCTATGCATGCTACAATATTTTTTTTAAAGCCCAGAAATATTCAATAAAGGATTATCCTTCTCTTCTCTTCTCGTTCAGTCTGTGTCAGTCCACTGCTGGACGTGAAGCGGCCTTCAGCTTTCTTCAGCCAAGTTGAAACCAAGACCATCCTGCTTTCTTTTTAATGTCGTCCAACTATCACTTTTATGGTTTTCCTACACTTCTTTTTCTTACCCTCGGTCTCCAGTGTAATATCTTATATGTCCATCGGTCAGATGTTTGTCCCGCCACATGCCCCACCCACTGCCACTTAAGTTTCTCCACTCGTTTAAAGATATCTGTGATTTTTGTTTGTCTTCGTTTCGGATCCTCTGTCTTAGGCTTGCTCCCAATATCCTCCTTTCCACTGCTCTTCGTGTTCTTCTTAGCTTGTCTGCGTTTGCCTCTGTCCATCTCTGGATCTCATCTCATCAGAATCCAATTCTGCTGGAGACTTGATTGTGTCTCCAAGGTATGCGCAACGATCGATATTCTCTATATCCATGCCGTTTGATGAAATTTGTGGATTTTGTTGGCTCAATATCTTCGTCTTCATTAAATTCATTTCACGACCTACTTGATTGGCAGAGTCATTCAAGTCACGTAGCATTTCCTCCAGTTCAGAAACGTTTGTACTTATGAGACTACCCCGTCTGCGAATTTCAAGTGATTTAGATAGCAATCGTCGATATTAATACCCCTATTTTCCCAATTTACTTTGTTTGAAAACGTCTTCTAAGGCCAGATTGAAGAGTTTTGGGGATATGGTGTCACTGTGGGGAACTCCGCTGCCAATTGAAACTTTGTCAGTCGTAAGATCTTGGTTGATTTTAACTTGAAGTGGGGCGTTTTCGTAAATTGTTTGGATTAAGTTGGGATATCTGGTCGATAGAATCGAATGCTTTCCGAAAGTCAATAAAAGCCAAGTGTTTCGAGATGAGGCCTTCTTCTAAGCATCTGTTAAACAATATTTTTAATGATTGCAGCAGAGGATTTGCAAGAGTCCTTCAAAAGTCTTGTTCTTGCACGTTGCATTGCAATTTGCAAGACCAAGACCAGTCTCTTTAATCACGACTTGTTATTTCAATCGTGCATGACTTTGCTTTAAAGCTCTGGAGTTTATTTCCAGATATCGAATGTAGTTTATGGAGCCGGAGATCTTTGGCCTCTGGATCGGCCTGATGGAATGCCTGCCATTCAATCACTGGAAGTAATGTGCGGAAAAGATCACATGGATGTGCACCTTACATTCAGCCAACCATTCGAAGGCATTGTTTCCAGTAAAGGCCAGCATGGAGATCCCAGGTAGACAGTTTGTCCAAGTTTCCAGAAGGAATGAACAAGTGTTTATTTTTTCTAGATGTGTCTACGTTCCACCTTCCACAGGGCAGACTTTCTTCTCGTTTCGGATCGCCTATGCCAGATGCGGCACCAAACCGGACTTACACGGCCAGTTTTACGAAAATACCGTCGTTGTACAATATGACAAGGATCTCTTAGAGGTAAGTAGGTAGGTAAATTGCTCAAAAAGTTGCAGGCTTTTGATTGATGGCACCTGGTTGGGTTTGGCGCTTATTCCCAGAACAGAATTAAATATATTAATTACGGAAACAGATACAGCGAAAGATTGCATAACTAATACCAGTTCAAGAGCGAGCAAACGCTTGAGCAGTTTTGCAATTAGGAATTTCAATGTCTGGTATTTACCATCAATAAGGCAAGGCAGAGGCCCAAGATCGGGATGTTTTGATAAAGCCGCGTATGTAAACTGTTGTCAGAAAATCCACAAATGGGATCAATCAAATCGATTCAATGGGCCCTGTTTCTTGGGTACAAAGATGGAGAATGCAACACTATGCCTAACCAAGTGTTGCATGTTTCGTTGTTTTTCCTTCAGAAAAGCTCGAGTGATTAATTGCATAGATTTTAAACAGGCGCTTTAAATTAAACGGTTAAACCTGCTGAATTGCAAATTGCTAAACAGGGCTTGGAGGACTAATTGAGACTCACTTGGCTTGAGCGTATGAGATTTTTCAGTTGAGGTTCCAAGTTGTGAGCAAATTTTCTCAGGATTCGCAGTTGTGTCTGCTAGACTGTGCGAGTTTTATTGAGAGCAAATGCCTGTTGCAAGCTCTTAAGGAGAGTCAAAGTATTCCAGTCTTGATCTGAAAAATACAGTGAAGATGACAACATGTGCTTAAAAAACGCCAACAGTTCAGATTTGGAAAGTACTTCCTCAGATGCAATTGCTGTAAAGCGTTAATTTCCCGAGTTTTTAAGAGCTCAATATCGTTGATGATTCAAATTTAATTTATCCATCTAGAAATGGCAAAATGCAAATAATTTCGTCTGTGAGTATCCGAACGAAAAATTGTCGTTGTGAGCTCAAAACGAACGAAAAGCTCCTAATCAACTTATTAGATACCGTTAAGCAAAGTCAACCGACAAGAAACAGCCTTTGTGCGATTACTAATTGTCGTTTGGGATTACGAAACTGATTCATTCACAATCCAAATTGTCGGCAACTATTAACGAGCTTTTTGCGGAACGTGTTCTCACGATTTTTTTTTAATCACAGGTGTGGGACGAGGCGAAGCGACTCAGGTGCGAATGGTTCAATGACTACGAAAAAACCGCATCAAAACCCCCTATGGTTATAGCCGACCTTGATGTCATTCAGCTGGATTTTCGAGGTAGGTAATGTATTCTAATTTGTAGCAGATTAAAACTGTATTGAAGCTTTTTTTGCCTACTCGACCATCCAAATGGGAACATGTTAGTTGTAGTCCAGTTTCTTCCGATTATACTGAACCATTATTGGCCGGAAACAGCCAATTTACAATCTGTAGAATTAGAAAATCCACCCTCTGCAGAGACCAGCGGAAAAAATGTTTTTAAAGCTGATTAAGGCAACAAAAACATTTTTTGGTTCATTAGTTCGAAGACCTGTGGTCAAAAAGCTCTGCCTGTAAGTGCTGCTATTATGCTTTACGCAATTCCTTTGATGCTTCATCGGAAAATGTATACGGGGTGTCAATTTGAAGACTTCGCACTCTTAATTTCTTTCTTGCAGTTAAGAAATATGAAAAATCCGAAAGACACCTCAATTTTATTTGTAAGGGGGGCACTTTAAATAAATATTTTAGCCTTCTTGTTTCAACCCCCTAGGAGGGGTAGATGCCACCCGTAGAATCTTAAATGGGAATGGGGGTCAAGTGGCACAGCGTTTTAAAGGGCCTTCAATTCTCTCCAGAGGTTTCCGACTAATCGCGTTTGAAAGTTGCAGAAACAATTAAACTTCCCGCATTGCGATGTTGGTTCTGGAAACAACAAGCAAGTGTTTACACAAAAATTATTGCATTGTTATTTACAAATAATTATTTTCAAATACAGTTTGAAACTGGTGCCACTCATGGGCGTAGCGAGGAAGAGGCAGGGGAGGGTCATTCCACTGAAAAGAGAATTGAAGGCCCTTTAAAACGATGTGCCACTTGACCCCCATTCCCATTTGAAACAAGAAAGTGCCCCCTAACAAATAAAATTAACGTGTCTTTCCGATTTTGTTTATTTTTAACTGTAAGAGAGATATTTAGGGTTGGAAGTTTGCAAATTGACGCCCAGTAGAATGGTTTTCAAGGGTTAATTTGGGTGAAACTTTTGGATTTCCAATTGAAAATAGGTGGATTTTTAGCCTTGTTCTTTAAGTTTGATCTTATCACTTTTCTTAATGCAGTGTTATTTCGTTAGATTCCATTGACTTTTTTTGCATTTGAAGATTCTCTATTATAAAAATGAGTTTTGGGTTTAAGCCCACAAAAATTTGTTAAAGTTTGATGTTTTTCCTTTAAAAATTTGCATTCATCTGTTGATGGACCTTTTCTCTGGTTCTTCTCAGCTAAGTTTGTCTACGTTTAGCTTATCATTTTGGTTGGGGTAAGCTTTTATCCAGGGTAAGCTTTTACTGACTGAACTGCGTTTCGGTATCTCTGTTTTATTAAAATTTAATCGATTTGGTGTGTGACTACGATATTATCTGTATCAGCTGGCATCAGTATCTTTACTAGTATTAAAAAAACTCATTTCACTCATAAATTCTCTTGTCCTCAAGAAAACATTCATGTTAGCCTAAGATCCAATAAATCAAATAACTCTCAGTCTGGTAAAGAGACAGTTTTATGTATCGCATAAATTATCTTTTCTACAAGGCAATTAAAGACTGACAAAATTATTTAAATAACATTTTGTAGAATTCCCGCAAGGAACTCAAGGGCCATACTCAACCAAACGGTCCATAACGTTTCTGGAATTCGAAAAAATTATAATGTAACCATTACCAGCTAGCAGGACTTTAACAGTTGAACATTAATGAACCGGGTGTTCAAAGTAATTATTTCTCAAATTTTTCCACATGGAAATGCAAATATATAACCCTCTCTATATACAAAAAAAGACTAAATGAGTTAATTAGTGAAAGCCTTCCAGCATGTTTGAGCTAGTTGCGATGCAAAAAAACAATTATTTTGAATGTTTTTAAAATAAATAACTATTTAATCAATGAAATAACATCGGTTGCACATACACACACACATAAATGCGATATTTACACATAAATTAAACAGCAAGTCCTTCAAGTTCCGCTAAAATACCGCGCCTCGACGCACGTTAGTATGGAATTAAATTAAGAACATCCTCATTTGGTACTTTTAATAACCACTTGTTATCAATTAAGCGCCTTAATTAACTTTAGCTTTATTAGTATGAATCTGAGTTAATCGAGTTGGTAAATAAAGACATTTGAGTTATGTTCCTGCAGCAATTCGTTTCATTGATTTCGAGAACTTTAATTTTGTAAATGACAATGGAAATAATAAATTTTCTTCGGCGCTTCTTCCTGCTGGTCAGTAGCGATTTTATGGTGACTTCCATTCGCTCACTCTACGCACATTCCTCGTATCCAGCAGTAAGGAAGACATATAACTTTTAACAATACCGCCAATAATCTGAACAGCAGGAAAATTACTTCCATTGTAGCGAGTGGCTTACGACCCTTCCACAAAGCGTAATTTATCGACGACGCTAAATGGTAAAATCGCAAATCGCGTGGCTCAAATTTTTACTCTTCGTCTTCGATGCGTTGATGCTAAATGGACGGAAGATGAAGATTCAAGATGGAATTTATGGGGCTTTTAGCCAGTGGCGGGACGGCATTCTTCAACACAGTGTTATATTTGTATTGTCTTGACCAACTTGTTGCAGTCGCAACCACTTTATGTGGTACATTCAAATTTCTTTTCTTCCGAGTTTGAATTCATAATGCAAATTGGATCGATGTAAAAAGAAAAGCCTGAAACCCAGACGTTTGCAGGTTCTAGTGTGTGCTTATGGCTTTTTTCCAATTTGAAGGCTTCTAAAAAATCAATGGATTATTGAATCTGGGTGAATTTTCCAAATTTTTATGCCCAATACTTTATGTCCATTCTACCATGCTCCATGTACATACTGCGTATTCTTGAAGAGTCGGAGGCAGCACTCATTTTCCATGCATCTGCAGGTTCAAAAGCCGGATTTATGTAACTTCGATTTTCAAAAGCTTTTGAAGACTTAGTGAGTCCCCAATTTGGGTGAATTTTTCCCCATCTGCAGTCGTATAGTGCAGGTGTAGTCTGCCAAAATTCAGATTTGCTGGATACCTTAGGACCGGGGGTAGCAATTTTAAAAAATAAATCTGCAGCTTCTAGCGCGCGTTTTCGGTTTGTTTTTTAAGTGCATTTAGGCAAAAAAATAATTTGTTGGGTATAACAGGGATGGAAATACCAATTATTTTCCTGGTTCTGCTGATGGCGGTTTTCTGTAAGTTTCAAGTTCAAACGCTTCTAAAAAGCTTGCGAGTTACTAAATTTGGAAGAAATTTTAAGCATTTCGAGCCCTATAGTTTAGGTGCACGCTCTAAAAATCTTGCAAAAAAAGTTACAATTATGGCAAAACGTCTGCTTGCACGAGTTTTTCCGAAAATATCAGACTTTTCCAGACTTTAAAATTTAGAGAACTACCTGTGTTTATTTCAGGTGATAACGTGGACTGTTGGATGGAAATCCAGCATGGAAAAGGTCCATGGGCGCCTCCAGTTAGCGGCATTGTTCCACTTGGATCAACCCTAACACTAGTGGTAGCGATCAATGACTATCGAGGTAAGACAAAAAATGAAAATACTGGAATAAATAAATAAATTGGGAGGAAAACCGATAAACATGTTATCGGAGCAGGATACAAAGCGGCATCAGTAAACAGCAGAAAAAGAGGCGCACAAGCGTACCAACTCTTATCAGTGGTGCGAATCTTGACTGATGGCTGATATGCCCAATTTAATGCAGACCTGCTGACCATTGCGATGGCCATTCTGAGAAAAACCGTCGGCGAAATTATGTGAATTGCTTGAATCGCCTTAGTGGATGGTTATCTTGGAAAAATGTGCCGCTGGAAATTGTTCTGGAATGGTTTCAAATGTCTATGGTTTCTAGCAAATAAATTATCAAATAATCTACTAGATAGAATTTAAATTCACCAAAGTTATTGTCTGCGTCTAGACCGGCCATTCGAAATGTGTGCAAATTTATGCAGGCCGCATAAAAAACCCAACCGTGTTAACACGTGTTGAAAAAACGAACCCAAAGCAAATGGTACCGTTATTATTAAACTATATAATTCTCTACATTTAATTAACATTGTGTCTGTCATCGTTTTTCTACTGCCTATTAAGTATCCCGAATGAATGCTTAAAAAGATTGAATACGTTAAGGATACGTGACTCAATTTTAGGCTTTTGTACAGAGTGAAACAACTGGCAAAAACTGTTTATTTTGAGCAATTTTTCGATTTTTCTAGGAGAGTTTGACATGCGAGTAAAATCGTGCGTTGCGTCCGACGGAGGAGGCCACGTTATTCAACTCTCAGATGAGTTTGGTTGCGTGCTTCGACCGAAAATGATCAGTCGATTCCTCAAAGCTAGAGGAGCTGATGAACGAGCCTCTGTCATCACTTATGCATTTTTCCATGCATTTAAGGTGAGACATTTTTTTACTTGCATAGCTTACTGCTAAATGTCCAATTGAAATGTATTTTTGCAGTTTCCTGATGCTTTGAGTGTGCACATCAAATGTAAAGTCGAAATTTGCAGACACGGTTGTCTGGACCACTGTCAGCTCCAGCCTAATAAAGGCCCGAATCTCGATGGAAACTTTGAACACTATAACAGTCCTTTGGATAGGAAGGACGACAAGATTTCTTCGTCTGAAATCACGGATCGGTAAGTAATCAGCTAGTAATTGAGCGATCTTTTGAAGGTTCCGTTCTATTGATGATCTGCCTATGAATGTCGTTTTTTATGATTCTTAGTGAGAGCACTTCTAAAATGTTCAGCAACGCATTTAAATTCTCAAGTTAAACCTACAGAATAATTGTTCATTTTAGGACACCAGATCCTTTGGATGAACAGCTTAATGAGCAGGATATGCTTTACGATGATATTATTCATGAAAACGACGCAGCAATCGCTTCAGGTGAGTTACATTCAACTTACGCCTAAACATTGAGGAAATTAAAAAAGAGTCGTCGGAATTTGATGTTTGTGGTTAATGTCCAAGCACAGAGAAAACTGCGCTTGAAGATGGTTTTTTTGTTGGAAATGTTTTACAATTTGCAAAGCGGCTAAACATGAAAATTTCAGCCCTCACTTTTGGTTATTTTAGAAGGTTTCTATATTTCTCAGAATCGCGTTTTTTGCTGTTGTCTCATACAGCTCAATCACTGAAACTAATGTTCCAAAATTTTGGACTTTTTAAAATTTTTGGCAAACGAAAATAATCATATTGCTTCTCAAACTATTTTCTATTTTCTCCGCAGGAATACAACAAATAATGGAAAAACACGTTTAAACCTTTCAAATTCAAATTAATCGATTTTTTTGTTTTTGGGCGATTTCTAAGGAGTTTTGATCTGTAACCAACCCTTCTCGTTCTGTTATAGAGTCAAACATTCTTCAAATTCATGTTTTGGAGCTTTTCCCGTCAAAAACTGTCCATTAAGCTCCACTCGTCAAAAAGGCTATTGAGTTTTCGGGGTTTTACACCATCGTGGAAAAGAATGTCTTCCTGACGTTTCACAAGCACGAGTAGCTCGCAGCTTGAGAAGTAGATGTTGCGCCGAGCAAACCCCTTCTGAAGATGAGTGCCACTCGTGCCTGGGAAACGTCAGAAAGATTTTTTTAAAATTTAGTTCCCGACCAGACTGGTTCTGGAAAACATTGGTGGAGTTAAAAATTCGTTACTCCCCAACCAGAAGCCACACGAACCTGCACCAGGCACCAGTGGAAAGAGAATGCTTCGCTATGTTGCCAAATTTCATAAAAATTCTCAAGTTTCCCAAGTTGTGGTCAATTTTTCAAGTAACTTCCCGATCAGACTGGTTCTGCAAAACATCGCTGGACTTAAAAATTCGTAAAACCCCAACCAGAAGACATGTGAACCTGGACCAATCAGAAGTGGAAAGAGAGTGTTTTGCTTGACTATGTTGGCAAATTTCCTAAAAATCCCCAAATTATCCAAGTTGTGGCGAATTTTTCAATTTAGTTCCCGACCAGACTGGTTCTGGAATACATCGGTGGAGTTAAAAATTCGTTGCTCCCTAACCAGAAGCCACGGAAACCTGCACCAGGCAGCAGTGGAAAGAGAATGCTTCGCTATGTTGCCAAATTTCATAAAAATTCTCAAGTTTCCCAAGTTGTGGCGAATTTTTCAAGTAACTTCCCGATCAGACTGGTTCTGGAAAACATCGCTGGACTTAAAAATTCGTAAAACCCCAACCAGAAGCCATATTAACCTGCACCGAATCAACAGTGGAAAGAGAGTGTTTTGCTCGAGTATGTTGGCAAATTTCCTAAAAATCCCCAAATTGTCCAAGTTGTGGCGAATTTTTCAATTTATTTCCCGACCAGACTGGTTCTGAAACTACATCGGTGGAGTTAAAAATTCGTTACTCCCTAACCAGAAGCCACGGGAACCTTCACCAGGCAGCAGTGGAAAGAGAATGCTTCGCTATGTTGCCAAATTTCATAAAAATTCTCAAGTTTCCCAAGTTGTGGCGAATTTTTCAAGTAACTTCCCGATCAGACTGGTTCTGCAAAACATCGCTGGACTTAAAAATTCGTAAAACCCCAACCAGAAGCCATGTGAACCTGGACCAATCAGAAGTGGAAAGAGAGTGCTTTGGCTCGATTATGTTGGCAAATTTCCTAAAAATCCCCTAAATTGTCCAAGTTGTGGCGAATTTTTCAATTTATTTCCCGACCAGACTGGTTCTGAAATACATCGGCGGAGTTAAAAATTCGTTACTCCCTAACCAGAAGCCACGGAAACCTGCACCAGGCAGCAGTGGAAAGAGAATGCTTCGCTATGTTGCCAAATTTCGTAAAAATCCCCAAGTTGCCCAAGTTGTGGGGAATTTTTCAAGTAACTTCCCGATCAGACTGGCTCTGGAAAACATCGCTGGACTTAAAAATTTGTAAAACCTCAACTAGAGCCATGTTTACCTGCACCAACCAGCAGTGGAAAGAGAGTGTTTTGGTCGACTACGTTGGCAAATTTCCTAAAAATCCCCAAATTGTCCAAGTTGTGGCGAATTTTTCAATTTAAAGCTCGATCAGACTGGTTCTGGAAACATGGCAGGACTTAAAAATCTGTAACTCCCCAACCCGAAGCCACGCAGCCCTGCAGCAAACAGCCGTGCAAAGATAATCTTTCGCTCTACCATTTTGGCAAGTTTGATAAAAAGCCCCAAATTGCCCAAGTTGTGGCGCATTTTTCAAGCAAAGACCACGAAAGCGCCTAATTGTAATTCAGATAGTTTAATAAAGTAGCTTCCTGCTTAAAGTGACAAACATGATTTTTGCAGGGGAAGAAATACCAGCCATTAAAATGTCGCTAAATGCCCATGTGAATAAGCAGAACAACAGAAAATCCTGGAAAAAACCCAACCCTGCGAACTCTAAGGAAAATGTTTTAAGGGAAAATGAAAAAAGTGCGAACGCGGCCAACAAACATGAAAAAGACGAGGATGTTCTTGATGATGTTCTGGATTTAGAGGAAGTCGATGTCCATGCGGGGCCCCATCATGTAAGTATTGATTGTTTTTGCAAATAGCCCTATTTTAAGCAAATCTAAAACACCAAAAGACAGCAAAAAGTTGAAGAATTTTTCTGAATTTATCCTATTTAAAAAGACTGAAAAACACCCCAGTTTCTGCTAATTATTAGGGGAAAAGCTCGCAACTAATTTGTCGACAATTTTCCCAAAAATCCTCCAGTTTTCCAATAGAGCCCATTACCGAAGTTGAAAAGAAGCAAAATAATGATAAACATAAGAAAGCTCGAAATATAACGGCATTACAACCATTAAAGACAAAGTATGGGTTTTAATTACCTGTCTAAAAGGCATTTGAAATCCATAAAAACGGTGCATCGACTAGTTATGTGCGGCACAAACTATTTAAAAAAAACCTGACCGACTCCACTTTGCATTGTGTAATGTTTGTTCATTATGGCCCAAGTTCCCAGTATTGGAAATGCATTTAAATGTTCATGACTTCTTTATATGCACATAATTCCTTGCATAACTGTTTTAACATGGAATGGGTGCTTTTAAGCTAGCGTTTTGTATCCGAATTAATATTCACCAGCTTATTAGTTGAAATGTTTAACGGGCCCTTTAGATCGGCAATTCTACACTGGTGTAGGCGGCGCTTTATTTGCATTCGCTAGACGACAAAGTGCTTTTCGAATTTATCGCTGCACTTGAGTTAATCAGTCTTGGTGTGGCTCACCATCTTCATCTTGAAGTGCAATAAAACGCGCTAAAGAGCTTAAAAGGACTGATGTGCTTAGTTTAGCTGCTAGATTTAAATTACGGTACTTTGTGTCAAATAGATGAACGTTTATCTAGGAAATGTTCCATGTGGGCCAAGAGAAATTCCCGCATGGGCCTCGGAAGTTGGAAATGCCAGTCGCAGCTCCACGCAGCTTGGAAGAATCATCTTCCGAGGAGGAAGCAAAATTAAAGCAAAATGCCAGCGAAAAAGTTAATCAAACTCGGGAAATTCGCGTTTCACTGGTAAAGTTTACTATTATTGGCTTTGTATTGTTTTCATACATTAACTACCAAAGTCTCAATGGATATTTGAGTAGAAATCTTCCCACAACAGCTCATTGTTTCATTTACGATAAATCCTTCTCCGGATGTTTGTGGGGCAATTATCGACCAACCTAACAAAACCCATTAAAGACAGTCTGTTTGCGTTTCCAGTTAGAGAAGAACAATAGAAGACGCAGATCAATGGTGATATCCGACAGGAAAGCCAGAAGTGCAGATGTTGGTGTCAGTGGAATATACGAGGTCATTTCCGAAGCTGATTTGGCCTTCAGTCCTGATAATCGAGCAGAAGCAGTTACGGTATTTCAGGTACGTTCATCCATTCGCATAAAAGACTGCACATTGATTTTTTTTGGATTTTTTAGGGCAGGATAAGAGAGGAAGTCGTCTATGGGATATGCATGCCAGTGCCTGGATTTAGCATACTTTTTGTGCTGGTTGCAGTTTCAGCTGTTGTCTCAGCTCTAGTTGCAGGAACACTCTTGTATAGGTAATTTTTGGCTCTTAATTTTTCAATTTTCTAGAAAATCTATCCTAATTCCAAACACTCGCTGTTTGTTTTTGCGAAGGTTTTGAATTGCTGGAAACGAGTTTGAACAGCTGCAGATTTATTTTCAAATGAAATTCGACAAATTTTAATTTATCGAAAGTCTATCTAAACCACAAGGCTGCAAATACTGAACTTTTCCTCCTAATTAAGCAGAGCCATTAAATAAATCGATACTTTCATCTCTGCTGTACGCGCAAGCTGCAAATAAAAAAAAACTCCCAAAATTTTTAAACTTCTAAAAGTTCAAAGGTTTCGAGCTTATCACTTACAGCAAACGCGCGCTAAACGTTGCAGATTTATTTTAAAAAATTGCTGCCTCCGCCCCTGTGGAATCCAGCAAATCTGAATTTTGGCAGACTACGCCTGCACTATACGACTGCAAATGGGGAAAATTTCACCCAAATTGAGGACTCACTAAGTCTTCATAAGCTTTTGAATGTCGGACTTACGGAAAACCTGCTTTTGAACCTGCAGATTCATGGAAAATAATTTCTGCCGCCGCCCTTGATGCAATCTACAAATTTAAAATTATTATGAAATACACCCCAAGTACTAAGCTACAAATATTGAAAAATACACTTAAATTAAATGACTAGATGAATTTTTAGACGCTTTGCAACTTGAAAATGCAGAAAATCCGCGCTTAAATCTGCAGGTCCAGCAAAAATAATTATTTAACCCTGCCACTACTGCAAACAGCAAATTTAAATTTTGGCAAAGGACAGTCAAGCTACCAAGCAACTAATGGTGAAAATGTTTCCAAAATTCAAATGCTGTTTGTGTTTTTGAGAGATTTCAAAGTTGCAGCTTCAATAAACGAGCTCTTTAAACTGTAAATTATAGAAAAATAATTTTCAACGCCACCGTTCTGACACCTAACGAGCTTCCATTTTTTCAGTCTCCACTGAAATGACCAGGCAACAAATTCTGAAAATTTTAGTCAAAGCCAAGAGCCTGCGGATTTTTTAGAAGCTTTCAACCCTTGACTAATGCAGTGAACGCGCACTGGAATCTGCAGACCCATAAAAAATGATTGCGTAATCCGCTACTGCTACCTTCAACAAGTTTCAATTGTTATACCATAAATTGAAAGTCTTTTGAAATTTTGGGCAAATCTGGGTGCTCTAGAATTTTTTAGAAGCCTCAAACTTGCAACTTACCATAAACAAGCGCTGAAAACTGCTTATTCTTGAAAAATTATTTCTACCTCCGCCACTGTTGCAGTCAACGAGTTTCAATTTCAAGAACATATGCATAAGCTACTGGACTGCCAATGGTGAAAATTTCACGTAAATCCAAGCACTCGCTGATTTTTTAGGAGCTCTAAACCTTGAAAACTGCAGTAAAGGCGCATTAGAAGTGGCAGGTCCATGGAAAAAAAATGAAAACTCCGCCACTGTTTTAGTCAACGAATTCCAGTTTTTGCACCGTGCAGCTCAAGTACAAAGCTACAAACTACGAAAATTTTGCAGAAATCCAAACGATCTCTAATTTTTCAGAAGCTTTTTAACTTGCATCTTACAGTAAACAAGCTCTAAAACTGCAGACTCCTGAAAAATAAATCCTGCCTGCGCCACTTTCGGATTGAGCAAGTTAATATTTTTCCAAAGCGTACACGAGCTGTCCGACAACGAATTTTAAAAGTTTCACCTAAAATACGATCTAACAACATGCAGATCCTTGAAAAATTATGTCTACCTATGTCACTGCTGCAGCTAAATCCAAAAAACTGTCTATTTTTTGAGAAGCTTCAAAAATTTTAAAGTTCTATCGAAAAATTTAGAAATGAATCAAAGAATCGATTGAGAACAGCTAGAGAAAGTCCACGTTTTAATAATAAAACATTAAAACCATAACCAATAAAACATTAATCAAAGCAATTAAATAAAAAATAAAACAACTGAAACTCTGACAGGCGTTTATTCAATTTAATGTCTTAGGTATCAGCTTCAAAAAGAGCATATAGCAACGCAACAACAGCAACAGCAGCAACACCAAAACGGCTCAATTCCAATGAGCATATTTTCCAGCTGGATCGGTTTGAAGCTGTTAAAGCCATCGACTTCATTGGCCACTCTTCGACCAGAGTCCAGCATGTCGGATCACAATGGAACAATGGATACGTCTCTGTCCATTGCGTCTAGTTCAAATGGAAAAACTCTGAGTGGTAGAGATTAGAGAGCTTCGGGTGCACAAAAGTCTATTTTTTTTTCAAACAACTAATACCAGTTATTTAAAAATGTACGGGCAACATTGCAATATAGAGAGCGACAGAAATGTTGCATCTATTGTAGATTGTAGATACTGTTTAGTGTAGGAATTCAATGTAAATAATATTTTTTATTATTTATTGCTTCTGTTTTTTGACCCTTAAAACACTCTATCGGGAGGTTATGATTAATTAAGGTCGCTGATAGGCTAATTTCGCAGAAAAAATCAACTCAAAAGTAACGAACTTTTAGTTAATTGCTCAATTTTATGCTCAATTCTCGTGGACAGCAATTGATTTATTTATTTTTAATTAGATCTATTCTAGCTAGATTAATTCGTTTGTAAGTAGTCGGTGGTGGGTAATTATTTACTGTTTTAGGGGCCAAAGATTGCTAATTTACGCTAACACTAAGTCTAACTAAGCAAGTTGCACGGATTTCACATATCACTTAAAACTTTTAGTTAAAAAGTGTATAGGAAATGAGTTTTGTTAAATACATTAATTAGTTTGTGTAAATATATCATACACCAGTATTTTACGTGTTTGGTAAACGTTACTGATTCAATTTATCTGCTTGTTTGCTCAGTTCTTTTTGTGTGAAGTTGGGCAGAAAAATCAGCGAAAAACTTCATTATAAATTTAATCAGTACAATATTGCACACACATACATGTATAGTGTTTGTTAATAAAACCAGAGTGTCAGCTAGTGTTTTTTACGTAGTCTGCATAGTTTATTTATGTTAAACCTTAATGTCTAGCTAGTAAGGTTCTTGAGTATTGCCCAATGAAAAGAAGATGGGATTGGAAACGTATTTCGTTCAGTCAAAAATTAAATAAGGCATGTTTTTTCGGTTTTAGACTCTCATTTATATGTATTCATGTATGAATTTTATGTGCTTACTCAGTTTCCACTTAATATATTATGTATATGTTATATTTATTCACTTCTACACTACAAGAGGCTATTTAATTTATTTTACACGTTTGTATATAATTAATGGGAATATAAATCATTAGACAAATAGGTTTCGTTCATTTTATTTCTGTGCGTTGCACTCAAACCATTCTATACAATATTGATAAGCGTCAAATGCGATAATAATAGTCCTAAGTGTACAGTGAAAGGAAATTATGTAATTAAAAAGTGTATTTTTGTATATTTTCTTCGGAAGCGCAAGAATTCCTGCTGCTGATCTCAAATTAATAAAGTTTGCAGTTAAAATATCGCCAAAGTAAACCAACGCATTAAAAAACACATCAATTAACCCCTAATCAACACATTAATTGAAGAATTTGTGATTACTCATTAGCTTGAACCTCAGAGCGGCATAAAAACAAAACAGAGCAGGTAAGATGGAAAAGATAAATCTAAATTATACAGATCATGATAAAGAATAAGTGGCTTTAATAATTAGACAAAATACAGGTTTTGGAAAATAAACTAATGCAATTAAAGATAAATAATTTACCTCCACCTAGAGTCCGACAGTATTTACACAATGTACAGGGCGTCCTTGACTAATAACCAGAAAACGAATGAAAAGCTGGATTTTCGAATAATGCTACTAAAATCATGACGCCCTGTATAGTAGAAACCGATAAACTACCTTAAAAACGACCACGGCAATTGAAATGGAAGCCAGCCCAACCAATGGGCGTTTGCTATCCATTGAAATTGCCGCCCAACTAATCCTATATACCCAGAAATTGTTATTCGACTAACTGAAATTAGATGTCCTATGAGGTAACTTAAACTATAAATACTATAAAATTCCAATAAAAATGGAAGTACTTTTTTATGCGTTATCGCATAATACATTTTAAATAATCTCGGAACCGTTTTGATAATTCGATGTGAATTCTCAACCAAAAAAATTTGTTAAGCAAATAAAATCAACCTTAAACTTAGCAAAACGGTACCGTAAACTTACTAATTCATTGTAGAAACAACGTGTAGTTATTTATAGTTATTTAAATTATTACAAAGTAAGAGGTAGTGCTGACATGTTCATTAAAACGATTCAAAGAAGGGCGACGTGTTTTCAAAAATGCGTTTCGAATGCGAAAATGTGCTATTAAAACTATAAATTTTCCCTGGCAAGACTTGCAGTTGCAGTGTCCAATTAAACACGTTAAAAAATTGCCTTAAAACACACACATAAAAAAATTAGCGGAAATCGCCCTTAACAAACATTACACTCCTACCAAAGCAGTCAATTCCGATCACGAATAAAAGCAGCTTTTTGAGGTGGCCACCGTTTTACCGGCCACTTTTTGAGTGGCTGGAAACCCAACCCAACCGACGATTTTCTTGTGAGTGAACGGTTTCAACTTGACGCACAAAAACGCCGACATCAAGCAGGAAATGATCATTATGGCCAGCAGAACGATCAAAGTGGCAGCAAATCCAGACGTGGTCATACAAATCAGTCCACTAGCCGCCACTACTTGATCATTTGCAGCTGGAAAAACCATCGTGGGGGCTGTAGATGTGCTGTTCTCATCCAGGGAAAATGTCAGATCTCCTGTACTAACCACGCGGATTATTCGATTGACGCCCACTTCTGTTTCTGGATCATTGCTGAGGGATCTTCGCACTCTTCTTTCATCGCGTGGATGACCGGAATGGAGATAGTGTTCCACTGGGAGGGCTGGTGGTGGTCCGTATTGGCTGTCTGGGCCGTGGGAGAGATCCAGAAGGCTGCTTTGGTATCTGGAAATTTGCAAAGTTGTGTAACACAAAGAGATGGAAACTGAAGACATTTCTGGTTTTGTTTAGGGTTTGTTTAGGTCGGGTGAACGGGTTTTTTCGAGTGAAATGTTGCAAGCATTTTTGGTTCAGCATTAAATCTATCAAGCCGACGTGGAAATCGTATCAGAGGTTTGCCCCCTATTAGAGCGTCCAAAATTGCAACATGTGTTCTAGTCGCATTCAGATTGAAACCGACATATCTCCTAAACGATGCAGAATATCTCATCAGTTCTTATGACCAATCTCTCACGCATTATACACACAGATATAGAAGGAAAAATTTTAAACCTCCTGAATATTGTGAGATAAATTCAAGTGAATTCTTCCACGCCTTGAGGAGTTATACAATTTTTTGTTTCAAGTTGGAACATTTGCTCATTGGGAGCTCGAGAGATAGAAGGAAAATATGCTCATGTAAACGTTTTGCTCTTGTCGTTTACAACACCCTGTATCTCAGAAGCGGGTTGAAATATGCAAGCGGTGGTTAAGATTTTTCTGACAGCCCGTTTGGAGGAGTATCTTTCATCCATTAGCTTTTATCGCGAATTTCTGCCTTCTGCCTTTCTGCGAAAATCTCAACTGTTAAGGTTAGAACAGCGGATATCAGCAAAACGGTTTAAAATAGCGCTTTCAGCCCATGAACCATTAGGAGAGATCATAAAAGCAGCTAACTTTTGATGTAAAAAAATTCAAGAACTTGTTGGCCCTTTAACCACTTCCAGGTGCTTGAAATGTCAGTGAATCAGTCTACATTTCACGTATAATGTTGGCTGCAAAAGTCGTAACCTCTAAAGAGATAGAAGCCAAAAGGTTCAAACATCCAATCAGTTGTTAGCAACCAGACTTTTGCCCAACACTGTGTAAATCCTGGGGTTCCTCACATTAAAACCATGACCACCATCAACCAGACCACCAAACCTCTCCTCATTCAGACTTTTACTCAACACTGTATAATAATTAACTACGTACCCAATTTGGTTGGTTCCTTCTGAGCACTGGTCTGGACATTGATACCTACAGATCTGGATAGTGCACTGGAAATGAACTTCCATTGAATCGGGAAACTTGAAAGCTTGGAAATGGGCGTAAGAGAGCACTGAAGCGCTGGCGCCAAAGTTTTTAATTTTCGTAAACCTGCAAACGTATAGATTTTAAGCAATTTTCTAAAAAACGTTTAAAAACCTCCAATTTACCTGGACATGAGCTTGGGGCGTGTCACGCATCCCTTTTGATCCACCAGCTGAATTGGGGCCCTTTTTCCATCATGGGCCATGCAGTTTCTCACCAGCATATCAAACTTATTCTCGTCGTCTTTAATGGCTAAGACCATCGTCATTGTTTGGCCGATTTTCACTAGTCCTGAAACCTCTGAAGCCCATGGACCTGCAATTTTCAAACTATGTTTAAAATCCTTGTATGGTCTGAACTTAACTGACCTTTTCCCACTTGGATCTGCATCCAGCAGCCAACATTGTCGCCCGCAAAATCGGTCCTGATGATATTCAACATTTCCACAGGGAATGGTCGGAAAGTAACCGATTTCTCATACTGATCATGCCAAGTGCATCGCAGCTTCCTCGCCTGATCCCAAACTTCTTGCACTTGAGGATCATACTGAATCACAATGATGTTTTCAAAATAAGTCCCACTTCCACTCTCAGCTCCGTATCCATATAAGCCATTTTCAGTGTTTCCTGATGTGCCACAGGCATGAATTCCTATTTCAAAGTGCGTGGATGTTCGTCCTAAACCAGCAGGCAAATGGACACAGTGGACGTTGCTGTAATGGCCCTTACTAAACACTATTCCGTAGAACGGCTTATCAAATCCTGAAACATTCACGAGAATTATTCAAGTGGAAACTGCCCTTTAAAGCCTTTCTCACCTATGTAAACTTTCATCAAGTTCTTCTCACATTTCACATCAAGCGATATTATTTTCGGCATGTCTCCAACAGGGGCGGGCCAGAGATCTCCGCTGGGCGGACCGTACTTATCATACTTATCCATTGCTTGCTTGGGAGGTGGAGGAGGTGGACCGTTGTAGGAGTTCTTGTTTTCGTAGTTTGGCTTGTTTTTATACGGCTTGTGGTTGTTATAGTATTGGCCTCCATTGCCTGGAAAATTTCCCAAACTGTCTCCCAGATCAATAGGATCCAGATGCTTACCTCTTGGAGGAGAAGGTGGTGGTAAGTTGATGGGGTTGCTATTTCTTGGAGGGCTGTTATAGGCCAGTTTTTTAGGGGGTTGTTCTTGGTCATCAGTAGTTTCCATTGTGATCTGGTCGTTGTTGCTGTCTTTTTCGATTTTATTCGAATGGTCATCGCTTTCTTCACTTGGCACTGCTTCGACCACCTCTACTTCTTCTGCCATAGTGTAAAGCTGAAGAAAACCGTTTCAATTAATACCCACAGAATGATAAGGAGTTGGGATGATTAAAGCTTGAAGTTGTGCAATTTTGTCAGTAAATATACAGGTTCATTCAGGTTCAACTTTGATAATGGCTCAACAGTGGTATTCACTGATTAATTTTGAAACTTATTAATCTCTTGTAACATCCTCCTGAGCTTCCCTGTGGATACGAAGGCAGGCCGCTGCGGCGCTACAGAGGGTAGAATGCAGCTCTACAAGGCATGACAACCACCCACGTTAGGGACATACAAAAATAGGGACCGCCATGCGTCGGGATCTTCTAATCCTAGGCGCAAAGGTGGTCCCACCTGACAGCGGACTTAGGTTCGAAAGGAAATGTAAGGTGGAAATCCCAACATAAGAAAGTTGTAATACTAGGACAGTGGCTGCCCGAACGGGGGTGCAATGTTGGTACACCGATGGCTCACGGGCGCCCAATACGGGATGGTCTGGGGCCGGCGTTCACCGGCTAGACACCAACAGGGGAGCGTCCTTTTCGGTGGGAAGCTGGACGACAGTGCTTCAGGCGGAATTATAAGCAATCCTCGAGGTTGCCACATATAGGGAAGTTACAGAAGGACTAGAGGGAGTGATAGCGATCTACTCCAACAGCCAGACTGCCCTCAAGGCACTCTCAAGTGTTCAGGTGGGCAGAGACTGATCCAGGATTGCTGGGATGCCCTGAACAAAGTGGAAGGACAGAAACAAGTAAACCTAAAGGAGCAGCCATTGAATTGGCAAGGCTCGGATCTTCTGAGAGCCCAATAACTACCGAACCTGACATAGGGTCAAGCTACCGATAGGTAGCAAGAGCTCTAAATGACTGGGCTCTTAGAGGCACCACAGAGATGTGGAGAAAGCTGGAAGGGTGTAGGCAAGCCAAAGAGTTGATTGGAAACCCAAGTAATGCCAAGGCAGCATCCAAATGGTTGATGTCAAGGAGTCGCTGGGCCCTGAGAACTCTGGTTGGGGTCATGACAGGCCACTGTGGTTTGAACAGACACCTACACCTACTAGGAATTGGTGATTGCCCCCGTATGTCCACAATGTGGAATGTCGGAGGAAACATGATGTCACCTATTAGGAGTCTGCCAACATTGGTCGTCAACTAGGAGGCGCCTCCTTGGGACCTCCACACTCTCCCGCATCGAATTGTTTTCCTTGAAGTGGAGACGGATCCTTGCCTTTGTCAGGGAGACGGGACATCTTATCTTGTTTATGAGATATTAAATGGAATTGTGGACAATGTGGTCACGTAACTTTCATTAAACGGTACAGCAAGTGAGGGAAACTCAAAGATTTGAGCCAACTTGAGTTTGTGCAGAAAATTATTACAAACCTATTTCGAAAGGGACTTTCGTGCTATAAAAAATCATACAAATTTAAAACAATAATTTAATCATAAGTACTAAATACACAATTTACTAAAAACTTTAACCGACTACTACAAAAATTTCAATAATTGCTCAAAGTGCATTAATCCAGCTTCGGTACATTTTTGGTATCGACCAACTCGTGTATTAACCGCAGCTGTTACTTGAACGGAATTTTTATTTATTTTATCAAAAGCGTTTCAAATCCTATAAATCACTTCCTCACGGGTATTTACTGGCGTTTCATAAACGATAGATCTTCGATGTCCACCAAAAAAAGAAATCCAAAGGATTCAGATCGGGCGAGCGTGGCGGCCAAGTCACTGGTTCTTCGCAAGGAATACTTTTGAAACATACTGCACAGACGTAAGTTGCCACAAATCATTTAGTTTCCTTGGATTAATAAAACTTTAATAAAATGTACGTAACGAGGGCGATACAGTGTCCCAAATTTCATTAAATATCTCAAAAACTAAATAAAATGTGAAAAAATTACAAGAGGCATAAAAGTTTCAAAATGAATGCGTGAATAGCCTTGTGGAGCCGCTACATTGAAATAGCTTTTTTGAACAAAGTTTGAGACAAAATTGGGAGGAGTGGACTACAAAATAGCCTTTTTTTGTACACATTTCCTTCAGCGCTCTGTATATCCGAAACGATGCGATTTAAGGAAAATATTTATATCCTGTATGTATCCTGTATAGTTAGTAAACTTGTTGCAGAAAACAGTGTTTTATAATAAATGATTAACTGCGATGTACAGTTTTTGTCAACAACTGCGGCAGAAATATCGATTGTTCTTGAAAGCAAACTACACTCGCAGATAATTTATATGCTTAAACTGCCGAAGATTTATTTGCCATAGAATCACAGATATAGATGTAATAAATTTGTAGAGTTTACGATACCCGTAGTAAACACTAATAGAGCATTTCAGGGCCGTTTGTCTTTTGCCATAGAAATTAGTCAAACTGCGTGGATTTGCGCTCCCAAATATTTACCCCCAATAATTAGTATACATAATAAAATGTGCGTTTTAGTACCGTTCTCATTAAAATCCAAACTGCGCTAATTATGCAGCTTTAAATTAATACCGGCTAGTTTTCAAGTGCATATTTGTATACTACAACATAATAATGTTTAATTGCACCTGTAGATCCAAATATAGTAGCGCACAATGCAATTAAATCAAACCAGTGATTTACGTAAATGAGATTGCTATTTGCAGCTTATTAAGTTTAGTGTTGGTTAATGAGGTCTGGTAAGTGGTAATTAAATGAAGTAATTAATTGAAGAATAATTACTTCTGGCAGCCTGAATATTCGCAGTATTGTCAAGTGGGTGAAGAACATTGGCGAAAAAAGTACAGAGAAATCAAGGGAAAATTTTCTCTACCTTATAAATGCTCAAATAAACTGTAGATGTTTGCAAAAAATGTCGTAATTATACGCCATTATAAACCAGCGTAAATCAAATAAAATCACCGGGTGTCATAATCAAAATCAACCCGTGTAATCAAGTGCAACTGTGCCATTAAACAATTTATAAAACCGCGCTACTTAACAGGAAAATAATGGGCTTTATAAAAACCTACCTAGGGATTTCTTCAGAAGAGTTCCATCCTAGTATTGGAGTGTTTTATCGAGAAATCGGCATTATTTGTTTGAAGGCAACAACGGAAGAAAACGGAAAATGGAGATGTTCAGACAAAAGAATGAAAACGCAAGCAAGAAGACTTTGGCTATTGCAGAAGAAGAGTTATGGGCAGAAGAAGAGTTATGGGCTTCAGGGTTGCTTCTTCTCAAATTGCTGCAAAAAGTTTCGTTCGCAAATTTGACAAAAATTGAACCGTTATAAAATATCTCCCTTAAGTTCATTTGGATAAGTCCAATGCACAATTTTATTGAATGTGACTAAACTTTTGGTTTCTAAATTATTTTGCCTAGACCGAATGAGCGAAGTAATGTTGCGTCTTCTTACATGATGTTCACAATTTAATCATTCTTATCAGATGGCCGTGAAGAGATAATCGGTTCAGATACCCATCTCTAGTGTCGGCAAGATGGGCAAAGCAAAGTAAATGTATGTTTGGGTCACTTGTCGCCCAAAGCTCTTGGTCATAAAACCGTTATAGTCCGGGCCTGCCTCAGGTGTATTACCGCCCATATGTATGTAATTTAATAGTCCAACAGTGATTTTTACAGACAAAAATTTCCCCCTGCCCTTAAAGTATTGAATGAAGAAAGTGGACCTTGAAGCAGAGCTGGAAGAAGTCTTGGATGGATGAGGATCGCTTTTCTATTGAGCGAATAGAATAACTTCACCAATTTCGATTCTACTTCTTCATTCTTCCGCTGATTTACTTGCGTGTTTCTCAGCTACTTTTGTTCATTAGTTTCTGCTGAGATGATGAGATTCAGAGAGATCGATTTTTAACCCGAACATTTAAAAGTTTCTTCTTTATTATGTAAGATTATGCAACCAAGCCGAGATTTCTAGAAGCTCTAGAATTAACATCGAAACACACTCTTCGGCATTTGCCATCTTTTCAATTCAAAGATATTTAAATGTATTTTAGTAATACAGATCGAGTTTTACATAGCGATAGAAAATGCCCAACTGAAACTGATGGTTTGACCTGAAAAGCCAAACAATTGAAACTCCCCACTGCCCACATATTCTAAAACATGTGCTAAACAATTGGAATACGAACGGTCAGTGGTGTCAATCAATTTTCCATCACCCACTTCGAGTACACCAAAGCAAAAGGCGACATTTGAAATTCTAAGCGACTGGTTAACAGTATAAGATCTGAGCCACGCCTAGTATGGTGACATTCCATCTGAAGACACCGAAAAAATTCCGCTCACTTGAAAAAAAAGCTTTATGCTCTCTGACACCCTTTCAACTGAATATTTCACCATCACATTAAGGTTGAAGCTAGTAAACTAGTGAACTTAAAGTAAACTTACCCCTTTGGACAACAGGCCGGCCATCAGCAATAAATACAATCGCATTGCACTTTGGCTCTACCAGCTGGGTTCTTTCTGAAAAAAAAAACTAAATTCATATAAACAATGCGAAGAAAATGCTGATTTTAATTGGCAATTAGCTTTTCGGAGGTTCTTAATTTACGCTCTCAAACGCCATGTAATGATCATCTACAGCCCATTATCTCATGTTTTTTATTTATCATTTTTCCTTATAATTTGTTCGTTCCTTGTTTGGCAGATCGTAACAATTGAAAGCGAGCAAAATAATAACAGCAATTTGCCGAGAAATATAGCAATAAGAGACAATTAACCAAAATAAAAGTAGGTCTATAGTGGCAGATGTATGAATGAACAGCCGACGTTGGAGAGTATTAGAATAAGCCTTACTATCGCTCGATTGATTCATAGTTAATTATGCACTTAATAGTTTGCATAGGAAAAAGCGGCCATGGTTAATGGGTAGTTTAGCAATGTTATTTTCTCCTGCTTTTTCTTCATTTTCTTATGTCTGGCTGGCAGCAGAAATAATAAATGCTGAAGATTCATCTGCAAGGCACGAATAATTTTACGAAACTTTTACTTGTTCTAATCTGGATTTAATTATTTTTTTGATTCTGGGTTTAGCTTCCAGGCACTCAATTGATGGTTCACACACAATTGAGCGACTGCTGCTGTTAAGTTAGAGAATTTAGGAAACCTTTGTGAAAATTTAAAAAAAAAAGTTCAAAATTAAGTTAAACTATCAATCAAACGTCTGACCAGAATGAAAGCTGGTGAATATATGGCTTAAGACCTCCTTTCTGCTGTGAGGAAAACTCAAATAGAATCCTCCACTCAATTCGGAATTAGAGTGTTTTTTCAGCTCGTGTAAAAATGTCAAACATTTTTAATTGAGCTTGATTTTTGAAAATTACTGTAAAATCAATCAAGAATTTGATTGAAATAACACTTGGAACATTCACAGTCTAAAGCATCCTGAATACTCTGAGAAAAATTCAAGTGGATTCTTCCACGTCCTGTGGTGTTACACATATTCTTTCGTTTGTGTGCAGTTTTTCAAATATTCGTTTATATGCCGCTGATATTTGAAGGGTTCTCAAAAATCCATAAATACTCCAATTTAATCAGAACTTTGCCCAATTCATGCCTACAGGTCTGTTTCGCCTTTCGCCTTTCGCCTTGAGAAAATTTCAGATGCTTGCCTTCAATTCGAAGATTCATTTTTTGGGTGCTAATTTCAAAGATTGGCTAATTTTAGCCCAATGCTTTTTTCAAAAATTACCCGTTTGTCCGATTTACATGGAATTTAACACATCTGTAGCCCAAAAGCCTTTTTATATTCTTAAAAATTCAAGTAAATTCCATGAGTTCAGAGTTACAATGTTTTTTGTTTAAATGCAAATTTTAAACGGTCGATTATTTGAGTCTGAGTTTTCAGGGTCTCTAAACAATCCGAGAGTGCGATTTAGATAATTTTATTTGAATATAGTAAACACATATTAATCACACATAAAATTAAGCTTCCTTTACAAGGCCAAAAAAATTGAGAGATTTTCTTTAGCTCCTATGAAAATTTGAAAGATTTTCTTATTTGAGCACAAGGTTTCAAAACTTCTAAAAAATCAATTAGACTGTCCGATTTAAATTAAATTTTCTGCATCTGTAGCTGAAAACCTCCTACAGATTGTGAAAAAACTCAAGCTGATTCTCTGGTTCAATTCGGAATAAAAGAATCTAATTCGGATTTGTAAATAATCTGTCGTTGCTCCGAGTTAAGTGAAACTTTGCCCATCGAGAGCTTAAATCCTCCTTTACACTGTGAAAAAACATAAAGTAGATTACTTTGCTCAATTCGAAGTCAACTTGCCTTAAATCAACAACATTCTCACGTTATTTCTACATCTATTCCGAATGTTATCTTTGGCTTGACATCCATCATGGCTCAAGTAAAGTGACACCATTCAGCTTCCTGAGATACTTTTGCTAATTTAAAATAAATTCAATTGATTGATTGCACGCACTCGCGTTAATAAGATTGTTAACTAACGTTTTATGAAACATTCACATCCATACCATTCCACTCGAAGAAGTCCTTATTAATGTAAATGCAATAATTCAGTTAGGATTTCTATCTAACAAGCATTTGGTGGCATTGCTTGCGATGCAATGCGAAAAAGATCCAGATTTCCAATTGATTTTTTACAGAGGAAATGAAAGTATTAATTTAACCATTTTTACTCTTAAAATGAATATTTTGGGAACATCGGGCTTTAATCATCAAATAGAAAAAAGTAAATTCCTGTCCTTATTATTCGGGTTTCTGTAACAATTTAGCGGATATAAAAGTGTGTAATGCAGACATGATCTCCGGTAGAAGGCATTTCTCTGAATCAATTGATAGAAGAACAGGATTTTTGTAGTCAATGGTACTTCAACATACTTTAAAGAAGTATAGTGACATTGATAAGACCTGATCTTAACTGGGGATACCGTTAGCTGGAGATAGAAAAAACGTTACCGTACGTTGCGCGCAAACAGAGCCAAATTGGGAAAATTGCATATATTTTTCAGGAAAATAGGGCGCATTTTCAAACTAGACCGTCTCGGTGTGAATCTCTTGAAACTATTTTTGTCGCTTCAAAGCTCATGACTAATCAGCGAAACATTCGAAGGCTTGCCGAAATTCAGCATCGTTAATGAATTACTTTTGGGCAAAGTAATACGAGAGAAACCCGACCACTATTACTACACATCTAATAAATGTATTAGTGAACTTGTTGACCTAGTTCGAAATTGATGTTAATTTGATGATTACTAAAAAGATGACCGGAATTACCGTTATCCATGTTTCAAATGTCTAGACCTGAACTATTGATTTTAATCGACAAATTAATTATTGACAATTCAATTCGGTATTTGTTATCATTGTTGTACGGTTTTATTTATGGAAACATTTGGCTGCATGTGATTCTATATTGTGTTAACACTATGGACAATTTAGAGCTAGTTGCGTGAGTTTCTTTGGGAGTTAGGACTTTTTCTTTATGCGCCTTTACAAAATTTTTGAATATTGGTTACCGCCTCAAATATAAACGATTGCGAAAAATCAGTTGATATCTGGATTTCTGTGAAATTTGGACTGTACGTGGGCCTATTTTAGGCTGATGTGAAGAAAGTTGAGCTGGCTGCTTCGGCTCATTTGAAAGTTATCAATTTTTTTTATAAGCGCGTGAGAATTTTAAAGACTCTGCTGCGTCCAATATAAGCGATTGAAGAAAAACAGTCCATACTCGGATGCAGCTGAAATTTGCCCCGTACGTGGAGCTATAGTGTTTCGACTCTGTGTGGACATTTGATCGTTCTGCTCGGTCTGGTCTAGGAGTTTTCATTTTTTTGTGATGTGGTGTAAGATTTTTAAAGATTTTCTTTGCAGCGGTAACTAAAGAAGTTTGAGCAAAATCAGTGGATGCTCACATTCCAGTCAAATTTATATTCTATGTGTCTCTATTATATGTATTATATGTATTGTGTATGTGTTGACACTCTGTAGAAATTTCAGCAAAATTTGTTAACCCGTTTGCAACTTTTTCTTTGTTAAAATGTAAGAATGTTTAGGAATTTTTTTTGCAACGGCAAATATAAACATTTGCAAAAAACTAGTCGATTCTCCACCTCCAGTCAAATTTGCATATTATATGGTGTTATATCGTGTGGATGCTGTGTAGAAATTCCAGCTCCATGCTCGCGCTGATTGGAGAGTTATGAATTTTTCTTTTTGAGCACGTGAAAATTTTTAGGATTTTTCTTGTTGCTTAAAATATACACGATTGTAAAAAATTAATCGACATTCAGATTTAAGAATACAAATAACTGAGTCTGATTTAAGAGTTTGGATTTTTGCAAGATTTTCTGTGCAACGGAAAATATAAAGAATTGAGAAAAATTAGTAGATGTTCAGATTGCAATTAAATTCCAACCGTATACGTCTCTGTATCGTGTGTATATATAATATATATTACAGGGTAGAAGTTTGAATGTTCTGCTCGGTCTAGTTTGGCAGTTTGGAACTTTTCTTTGTAAAGGTGTAGAAGTTTTAAATATTTCTTTGTAACGGCATCTTTAAAGGATTGGGAAAAATCAGTCGATTTATATGTTTCAGTCAAATTTGGGCTCTAAATAGCCCAATATTATCTTCATGCTGTGTAGAAATTTGAGCCAAGTTGTTGATCCCGTTAGAGACTTACAATTTTTTCTTTGTTAAAGTGTAATAATTTTTAAGTTATTTTTGCAGCGGCAAATATAAACGTTTGTGAAAAGTTAGTTCATTCCCCGTTGTGAGTCAAATTAGGATATTATATGGTGCTGTATTGTGTTGATACTGTGAAAAAATTTCAGTTTATTGATCGAGTTTTTATGAGAGTTAGGATTTTTTGTTATGAACGTGTGAGAATTTTTAAGATTTTCTTGCTGCCTCAAATATAAACGATTGAGAAAAATTAGTTGATACTCATGTTCTAGTCAAATTCAGACATTATGTGGCGATATTGTATGCTGATATCGTGTAAAGATTTAAGCATGCTACTCTAGCTAGTTCGAAAGTTATGAATTTGTATTTGTGAAAATGTAAGATTTTTCTAGATTTCCTTCACAACTGCAAATATAAACTATTGTGAAAAATCAATCAATACTCATACTCGAATAAAATTTGGTATGAAGATGACTGAATATAGTGTTGACACTGTGAAGAAAGTTGATCATGCTGCCAAAAGTATTATAGGAGTTATCGATTTTTCTTTATGCGCGTGTTACTTTCAGCAATATTTATGTCGCTCCAAACCTAAACCATTGTGAAAAATCAGGAGAAGCTCAAATTCGAATCAAATTTGTTTTATAAATGGACGAAAATAGTGTTGACACTATGTGGAAAGTTGACCCTGCTACGCGAGCTAGTTTAAGAGTTATTAATTTTTTTAGGCGCGTATAAGATTTTTTTTAATTTTCTTTGCAATGGCAACTAAAAAAGTATGAGCAAAATCAGTCGATGCTCAGATTCCAGTCAAATTTATATTCTATGTGTCTCTATTATAAGATTTATTGTGTTGACACTCTGTAGAAATTTCAGCCAAATGTTTCAACCCGTTTGGGACTTGCTACTCTAGCTATTTCGGGAGTTATGATGTTTTCTTTGTTAAAGTGTAAGAATGTTTACGAACATTTGCAAAAAATTAGTTGATTCTCCAGTCTCCAGTCAAATTTGCATATTAGATGGTGCTATATCGTGTGGATGCTATGTAGAAATTTCAACTCCTTGCTCGCGCTGATTGGAGAGTTATGAATTTTTCTTTATGAGCACGCGAAAATTTTTAGGATTTTTCTTGTTGCTTAAAATATACACGATTGTAAAAAATCAATCGACTTTCAGATTTGAATTAAATTTGGTATGCATCTGGCTTTTTATTGTATTGACACTTGGTAGAAGTTTGCACGTTCTGCTCGGCCTGGTTTGGGAGTTTTGATTTTTTTTTGTGAGGTTGTCAGAATTTTTAAGCTTTTCTGTGCAACCGAAAATATAAAGAATTGAGAAAAATTAGTCGATTCTCAGATTGCAATTAAATTCAAACCTGATACGGCTCTGTATCGTGTTGATACATGGTAGAAGTTTTAATGTTCTGCTCGGTCTGATTTGGGAGTTTGGAATTTTTCTTTGTGAAGGTGTAAGAATTTTAAAGATTTTTTTTGTAACGGCAACTTTAAAGGATTGAGAAAAATCAGTTGATTCTTATATTTCAGTCAAATTTGGCCGCTAAATAGCCCTATATTATCTTGAGACTTTCTAGAAATTTCAGCCAAATTGGTGATCCCCTTAGACTCACAATTTGTTCTTTGTCAAAGTGTAATAATTTTTAAGATTTTTTTTGCAGCGGAAAATATAAACGTTTGTGAAGAGTTCGTTGATACTCCGTTTTGAGTCAAATTCGTATTTTATATGGTGCTATATTGTGTTGGATACTGTGTAAAAATTTCAGATTATTGATCGAGTTTTTATGAGAGTTAGGATTTTTTTGTTATGAACGTGTGAGAATTTTTAAGATTTTCTTGCTGCCTCAAATATAAAAGATTGTGAAAAATCAGTTGATATACAGATTCTAGTCAAATTCAGACATTATATGGCGATATTGTATGCTGATATCGTGTAAAGATTTGAGCATGCTACTCTAGCTAGTTCGAGAGTTATGAATTTTTATTGTGAAAATGTAAGATTTTTCTAGATTTCCTTCGCAACTGCAAATATAAACTATTGTGAAAAATCAATCAATGCTCAAACTCGAATGAAATTTGGTCTCAATGTGGCTGAATATGGTTTCAACTCTGTGTAGAAAGTTGATCATTGTGCCAAAACTATTATAGGAGTTATCGATTTTTTTTATGCGCGTGTTACTTTCAGCAATATTTATGTCGCTCCAAACCTAAACCATTGTGAAAAATCAGTCGAAACTCAAATTCGAATCAAATTTGTTTCATAAATGGACGAAAATAGTGTTGACACTATGTGGAAAGTTGACCCTGCTGCGCGAGCTAGTTTAAGAGTTATTAATTTTTTTAGGCGCCTATAAGACTTTTTTTAATTTTCTTTGCAATGGCAACTAAAAAAGTATGAGCAAAATCAGTCGATGCTCACATTCCAGTCAAATTTATATTCTATGTGTCTCTATTAGAAGATGTATTGTGTTGACACTCTGTAGAAATATTCAGCAAAATGTTTCAACCCGTTTGGGACTTGCTACTCTAGCTATTTCGGGAGTTATGATGTTTTCTTTGTTAAAGTGTAAGAATGTTTACGAACATTTGCAAAAAATTAGTCGATTCTCCGTCTCCAGTCAAATTTTCATATTATATGGTGCTATATCGTGTGGATGCTATGTAGAAATTTCAGCACTTGCTCGCGTTGATTGGAGAGTTATGAATTTTTCTTTATGAGCACGCGAAAATTTTTAAGATTTTTCTTGTTGCTTAAAATATACACGATTGTAAAAAATCAATCGACTTTCAGATTTGAATTAAATTTGGTATGCATCTGGATTTTTATTGTATTGACACTTGGTAGAAGTTTGCACGTTCTGCTCGGTCTGGTTTGGGAGTTTTGATTTTTTTTTGTGAGGTTGTCAGAATTTTTAAGCTTTTCTGTACAACCGAAAATATAAAGAATTGAGAAAAATTAGTCGATTCTCAGATTGCAATTAAATTCAAACCTGATACGGCTCTGTATCGTGTTGATACATGGTAGAAGTTTTAATGTTCTGCTCGGTCTGGTTTGGGAGTTTGGAATTTTTCTTTGTGAAGGTGTAAGAATTTTAAAGATTTTTTTTGTAACGGCAACTTTAAAGGATTGAGAAAAATCAGTTGATTCTTATATTTCAGTCAAATTTGGCCGCTAAATAGCCCTATATTATCTTGAGACTTTCTAGAAATTTCAGCCAAATTGGTGATCCCGTTAGAGACTCACAATTTTTTCTTTGTCAAAGTGTAATAATTTTTAAGATTTTTTTTGCAGCGGCAAATATAAACGTTTGTGAAGAGTTCGTTGATTCTCCGTTTTGAGTCAAATTCGTATTTTATATGGTGCTATATTGTGTTGATACTGTGTAAAAATTTCAGATTATTGATCGAGTTTTTATGAGAGTTAGAATTTTTTTGTTATGAACCTGTGAGAATTTTTAAGATTTTCTTGCTGCCTCAAATATAAAAGCTTGTGAAAAATCAGTTGATACTCAGATTCTAGTCAAATTCAGACATTATGTGGAGATATTGTATGCTGATATCGTGTAAAGATTTGAGCATGCTACTCTAGCTAGTTCGAGAGTTATGAATTTTTATTTGTGAAAATGTAAGATTTTTCTAGATTTCCTTCGCAACTGCAAATATAAACTATTGTGAAAAATCAATCAATGCTCAAACTCGAATGAAATTTGGTCTCAATGTGGCTGAATATGGTTTCAACTCTGTGTAGAAAGTTGATCATTGTGCCAAAACTATTATAGGAGTTATCGATTTTTCTTTATGCGCGTGTTACTTTCAGCAATATTTATGTCGCTCCAAACCTAAACCATTGTGAAAAATCAGTCGAAACTCAAATTCGAATGAAATTTGTTGTATAAATGGACGAAAATAGTGTTGACACTATGTGGAAAGTTGACCCTGCTGCGCGAGCTAGTTTAAGAGTTATTAATTTTTTTTAGGCGCCTGTAAACATTTTTAAAGTTTTTGCTGTCGCATCAAAAATGTAAATCAGTATAAAAAAATGTTTAGATACGAGACAAATTTTGTATATAAGTTACCGAATTTAGTGCTTGCGCTGCATAGTGTTATGATATCTCATTTCACGTACAGTTTGATATCTTATTTCACGTACTCAGCGTAAGGAAGTATCTAATTACTCTTACATTATAAATATTGTTCTGTAGTTTCACTGATGGTATGTAACACCTCAGCACTTAAATAATATAAATTCGAACAAATCTGTAATAAACAGGCAGTTGTATCTTGAAGCTGAATCCATATCAATCGAAAGTAAAATAAATTTGTTTTAAAAACTCCCTTTCCAAGGTAGCGATTCTAACTATAGAAAATTTGAAAAATAATGTAGCTTTTCAAAACCAACCAATCATGCGGTTACAAATAAACACGTGGATTTAATGTGGCTAAAAACCATTGTAGACACTTTCTCCTTTTCATATCCCAGGATGCGTAGATGGAAATGAAAGAATTCACAAAGCCATAAACCGCATTTTACATAAACACAGTAACTGCCCATTACCTAAAAGCCATTAGTATTTGCATTGTTGGGCCGGCCGAATGAAGAACGAGAATAAATCTCTTAAGGAAGATTACGCAAGTGTCGTCATGTCCCACTGACATAATTTCCCAGTTAAGTTAGATTTGGGTTTGGTCTTTGATTATCTTTATTCATACATTCATTATTCATGCGTGTGAAGTTTTAGCGAAGCCCATTCTTACAGGAACAATGACAATTTATTGCATTAGCAGATTTTTGTTCCGTTGCTCTAGCTATAGAAGATAAAATGCAAAATTAGTACTCGTAGAACTACTCGAAAGCTTGGTGACTACCAATGTGGGTTCAGAAAAAAACGATCAACCGTAGATCAGATCTTTACAATCCGCCAGCTAATGGAGAAGTGCTGGGAATTCGATAAAGTCTTGAACTCTTTATCGACTTAAACAAGCGGATGACAACGTCTTAAGAGTGGAGCTGTGGAATACTATGGTTGAACTGGGAATCCCGAATAAACATGTCAGTTTAACGAAGCTCAGCATGGAAGGCTCCGCAAGTGCAGTACGGATCAGAGGGAAGCTTTCAACATTTATTACCATAAAGAATGGCCTAAAGCAAGGAGACGCCTCCTCTCCCCACTCCTTTCTAGTATAGCCTTAGAGGTAGGGAGGGAGGCAAAAACGGAGACTCTTCTTTTCAGAAATCGGGGCCCCGGTCTCATGATGGTCTTGGCGGATGACATGGACATCATTGGAAACACAACTGTGAACGTCAAAGAAGAATTTCTAAATATAAAATCTAAGGCGGAAAGTGCAGGCCTAAAAATAAATGAGAGTAAAACCAAGTACATGACCACATCCAGAACGGAGCGTAGGGGTCGAATAGGGCAAAAGGTGACGATGGACCAATACAACTTCGTTAGAGTTCATGAATTTAAATATCTGAAAAATAAGAATATCTCACTCCATTGTAAGACTGATTATGACGTACCTGTGAGACCTGGACCATGACGAAACAGACTGAGGATTGCAGAGAGAAAAATCCTACGGAGTATATACGGACCTACAAGGGATGAAACCACACAAGAATATCGTAGTGGGAAAAACAGGGAAATAGAACAACTATATGGTCAACCGGACAATGTAAAAATAATTAAGGATCAGAATCAAGGATAGTCACGGAAGCAGAAGAGTTAATGGATCGGCAGGGCCCTGTGGAGGGTGATCGTTGAGTCAGCCAAGACCCATCCTGGGCTGAAGTTGTAAGAGCTACAGAGAGAGAGATTTTAATTTTGAATGAAAGATCGTTTCCTAATTGGTTACTGGGGGAAAAAGATGTTACAAGAAACTCTAAACAATATGAACAAATAGAACATGACTATTTCACGCACCTATCAATTTTCACCTCGCATCCGAGTAAATGGCTTAATTCAGAATCACGGTCACGCGAAAGAATTATTATATTAGCCAGTCTTGGTAGTTATTAATAATTACTTAAGATTTAATATCTACTATTAAAATGATATTATGTGGTTTGGTCTGTTATTTATGGGGTGGTAGCGTGAGAAAACCCAATTAATACTTAAAGCTTTAAAGCCTTAAAGGTCTACACCTGAATGTGTTAATTTGCAACTTAATGGCTCGTAGAAGAAGCAACCTAATTTTTAAAGTAAAATATTGCTGATGTTGAACAGATATTTGATTGGTTTGCTTGTGTAACTTTCTTCAGTATCTTCCAATCTAGCGAAAATTTAAATAATGAAACCAGCCATAACTGTAGAAGGAACAAAATGAAGAAAGACGGTTAAGGCAATTTATTTCCTGCTTGTCATGTTTAGCGCTAATTTGTCGTACCGCGGTAGTACTACAGAAGAACGTGGGTGAATTTATGATCAATAGCATTCAACAGTTCAATAACTAGCCTTATTATGGCTTCAGTGAAAACAAATTCATCCCACGCTTGAACCTGACCATCAGGTTCTCGTAACCTCTATTTCAACTCGCAACCTGTCCATAATCCATTGTGAACAGAACGAAGAAACCCATTTGAATAATGTTCAGTCATTTGTAAATACATGGCAAAAACAATACGTTCTTTGAGAGCTTCGCGCTCGATTAATCACTTAATAGAATTCGCTTGTTCAAAAAAAACTCCTGCTTTCCTTGAATATGTTTGTTTATGAATTAATTAGAACTGATGAGTTTGTGGTGAATGGAAAAAGTTTCTGCCTAACGTTTTGCAAGCACGAGTGCCTTGCACCATCAGAGGCGGTTTATAGAAGAATTAATTATTTTAACCAGCTTGAATGTACAATTAATTAAAACAATTAATTGCAAACCCTTTATAAGAATGATCTTTTTGCCCTTAAATTGTCGCCAGAAAATAACATATGTCTCCGATGCTAATTACACTTATAATGATTATAAAATGACGGCCAACCGTCTGCGTTGTACTCAGTCGGTCAGCAGGTCATTACTTTGTCCAACTTTGTTGAATTTAAAAACCATCTTCTGCCAGTCATTAAAACGATTCTGGCCATTAAGAGTTCCTCAGGTGTGTACCATAAAACTCTTTCAGTCGTACTGGTGGTAGTGAATGTTTGCACAAAAGTGTCGATTTGCATTCATTAACTCCACTCAAATGAATAAACAATTTAAAAAGAATCGAATTTTAATGAAGATTTAATGTTTCCATTGAAAAGAACACATCAAAAGAGTTGAGCGTTCGTGGTCATTGCTTGAAACCTGACGTTTCGCAAGCAACAGTGACTTGTATCTTCAGAGGTGGTTGCGGCGCCAAGCAAACTTTATAACGTTTCACAAACACTTCAACTAAATTGCTAATTGCGAATTTGCAATCAACATAATCCAAAACGGATATCTTCAGATTGCATTAATTAAATGTTCGGTGTCTTTCTAATTTCATGGTCCAGCACACTTCTTGATTATGTTCAAGATTAATATTGTGATAATCAGAGTTCACGTGGAAAAAATGAAAGGCGAATAATCAAAGAGTAGTTCAAATTATTTGGAATGAGAGATTGTCAATTCAGAGCCCGATTTGGTTGGAATGGGTTTATGAGCTTTGGTGGTCGAGCAAAGAATTGGGAAAAACCAATGAAAAGTTCAGAATATTTGCAAGGAATTTACGTGTTTTTTCTTCGTTTTGCACAGATTTTTGTCTGCTCAAAGGGCGCGATTTATAAATTGCTTGATGTACATGGTTACTTTTATAAATTCTGCATTAATTTCGAACAAAAAGAACTTAGTTGTTTTTTAAATTGCCCAAGAAACACATCAACTTGAAAAAAATGTTATCAGGGTGGGTTTTAATGTATAATTTATGCGCTATGCATTGAAGAGCTTCTATTATTTTTCGAAAATGGTACGTTTTAGGTAGGAAACACAGCACGCCATTTCTACTTGGGCTTAGTGGAAGATTTTTAAAAAGCAATAGAAACTTGACCAAAATTATTCTATGACCAAAATTACGAACATTCAGCTCACAACAGAATTATATTGAATATATTTAAATAAAGGTTATAATTATGTTAATTAATAATTAAAAATTAATAAGGTAATAATATAAATAAGGAAGCACCATTTTTATTTGTATAAGTCACATGCAAAAGTTGCAGATTTTCGTCAATTTTTGACGATTTTTTCAATTCACTACGGGATTCTACTCGTTTTCGATTATATTGTGCGACGATATTTTCATAAATGTATTATTTTCAGTTTAAGTTAAACAAATAAACTGAAATTAGCGTCGCTAAATAGGCGAAATCTTGCTCTATTAGGGCCACAATTTTCAACTTTGTGGCAATTTTTCAGAATTTTTTAGGGGCTCTGAAACCTGAGTGTTTTCTATAAAAGTTGGGTCTCAGAATTATTCACTTATTCGTGAGCAAAATTTGAAAATTGCTAGTTTTCTTCACACTGTTGAATAGTGGAAATATGTGTCTGAAATTCTGGGGATTTTCAGTTATTTTCCTCAGTTTTCCGCAATTTTAGGCGAACTTTTTCAGACACTACAGAATACTGTTTATTTTCGACCACTTAATAACGGTTATCTCTGAAACCTCTGAGACGGTTAAAAAATATATATTTAAAGTGGAAAATACACAGAAAACTTATTTCAGCTTTATTACGCAGACAACGGTTTGTTTAATTATTGAAACCATTTTGAACATTTTCACTTTTTTTTAATGTTTGCCAAGTTTTTAATGCGGCACTCTGGAATCTGAATGTTCTCTATACAAACTGGGTCTCAGAATGTTTCATTGGTTCGTTAGCCAATGTTGAAAATTGCCAGTGTTCTTTACATTTTTCAATAGCCGAAATTTGACTTTCGAATTCTAGCAAATTTTCAGGTTTTCAACATTTTTCCTCAATTTTTTCCGTTTTTTTCTACACAAGTCGGACTACAGCTCACTTTTGCGCTGTGATTTTTTCAAAAATGTATCAGCCAAATTGAAATATAGACAGAAACATGAATCCTGTTTTCTTAAATGGAACAAATGCGGCCTTATTAGTGTTGTAATTTGAAAGTTTAAGTTGAAAATTGACAGTGTACTTTACATTATTCAATAGCCGAAATTTGACTCTAGAATTCTGGCAAAATTTCAGGTTTTCAATATTGTTCCTCAATTTTTGGCGTTTTTTTCAACAAAAGTCGGACTACTGCTCACTTTTGCGCTGCGATTTTTTCAAAAATGTACCAGCCAAAATGGAATATAGACAGAAACGTGAATCATATTTTCTTAAATGGATCAAATGCGGCTTTATTAGTGTTGCAATTTCTAACTTTGTCACTCTTTTAATATCTGTTATAGAAATTGGAACTCAGCATTTTTCATTCATTCGTCACCCAGAATCGAAAATTGTTCATTCTTCAACAGTGTCATAATATAATGCATCTATATTTCTGGAAAGTTTAAAAAATTTTCTCAATCTTTTCGTAAAATTGTTGATTTTTTCGCCTCATCCCGTTGGGATTTTTTATAAAATTTATTAATCAAAGTGGAAAATAGATAAAATACTAAAACCAGCTTGATTAACTAGAAAAAGTTTTTCTTTATTAGTTCTGTGATTTTCAACTTTGTCACTAATTTCCCGAATTTCCATTTTGATACCTAAAGGTCTTCCTTCTATAGACATTGGGTCTTATAACTTTTCTTTCATTCTTGAGTCAAACTTGAAAACAAAATAGATCGACAGTGTATTAAATAAAGCAACTCTTTTTCTAGAAGTGTGGAAAGTTACATATTTTTTCCATTTCACCTCAATTTTTGGCAAAAAATTTAGTCGAAAGTCGAAGACTTCGAAGTCGTGTCTGTCACAGGGTTTTCAAAAAGTTGTTATTTAAAGTAGAAAATAGCTGGAAAACTAAAATTTTAACGCCATTAAATAGATAAAAGGCTGCTTTATTGGTGTCACACTTCGCAACTTTGTCGCGTCTTTAATTAATTGGCCAAGTCAAATGCGAAAATTACTAATTCAGCGACTGAAATTGTTGTTTGAAATTAGTATAAATTTGGGCCTTTCTTCTGTGCGTTAAATTGGAAATTCATTAGGATTACTTTGTTTTTTCTTATTTTTAAATAAAATATAATCTAATATTTAAACTCGAATAAAAACCAGCCGACACCACTTAGGTATTCATAAATCTATTTCTTCAATAAATTATCAAATATTCTGGTACTTTATCGCCCCAATCAGTTAATAAAAGTGTTACCGTTAACTTTGGTTATTGCACGATTTAATAATTGTTTACGTGTTTTACTTTCTACTATGCCTGGTCGTGATTTACCAGATTTTCCTACGCCTTACATTTCGGTTCTTAGGCACTGTTTCACTGATTGATCCGATTGAAGATCGAAGCGATATGCAAAGTTATTGGGAACGATCGGCAGTTAATTTTCGATCATTTGGGGGTCTTCTTTTTGTGCTGAAGAAACGTTGATTCAATTTCACAATGCAGCTGCCGTGAAGAAATTATGACAGTTTCCTCATCTAAATATTCATTAAAGCCCCTATAAAATGATTAATGTTTATTGCTCAGTGATATTACAACAATTACTGTGGATCTATTTTCCAAAGGAAATGCCATAATTAACCTGTAGACACAGTCATTATTTGTACCAGGAAAATTTCCAGTATCTGTACCGCTTGAGTAACATCTTTATAAGGATCTTAACTGGCAGGATTTGCACACGAAGACCGTACTGATTCTCGCAATGCGTTTGATGTAATTGTAATTAAATCACACCGTTGCTCCCGTGTTCTCAATAAACCAACACTGATTGATGAACCAAAAAAATTAATAAGTCCGCACTTTTCAGTTAGAAATGTTCGCTTTTATCAATTTCCATTCAGTAATTTTATATGTAAATTTAAATGCCTGTAAGTATACTATACACGATCAGTAACAGCAGTTGGGCAATCATCTTAACGATGGTCACTCCCATGGTCACGGTAAAGGTAGAAACAAGTCGATCGCGTCTTCGTAACCCAATTTTTAATCTCTTTGGTCAAGTTCAAAAGCGGCATTTTTCGACGTACTTAAGTGGGTAATTATTAAAAGGATGTTATTTGAGAGAGGTTTTTAGGTAGGATCTTTAATTAATTTATATGTACTTGGTATTAATCAGCCGCGGTTTGTCTTACTTGATGTGCAAAGAACAAACTGATCGTATTCTTGTCGATTAATCCGGGTAATTTTAGTTCAAGTAGTGTCCTAAAATGTATTTCTGTTTATGAAGGTTTTTGTGGGTTTTTAATTTATTTATCTTCAGCAGTTTTTTATTTGCCAAAAAGGTGGCGAAAAGAGATAAAAAATATTGAGAGATATTGGAAAAAGTGTACAAGATTTTATACTTATATAAACTATATTACTCATAGAGAAATCCTTTCTAAAAATGTTGACTTTTAACTTGCAAATGTATGAAAAACAGTCACAAAATTGCAAAGCATCATAGCAATAAAGAGGCCTTTTATTTATTTAATGAAGGTAATTTTAGCAATTTTCCACTTTAAACTGAAAATTTCTCAAAATCCCGCTTGAAAGTTAACCGTGTACCGGCAAAAATGTTTCCTTCAATTGATTTTTTGCGTCTGAAGCTTTTCGATTCATTTCTCTCCCCGCATTCACTAAACAAGTAAATACGAGTGTTTAAAGGAAACTGAAGTCGTGCTCAAAACATATGTTTATTTACAAAAAAAAATGTTTTTTCCTCAAAAGTTCACTGTTCCTTAGATAAATGTGAAGTTGGTCTTGTAAAATGTTTTAAATCTGAAAATTGCGTTTGTAGTTTCATATTGTTTTTAACAGTTTTCAGCCTAAGATTTAAGAGGAAAAATACGGAGCAAAAAAAGGAAAGCAAGTAAAAGAGCCTCTCGATGAAAACCTGAATAAAACTGAATTTATGCTCAAGACAGGAAGATCTACAAAAAAATTGGACATTTTCTGCAAACGTTCCCAATTCTTTAGAAAAAAAAATTAAATTAAATGTGAAGTTGATCTTTTAAACCGTTTCATATCTGAATATCTTCTTAGAAGAGTTTCATGTTGTTTAATTCAAAACTTTTTAGCTCAATATTTACAAAGCAAAATAAGCGACGAAGCAAAATTAAGGCAAGTAAAAGCAAACTTTAAGACGAGCAAAATTTAGAGAAAACTGTCGTCGTACTCAAAATATATTTACAAAAAAAAATAGTGTTTTCTTCACACGTTCACAATTCCTTAGCTAAAGTGAAGTTTTTACTTTAAAATGTTTTATATCTGAAAATTATGCTTGAAGAATTTTTTGCTCCATATGTACATGTGTGTAAATGTACAGCAAGTAAAAGAGGCATTAAAGGAAAACTTGAAGAAAACTGATATATTGTGATAAAATATATATTTGCGTATAAGTAAGTCAGACATTGGACAATTGGTAGACACTTTTCCACAAATCTTCACAATCCCTTTGCACATTTTGTTAGCTCAATATTTAAAAAGAAAAACCTGTGATAAAGCAAAACTAAAGCAAGAAAAGTTATCTTTAGAAGAAAGATTAAGAAAAGCGAATTCAAAACAGAAACACTTACAAAAAAGTAAGTCATTGCTAGCCACTCTTTTACAAATCTTCCGACTTTAGTAAATTAATCTGAATAAGGTATTTTAACTCCAATTCAGCACCGAAATAAAAATCTCTTTTATTTTTTATCTCATTTTATTTTGCTTATTGCAAATTTTGTTACTCAAAAATTCAAATAGCTCCGGAGTTTTCAACAAAAATTAATCAAAATAACTCAAGATAACTTAATTAATTTAAAAGAATAAAAATAGAAAAATTACGCACAGTCGAGAGTGTGAAACAAAGCTTAACAGATTCAAAAAAAAAAAACCGACAATTTACCTCTCAACTCTTCTAAACGTCCGTTTAAATACATCCAAGACTATGCAATAAGATACTAATATATAAAAAATTAACAAGAATCTTGTTTCCTTCCTGAGCCAAACCCAAAACAGTGTAATTCTTCCTAGGACTTTTTTTTTCAGCCGCTTTATCTGACTTACCTTAAAATTCAATAAAGATGTACCAAAAAAAATATTTTGGTGTTTTTCCTAGTCAAATCCTGTCAAAGTTCACCACGCACAGTTCCTGCAGCCGCAACCAACACTTTTTACTATTCACGTCCAGACGAAAAAAAATTATTAAATAAAAAAAACACTATAGCCGCGGGCCAGTTGAACGATAGCGTATCTAGCAGACCACCACCGGTATCTAGATGATGATGATGATGATGATGGGCTTTTCTTCTTCTTGTTTTGTTGAAGAGAAGCGATTTAAGAATGGAGATCCACCTGCTTTAGGAAAGAAGAAGTCGCGGCACTCGGTCAGCAGTACCAGCAGCAGGGGGTGGGGTATGGCATTGCTCCTGCTGACCCAGACACGCGCTTAACTTGAGGAAGATGAGGCGACATGCCCTACTATGGCTTTAGTTGGTCCATTTTTCATTTCCAATGTTTCCTGCAGATTGTCTGTTTGATTTAATGCTTCAAATGGGTATTTGAAGCTAATAGTTAAAATTGTCTGCAAATGAACATGTTCTTTATATAAAGTGCTGAAGAAGGGAGAAATAGATGTTTTTCTTAATTAGTTTTTACCCCTAGAAAAGTGCTTTTTTGTGCAAATTTGCAGGAAAAAAATTGCACAATTAAAACTATCAAAACAATAGAGAATTTTGGTTGAAACTTTACATCAGTCACACGAGTTTTATCGCATTTAATCGACATTAAAACTGCTACCGACTTTTCGGTGGAAAATAGTTGCCATATGATGTGCAATGATGATATAACTGTAAAATCGAGACCTACTATGTCAAATCGGCATTCAACTTTCAAGTAAGACACATACTGAAGATTTGTTGTGAAGCGTTCAAAAGAAGACTCGAATGACACACTCTCGATCTGATCGCAAAGGTCGCCGTAATAGTATTTCCTTATCCTGAGTTGAATTTCGACGTGAATGGACTAAGAAGCATTGCCATTTTACTGTAATATGCTAACAAAGCTACCTGGAGGCTTCATGTGCACATAAAACGCATCAGAAATCACCAAATGGTGTTTTGGCAAACAGTTTGGCAAGCGGTCCAGCAACATTCTTGCGCGATTTTTGCAGTCAAATCAGAACTTTCGGTGGTCTTTTCCTCTTTAATATCGACAGCCAACAAGGAATATATTTGCCATTTCACCTGACCCCGGTGATGATATTCCAGTGGCGGAACCATTACCAGAACAACCGCAAGAAGAAGCAACGAATGTTTGAAAATTTCCAAAGGAAAACACACCGAAATTAATATTTTTATAATTAATCGAAGATGAGGAAAGACTGAATGAAAAATGTGAAGGACATTAGTGTGACTTAGTGGTTAAAAAAAAATTGTTAATAATTTTTAGGTAGAAATTTTAAAAGTTTGCGATATTTTCAAGCTTTCCTCTAAAAGCATCTTCTTTTTTCAATGTTGTCCTTAGAACACATTGAAATATGAAAAATATTCAATAGCTAATTGAACTTTAACGTCCATCAAAAAACAGAAAAATGGACTTCTAAAATGGCCAGCACGTACTCCTGATTTAACTCCACTTGATTTAAAAAACAAGTATTTTAAAGATTGTTTGATACAAAATTCGAGTTTTTTTCGCATTAAATCGTAGAAACACGCTTTTTTTTTTATTATTAATTTATAGTTTGTATTATTTTCCTTTAACAGTTTCTTTTTATTGAAGAAACGCGCAAAAAATGTCATTAGAGCATTCAAGGAAAATGCATGAAAATTTTCCAACACCTTAATAACATATAACAAACAAAATTAATGTGTAAAGTTAAAAATAAACTGCCTAAAAGTTGCCCAAGAAATCCAAAACAAACTTAAATATTTGCTTCAACAAGTCTAGCCTTGCTAAGAGTGAAAAAAAAACGTCAGAAAATCCATGCAGTGCAATAGAAGAAACGAGCAAAAATAACATTAATGCATTCAAGAAAATTATAAAAAGTATAATTATTAATGAAAAACTAATGTGAAAATTCTTAAATGTTTGATTTAAAACGTGTAGCAAAAATTCTAAAACTGAGAAAAAAACGTCAGAAAATCAATGTAATGCTTCCAACATAGCAATAGAAGAAACGCATAAAAATATGAATTTGAATATGAAACCTAGAATAAGAGAATTTTCATATTTGTTTTTTATTTAGATTAAGACTGCATGTATTAAACAAGGGCAGAAAGACCGATAGGTCGATAGCCTTTTTTAGAAATAAAGATGTTTACTACTACTATGAATTTAATAAAGTTATGATTAAAACCTTCCAATAGTTTCCATTTGAAAATATAAAATTTTCATGAATTTTTCAAGTAAAACTGATCTGAAAAAAGTTGTTTTTTGTTTAGGTTTTCAAAACATAGACAGTTTTAATGCGTGAAAATATTATTAATGTTTTCAAGAAAGTTATAGAAAAACTTTCCAACAGTTTCCATTTGAAACAATAAAATTTAAATTACATTTTCCGGTAAAACTGATATGAAAATCTGTTTTATTTTGTTTATATTGTCAATTGGGGCTATTAGCTGACAATGCGGCATTCTGATTGATCTAAGTAAAGTCATTAATGCAAAACTAACGTGAAAAGCCTAAAATAAAATTGCAGAGAAGTATGTCTGAAGATGGAGCAAAAAAGCGGAAACAAACTTATATATTTGCAAATGAACAATATTTTTTAGCGTCCGAAAATTCAAATGAAGGGATTATTTTTCGCTGCTTGTCCGCTTACAATAAACAATAAAACATTTGCCTCAAAAAATCCAGCAAAGGCTCTAAAACTGAAAAAAAAATGACAAAAACACCATGCAGTGTGGACCAACATAGCAAAAATGTTCTCTTAAAGCGCATTAGAAACTCAGAAGAAAAAAGTGTTCGAACGAAAGCAACGTCTAAAGAGTTTATTAAAGAAACTTTCAATTTCAAAATAACATCAGACAAAATATTCCTTCGTCTAAAGCGCTTCAATAAAACTCAAATTGGACTAAACAAGAAAAAATTAAATTGTTAAACAGTTATGGGTACGCCACAGACTGATCTTAACGCTCTTATCGATATTTCTTCGTGGCAATTTCCGATCCGAAAAGATGATTTATAATGGACCCACAAATCGGTCATAATTTGAGGTAATTATTGTAGAAAGGCAGTTGGTGGAGCTTTAAAATTTGCCAATGATAATTTTTTATGAGTTATGATGCCTGCGTTATGATTAAAGAGGCGACTACAATCGATTGGGATTGGCCGATTAAATAGGACAAAAAACACAGTTGAAAGACTTGGAAAAAAAATGTTTTCGGGAAAATTAGTCCAAGTTAGATCTGGTTAAATTGCCAAGTGGCACATTGCGAAAGAGAATGGAATCGGCAATGTCCGATGGAGTAACATATGTTTGATGGGAGCCAAATTATATAAGGCATATAAGAGCGGAAAGCAGTGCTGCCTGAAATTAAATACGCAGATTTAAACGATTTTCCATATGGATTTGTTAAATTGCTGCCAAAGAAAGTGGCTCCAGTTTTCACTTTTTTTAGGAAAATCTTATACATTTGCCATACAAAAACCAGGAGATATTTTGCGTCTTTTTAACGCATTTTAAAATGCAATTTTTCTACTAGATTAAATAAAATACGTGCTGATTTCAATCTTAGCAGCTTCGATGAATTAAACAAACATCTGTAATCTATATATTTATAGAAGAAATGTACCGTTACCACATAATTAACGTTTAAAAAATGTCGGTCATCAGACGTATTTAAGGCATTGAGTTTCAATTTTTGATTGACTGAAACTCGTCTTTCTTCATCTGATTTACGACGGGAACTATAAATAATAATTAGTAAATGCAGAGAATGTTTACCAGAAGCTTATATTTAGCAGTTTTGGCTTAAATTAAATAAAAAAAAAACCTGTAACCCTTTGAAGCATTAAGTAGCGACTTGATGGACACCAATGGGCATAAATAAAATTCCGCATATTTGCAAACACTTTAAGTGTTCTATCTAGGCGATATACAACATTGAATGGATGGAATACGTGCGTCTGTTTGCACATTATAAATTATTCAAACACTTTTTTATGTTTCCAACAAAATGTGGTTCTTGGGTTCCCAGCATGATTGAAAGTGTGATTACTATTGGTCGTTAAGTTAACACCAGAATAACCTACTGACCGTAATAAGAAGGAACAAAAGGTGACATATGGGGTTCATTCAATAGATAATTTGTACATGTTTTCTTCGAGGTTTTTTCAGAAAGTTTGCTTTAAATGCGAATGAGAAGTTTCGCTATTAGTACTGGTTTTCTGAATGGATGGCACCCAATTTCTCCAAGACTGGAATCTGGATCTTTATAATTGCAAACGTTTCTTTACTAGAGAAGTGAAAAAAGCGTCATTTTGTTCTAAACTCTTCAGAAATTCCTTTGTAACAAAACACCGTCAAATATAAACCAATTGCGAGTCACAAAACGTATTTCCGCGCCTCAAATTTCGCGTTAAAAATGTGCAGAAATCAATGCCAACTTGTTACTCTCAACTATTTAGTATTCTCGAAGAATTCATGGTTTGATCCATTAAATGAGAAATTGGGAAATCAGCACGTATTGGACCGGAGTAATCCGCTGAGTAATTTGCCAGCATATGAAGCATTTGATAAATAGTTTCACTGAATTAAATCAAGAAAAAATTTAATTCTCATCAAAATTTTCAAATAAATTTGAATAAAAAAGGGAAATTTATCCATCAATATCATTATCAGGTACAGCATGATCCAGGCTGTGTTTGCTGAATTTAAACAAATCCGATGGTATAAAGTATGGAGGATTCAGGCTTGGATTAGAAACCCTGTTCAAAGCTGATTGCGGCTTCCTTTCTTTTAATTTTGACTTTTCTGGGCGTCTTTTGATCAAATCATCAAAAATTGCCATTTCTGCTTCGTAAGCTTCTTCCACAAACGTCTCTTTGCTCACTAGGTCTGCAAAGAAACCCTTTCTGACCTGGTTTAAACACAAGTCTTCTAAACAATTACCTTCGGCATTGACCGGGGGATTTTCATTAAAAGTGCACACTCCGAAAGTTTTCATACCCGCAACATACTGATTCTGATCAATAAACCCAGTTTGAAGTCGATCCATTAAATCAAAAAGCTTGCCAATGTGCTTTTGTTCGTATAAAATAGGCGCAGCCCCTAGTCCTGATCTAAAAACCCTTGAGAAAAAGAGCTTGAAGATCAGGAGTCTTTCTCTACCTGTATAAAAGGCAACGGTTAAGGAGATTGATAATAAACTCAATGGGATTCTCTGCATTGGCGCTCAGCAAATGAGCCACAATGAACTGGAAGCATTCAAAGATCCTGTGCGTTCGAAGATAGCGTTGCGCGTCTCTCACGGACTTGAAAGAAGAGTATTTAAAATCATCTCCAGATTCTGTTGGTTTGCTTTCCATAACCGGCTCAGGCTCTTCTTCAGCTTCAGCGTCCAGGCCTGCCCTCAAAAGTTTTAGAACGTTGAGTCTTCATCTGGGCCTATTTACCTAAAAGATAGTCCAAGTGGCGCATTTTATCTTCTCCAGTAAATGCGGTCTCGGTCTGCGTTAGTAAGTCGCTGCTGGATTTCTTCGAGCGAGTTTCCGTGCTAGTAGACGACTCCGTTGACGATGGTTGCTCAGGAGGGGCTTTCAACTTCAGCAGCTGCTTGTCTTGTTGCCCTTGAATCAGAGAATCAGAAAGATTTCAATGGAAAGTTGCCCAATCAGACCAGTTGAGTCTCGCCAAAGCTTCTTCAGCTCCCATTTCCGCCTCTCTTCATGGGACATTTCAATCAGCTTCTGAAAGGAGTCAACATTGCGCATTCCGAATCCAGATACCAGAATTGAAGCATCACGCGCCACTTCGTCTTCTGGAAGACTTTCTTCGGATTTGATCTGCTTGGTTTTGTCGAATAGTTTGCTTCCTGTAACCTGAGCAGAATGAAGATGCAATTGATGCAGGAAAAAAGGCCTGGATTTTACCTCCTTTCGATCAAATGCGGACTGCGTTGGTTTAAGATAGGGATATTCCTGATAGTAGTACTCAGTGTTGCGCGGTGGAATTTTGATGGATTTTTGCTCTTTGAGGAAATAGTCGTAATCGACTATGTCGCCTTCTGCAAGGCTGAGATTTGAGGTGGAAGAATCAGCGGTTTTATTCATGTTGAGCTGGAAAGTCACTTTGACTGCAAATTTGCAGGTGCAACTTAGCACCTTTGAGTAAATCAGGAGATTGGAAACAAGTAATTCTTTGATAAATACCGGATTTTTCAACGTATTGCTGAATAGATAAAACAGGGCATTCTTGCACGATCCCCTTTATATTGTAATTTATGCAAAATGTATGTTTTCATGTCACTTAAGCGGCTTCAGTCGACAGCGGAATTGATTTGAAAGCGACTTTTTCGAATTCAGCAGATGCACTCTCTGTCACGAAATGCGAACCGAATATTTTATTTTTGTGTCGCTTTATCTAAGTGGCACGCGCATCTAATAATGATTGAAAAAACTATCCAAAAATTCTACTTGAAAACTTTACAGAATGTTTTGGTGGTAATTTCTGATTTGGTAAGCAAAGTGAATTTTCTAATGAAAAAAAATGAATTAAAATCGAGTCCAAATCTGCACGAGGACAACATATACATCAGGAAATAAAATACTGGGTCAGTAAGATGGTCCGCGCCCGTCCTGCTGAAGAATGTCGACTGGCCTTGACTCTGAAGAGTGGTAGAAAGAAGAAGTGGCGGAAGTACCACTTGAGGACCTCCCGCCAAACAAGTACCTGCGGGCACCATTCGGCAGTACCATGGGAAAATATGCGAAAATTCAGAGTGCTTATGTGGATGACCTGATTATTGGTACTGATATGTTCAATTCCCCAAGACTCAAGTGTTTAGAATCCAAAAAATTTGGCTCTTTTTTCAACAACCGCAATCACTTTTGTTCTAAAACGCAACATTCATCGGGACCGAAAGTTTCTAAAACGGCATGTAATTCGGAACAATTACACAGCAACAATTGGATTTGCTATGGTTGAGCCTAATTAGGCGTATTTGGGCGAACAGAATCCCGATTTTGCGCCTGAATTTAATACAAATAGAAAAAAAACCTAGCTAAATACGATTTTTTAAAATTAAAAAAAAAGTAGTTATGCGAAAGTTTGTTCTAAATATTTGAAATTCAACCGATTAATGGGCGACTTCCAGTTTCGGACCCACCGAAACATTTGGCCGCTGATATTTATTGCCGTAAAATTGATAAATTGATCTAAAGCCAGTGTTGGAATTAATTTGCATACTTTTACACATTATTTATAGCTTTCTCTTCTAGTTAAGGTCTTTTTTGGGAGCTTGTTTCCTGTTCGTTCAGCTCTCAAAAGGTTCCTTACTTTGTACGTTCTTTAAACATGTCCTTTTAAAGTTCTGTTAGTTCTTCAGAATGTTTTCCTATTTAATAAATTACCTAAAAAATCGTCCTATTAAGCTGCTACTAATATCAGCACATTACTCATAAGAAAGCAATCAAAACGATCGCTTTAAATAAACGAGCAACACATTGGAAGCTGTTTTGCATATCAACAATGTGTTCATATAGAAAATTCAACAATAAATAAATTCGATTCTCCCACATCACATTGATAAGCCTTAATGAACTTCCTTTGGCCACGAGCGGAATGATAAAAGCATTGTATTAGTTAAGTTCTTGAATAAAATGGTGAAATAATTACGTGCTAGTGCCGGGGAAATTGTGGAAGAAAAAATGATTAAAGCTACACTGATTTTGTGCTCGTTTCTCTGTTTGCTGGCGCAACGGTCTTCTTGTGCTAGGGGGAAGAAGGAGGACAAAACAGTATGCCCCAAAGTTAAGGCTATCAGGAATTTCGACCTGGAGGGAGTGAGTAATCGCAAAAAAAAACATCCCTGAGCTAAGAGTAAGCAACTAACTCTCCTTTTTAGCTACTGCATCAGTGGTACGTGATTGAATACTACGCCAGCTCAGAAGAAGCTTTATCTTACCGATGTATGCGCGCAGACTTCACCATGACCACATCAGAAATCATCACGATGAATTTTACCTACAGTTTCACCGATGATCCCCTGAACGAACAACTGCTGGGCAATATCACCTGGAATATACCAAATCCTGCTGAACCCGCTCATTGGACTCACTCTGAGGACACATGTGAGCTCTTTTAAATGTCCACTAACTTCAAGACTAGAAGCGTTTTTTTTCTTGCAGATGAAGGCATTTACAATACGTTTGTCCTGGATTCCGACTATATTTCTTGGGCCTTACTGTTGCATTGCGCTGAAAAGGCCAAAGTCCCCAGGTATGCCCCTAGCTAGCTTTAAACAAGGTTTTAATCAGCAGGAATTGTAGATCATTTTTATTCCAGATATCTATCAAGTTTTATCATGAGCCGCGAACCCACATTAGGAATCAACGTAATTGCCTACCTAAGAGAAAAACTACCGCAATACGACATCGATCTGTCCTTCATGTTCGATATGACGCAAACTGACTGCAATGGGACGAGTTTTGAAAATATTCCTCCATCTCTGCTTGCTAACATCAACCGGCCTGTTCAACTAGGCGAACGCCGACATCCCATGAAACATTCACATGGCTAGAATAATAAAGGATGTAACAGGAGAAGGGCTGGGTTATATGTGAAACAAAACGCAAATATTTGAAACTCAATCAAATTAATACTTTTAATAAATATATTTTATTTATTAAGCCTACACACTGGGCTTTTCTGGATCATTTCCAGGTCCACTTTGGGGCCCACCAGGTCCCTAATATTATTAAAGCCGTATTTGATCATGGTGGGTCTTTCCAGCGAAAGGCCCCATGCGATGACGGTAACGTTTCTCGGCAACCCCATGGGAAGCAACATTTCCGGCCGGAAAATTCCAGAGTTTCCCAATTCGATCCATTTTCCCAGACCTGGATGGAAACAGAATATTTCCATACTGGGCTCAGTGTAGGGATTGTACGCGGGCTTGAATTCCAGTTCAGTTATCCCTGAAATATTGCAAGAAACTCTCAAGAAGAGTGTATGAAGCAGGAAACAAACAAGTAGGACTTTGTCCACACAGGAGTTTTCCAACTTACCCAGTTTCTTGAAAAACTCTGCAAACACCCCGATTAAATCACCGAGCGTTAAGTTGTAGTCCGCAATAACTCCTTCAACTTGGTGAAACTCCGCCAGATGAGTGGCGTCCAAAGTCTCATTCCTGAACACCTAGAAAAAAACATGAAAAATGTTGATAAAAGTTACTTGCATAAAAAGGAACCTACTTTATCAATGCTGAAGAGCTTCGTAGGTTTGAACTCCTTCTGCTGAGCCAATTTATACAACATTCTGGCGCTCACGGCCGTAGTATGAGTCCGCAGCAAGTTCTTCTGCGTTTCCTTATATTGCCAATGGTATCCATACCTGATAGACCATCACATTTTCCCGTTAATACAACTGGAAATTTACCAACCCAGCCAAAACCTACCCTTGTGACCCATACCCACCCTTACTATGCACCGTTTTAACCCTTTGAAGGTAGTCTTCAGGGAATTTGTGGCTGAATTGAGGGTCAGAAACGAAGAAAGTGTCATGGGCATCCCTGGCTGGGTGCTGCTGCGGCTGGAAAAGCGCGTCAAAATTCCAAAAGGAATTTTCTACGTAGTTGTTGGTGGGCATTTCCGAGAAGCCCATTTCCAGGAAGATTTGCCTGAATTCCGTGCGCACTTTGAGCAAAGGATGGAGGAATCCAGATGAAGGTGGCACTCCTAGAATATTCTTTAGTACAATGATTTTTCAAATCGCTGACTTATCTGACCTAAGGCATCAAGGTTGTACTCTTTGAATTTCAAGTTTTTCCAACTGCCGCTGGCCAGCATTTCCGTAGTTAAATCAGTCTCAAGCTTATTGAGCGTTAAACTAAAGTCTGGCCCCTTTCTCAACACAAAACTCTTGATTATTGACTCTTGAATCAGTTTCCTCTTCTTGTAATCGGCCTTTTCCTTGTCGGAAAGCCCTGTGGGTTGACCGGCTTGCAGTAACTTTAACTGTTCTTGTACCAAGTCTTTGATTTCTGCTACTTTCCTTTTCACTAGTGGAGGGTTGACGGATTTATCCACCAGCACCCATCCATTGGACATGGCTTTGCTAAAGCCCACTTTAGCGTTTGGTAACTTCATGAGCTCAGCCTGGCTAATTCCCGCTTCTGGTATCGCATTGTAAATGTTGGCTTCAGTGACTTCCTAAAAGAGGGGTTGTTTTTGAAGTATAAATGCGTCCTCTTAGAGGATGATGCAATTTTGCACCTCCACGCGGTTTGAACACTATAAAAAATCTAATAAATTCTAATGAACATCCAGGCCTTACTGCCTACTATTTCCAAACCAAAACCGCACAATCAAAGACAATATTGTTACTAGGGGCTGCTTTAAATACACGCTGATTCTTACCATCTTTTGCCACCAGTTTTCCTTCTGTGGTAAGTTCGATTTGCTTATCACTAACCGGTTCAGCTGAAACAAGATCGCCATTGGCCTGTATGCTTTTTAGGGCTCCAATGACTTTCTGATGGTCCTCTTTGAATACCTCAGCTAGTTTTAGGGTATTTACCTCGGAATTTTCGGAGAGGTATTTTAGAATACTCTCGGCCATCGGGGCGAATTACGAAAGCGCTTTATTTAGTAGTTTTGGCTAAATTTACAAATCTTTAACTGGGCAATCTGCTGAATTGCAAGCTGTCGATGGAGAGGAAATATTTAGGTTGGGACTTACGGATTCGGGCTTCTTCTCTCAAAGTACTTTGCGCTCGACCATTTAGCATCTTGCTCACACCCGCGGATGTTTAAAGACGCAAAACGTGAGCGATCAGGAAGATTTTCTTTCGAAAATAATCAATGTCATACTGACAGTAGTCAACCCTATTGTTATTGTTAATACTTTCAACTAAAAATTGGTTTAAACATAGTTAATTAATGAGAAAAAACCTACAGAAACAGTGTGATTTAGTGTTTAACAGTGAGTATATTTCCAGTTAATGTGTGGAAATAGGAAGTGAATACATCAGGGAGTAGTCGCAGGCAATTTCAAGTTTCGGGTTATTTGCTTATAACTAGTGTTTTGGAAGAGTTACCGCGAATATTGGTAAGTTTCAACAATTGGTAAGATCATAACAATGCATGTAATTACTATTGCCTGCAGAATCACAGTGCTTGGTAATTAAATAACTGGTACGCAAATATTTGCCTTCGAGTGTACGAAGTGTCTTTGGGCCTCAGCTGATATCAAACAGTGTGTTACTTGTGTTAAACGACAATACCTTGAAGAAATGTTTTTGCTGAGTTATTCTTCACTAATAGTACATTTCTGTCTTTCTTTCTATTTACATTTCAGTATATTTACACAATACTAATAGTACATAAATATTTAATTTGTCAATTTAATTGTCTCCGAAATACATCAGATTTAACTGTGCAGGTTAAAAGGGGCTTTACTTTAGTAGTGCACTCAATAGTCTAGGTGTTAGATTTTGATATGTACTAAGTAGAAAAATCGACTATTTCCTTAATATTATATTCAGATAGAAGTAATGAACGTAAGAGAGGTCGGACTCCTAAATGAGAATTGTCTGTACACAATGTGCCATTTTACAACAATATTTACAACTTGCGTAGCGCTGGGAGGCCAGATTTGGTTGAAATTCGATGGGGATATTTGCGTCCTATATTTGACTCTGCCACAGTTTTTCTGGTTTGGATATGTTCCGGGTGGAATTGACGACGCTGGTTAGTGGTGACAAGGAGAAAATTATTGGAAAGTTCCTTAATTATCTTAAGTTTTATCTGTTCTGATAGCGGGTGTGGAACTGGATTAAAACCTGTTTTGTTTGCCAGAATCGTTTCGAAAAGGGACAAAATTGGGTCTGCTCAGAAGCACCTAATAATTTTGGTGGCTAAATGTGGTGGAAACGTCGGCCAGTTTTTACTCTTGCTCGAAATCCGCTATCAGAGAAGTTTTTCACTCCCATCATCCGCGTCACACTGCATTCGTTATTTTATCCCAATTTTTTTGAGGAGTTTATTAAAGCAATTGTGCTGAAATGTTTCTTTGATTTCAACCCAGTTTTCTTTCGATTCTACATTTTTATTGTGCTCGCAATCTGAATAGCCCACTTTTAGATTATGATTGCCTGAGTCCGACGTTAGTAATTTTGATGAGAGCAATCATCCTGTTGTGTTTCTTGACAATTATCAACTCTATATTGGGATTCTGGATAGACATTATTGAATCGAAATATCCAGTCTGTGTACGGCTCGGCAGGGGCCTAATCATAAAAATGTGGTCAAGTAAGTTGGGCGTTTTTAGCACTAAACTATTTAATTTTCCATGGAGCTTTAGATTGCCTTGTCCTGTTAATTCTCATCCTCGGCCTCTGCTTGTACGTTGGGGCGCAAAGCAAACGACTTATAAATGAGAAAAGTGATTTTGATGTTTCCATTGGGCCAGGATTTGAATTGATGGTATATTTATGTAAGATATGGATTATAGACGCCAGATCGGCAAAAATTCACTTTTCTGTTTCTTTAGGGAATTTTCAATTACTGTCAACTGTCGTCAGATATTTTCGGTATATAATTCTGCTCGACCAGGAATACGACCAGAATTACAGTGATGTTTTGATACTGCGCAGTATTCTCACACCTTGATATGTAATTTCAGTATCATATAAAAATAATGTTTTGTCTAATATTGGAATAGATGGCTCACTAAACGAAATGACATGAAATCGTTCAACAACAAAATATTATTATTTAAAGTATTATTCGGTAGGTGTTATTAATGTTGTAAATTATCAATTAAGAGAGCTTTTGCTTCGTTCAATCCTTGTCTACTAGATAGACTGCAAAATGTAACTTTTAATCATCTGTTATTTGCAGGCTATTAGAATCTTTCAAGCGAGTGTCTGTGGTACTTATTTGCAGGTGTTAACAATTGAGATTCAACTGAAGAAGTGGCTCGAATACAAAAATCAAAAAATATATTTAGCTTCTTTATGGTTGTGATAGAGAATATACTTGCTGGAGTCGATGTGAAAACCAACTTTCCTAGTGTAGCGTTAATAGAACATGTTTTTTGTTTATGTCGGACAGGAGTCACATTCCATACTCTCTACTTGTACCTTACTAGGCTAAGAAATTAAATTACGCAATGTAGTTCGTAAAACTCAAACCTGTTTTTGTTGATTTTTCTTCAAAGGAAAAAAATCCAAGCTGATTTGTTCATGCAAAAACATCAGCAAAACGGGTGCAGATCTTATGTAGTTTTGAAATTTTAAATAAGAGTAGTGTATCAATATGTGTATTAAATGTTCCTGATCTCATCTAGGTTATTTGTATCATTCCTAAATCCTTACGTAGCCTCATACATTAATAGTGGTCCAGAATATCTGCTTGAGAATCTGAGGAAGTTCTTTGGTATCATTGCAAATAAACGCCCGTCCAGAAGGAAGTTTCTGAGTTAATCTGAAATCAAATTGATGTTTTTTGGAAACTGTCCAAAAATTCCTGTACCTTTCAGCCTGATCTCCAAGACTTCCGATAAAAATCGCATACGAACTAACATTAGGTTTAACCGTCAAGGCTTCGGCAAGTTTGGACGGCGGGATGCCGTATCGTTGCAAATTGGCGTCTGATAGTAAAACCACAATTGCTTCATCGCAATCTTCTTCAGCCAGACTATTCACTGCCCATTTTGTGGATTCCAGAGTATTATCGCCTGACCAACAGAATTGCGAATGGGCGTGCATAGTCTGAAACCATCCACTGGTTGTTAATTGGTTTAATTGCATGGAATAATGGTTACCCTGATTATTTCTAGGCGCTCTTTATTGTTCTTCGGAGGATTATCGCGTGGAACGAAGACAATTTTATGCTCTTCGCCCGAGTGGCCGATAATGTCGTACTTGATTTTGTCTTCGAAACCTTCAAAGGCTTCCATCACGAGAACGACAGCTTCCAGCTCTCGGTCCAATCGACCATCGTAGCCATTAAATCTAAAATACAGAAAGAATTAGGCTTTGAAACTGATGGGTTTTTCAGTTTAAAAGCCCGAAAAACACATGAGTTGCAAATGTTGTTTCAATTTCTAGGCATTTTATTAGAGCCTACCTGTACATGCTTCCTGATACATCGACTAGAACTCTAAGATATTTGGGCTTAACTTGAGGCGTGCCTATTTCAGGTTCTTGTTCTGATCGTCGTTTATAGATGGTTTTCTCGCCCAACAGCCCTGGAATTGATGTTGACTGTAACCACAGTAAACTAGTTGAAAACATTCACTTGCCATCAATCAGCTTAACATCGTCTAATTCCCCAGAGGTTTGATGCCTGAACCAGTTGCGCTCCTTGTTTTTGGCCTGTAAATTCCCCAAAATAACCCTAAGCGACTGCACCTGCCTAGCTACTGCTTCGGAAAATTGCGAATAAACATTGTGATCGTATCCAGACATCCCGATTTCCTTCAGCCGCTCAGCGAATACTTTTCGATTCATTTCCCTAGCGGCTTTCTTCACGTGTTCCGGAATGTCCGCTTTCTCCTCATCTGAAAGCTGTAGTTCCAGTAGCATTGACTTTTGTTCAGCTGCACATCTTTTGTGACTTACCTGGTGAACTTTATGGCCCTTATCCAGCCTATAAGGCCCACCTTTGCCTCCTAGGCCCGCAGTGTCTCGCCCCCCGGTGCCACCTGCCCAAGTGTTTCCTCCCACATGAGGATCATTGTTTGGGTCCTCTTTGCCATGCTTGGGAGCGGATACATCCAGCCTAGAGGAGCCAGTTTAACAAATCAAGATGTAGGAACAGTCGCAAGAAAAGTCTCACCCACTGGTTCTGTTCACAGTCACCTGGATATTTTCCCTGGCTCGTTTGGAGGCAATGTACTCGGAAGACATGGCGTTTTTGGAAAATCCATGCTTCCGCAACACTTCGCCTAAAATTTCCTGCAATTCTGGACTGTATCTATCGAAGTCGAATACATTGAAAACGACATCTTCTAGATCGGCGTTGGGAAATTTCTGGAAAGTGCAGCCGTTTATTTCAGTATTGTCTCTACAAATCCCACTCACCTGTAAATGTTTGATGATATTCACAACCTCCCTAGTCGAGTAGGGATAGTTTAACAACCCTTGATCAGCCATAAGTCTGAGATCTCCAAAAGTATCCACCAACTTGCGGATGGTTTTACTTGGGACCTCCGGTCCGTACTGCTTTAGAAGCTCGATTTCCGACTCAACTGATGGGTTTTCGACCGCTCTGCTGCTGAAAAGGTCGCCCAGAGCGCCGAAGAAGTCGTTTCCAAGAAACGGGAATCCTGGACGATTCGCCAGGACAATCATTCGGAAATCCGAGTGTATTTTTATGTAGTTTTCCTTGCCTGGAAAAGTGTTATCTGCAGCTGGTTTTTGGGAATGTTAGTGAACATACCGGCAGCTTTCCTCTGGGGGTTGTTGAGAAATTCTTCTACCATCGCTAAGAATCATCTGGCCTGACTCGACAAGGGTTTTCAATATGCACGTTACATGAGTAGGAGCCTTATCAGCTTCATCCACCACCAAAACATGCCCATTTTTAATGGCCTTAACCAAAGGCGAATCTTCGTAGATTAGAACGCCTTCCTTAACAGTGGGTTGAGTGGTGAGAGTTTGCACCGTCGTATCCCTGAAAGATTGACTATGGAGAACCAAAACTTCCAATCTAAGCCGGTGGCAACCTGTGCAACTGGATGTATTCCCTTGGCCGATTGAGGAGCTCCAAAAATCGGTCAATTATTTTGTTCTTGCCCACCCCTTGATTCCCAACCAGAAGCAAATGGTAACCAAGCTGGAAGTCTTGCAGTAACTTTTCCATTAGCTGCACATGCTGAGGTATGTCGTAGAAGAGAACTTTGGGAACTTTAGTGGGGTGCTCTGTTTGGAAGACTTTCACTGAAGTATCGCCTGCAAGGCAAATATTCACTTAGATTCTCATATTCACTAGTGAAGGACTTTCAAGCAACCTATTGTAAGAACACCATCTGCAACCTGGCATCTAACACTGGAAACTTCATAGTTCGCATCGTCCTGAGGTTGAATGCCTACGCTCCCAATTAGTTTATCCAGCGACTTTCTTGTGATGGAAGGCAGAAATTTGATCATAAAAGTGTCCTCTAGAATGCCATAAACGTTGGCAGTGGGAAACTGCTTGATTCTGGCCGCTATTCTTATCAGCTGTCTAGTGGATAGATGGCCGGCCAAGTTCTTTAAGGATTGGTCTTGGTTTTCCCGAAGCAAATGAGCGAGATTGATGATTTGATGCAGGGACTTATCAATGGGTCCAAACTATTTCAAACTCACAAATAATTACAATTTGCCAGTTGCAGATTCTTTCAAGTACCTTGGATGTGATCACTTGTAATTCCTCCAGCTTGCTCAAAGTGCGCAGCTGATGGAACAGGAATAGACTGAGAATTTCAGGCGACATCCAGCTTCCCTCTTTGGCAGGGGCGCTTGGAGGCTCACCGACTGCAACGATTCGAAACTCTGGATGGATCGGAAAAATCCCGCTCTGACTGAGCTGCTCTTTGGATAATCCCAGCTTATCCACAAGGAAATTGTAACGATGGAAACCAATGAGACGCTTTCCGTCGTAGAGCTGCAGGTCTCTATCATGCACCAATCTGAAAAGATCTTGTAACTTGGAACGGGTAAGTTCAAGTGAATGTTTAATGGAAAAACGAATACCTACGCAAGGCCACTACCTGTGTAACACTGAAAGGGTGCTGGGATGGATGCGGTTAATTCCATCCAGAACGGCGATTTTTCCTTCTAAAGCTGCCTGGATCAGTGGGGAAAAGCTCCAGACGGTGTCGCCAGTTTTCCAGGGTGGTTCTTTGCTGGATCAGGTCCCGAGACGTCATATCCTGATACAGCACTATGTTCTCCATTGGGCGATTTAGAGCAGTTGCCATCTGTTTCAGCAACATGGTTTTGCCTGATCCGCTGGATCCTATCAAGCAAAAGTCGGATACTTCCACTGTTTGGAGCATACTGGCCAAGACGCTGTTTTGGTAGTCAGTTTCTACGTATTCGTCCCATGTATTTGCTAGAAGGAAGTGATGAGTAAAATAAAATTCTACCGGCAAAGAGAATTAGTTTTTACTTACTATTCCCAGATGTTTTCTGCTGCAGAAATTCTTTGAACTTCGAGCTAAAGCCTGTACTTTCGGTTGGTTGCTCTGGAATACTTATAAAGGTTCCAAGCAGAGCCTCTACATTGGATGTACCATCTGAGATGAAAGCTTTGTATGGATAAAGGCGATATAAGAGCTCGTAAGTTGAAACATCGGGGTTTTTACTCTGGGGAGAAATTGAGTTTTTAATGTCTGCCTAAGCACTGAGTGTTTTTGACTTGCCAATATTTCTACAGCTATTGGTAGGTTGTCTACAGGAAAATCCGGCAGTTCCAGAAATTTTGATTCCTTATTCAGTAGAGCAAATGCGCAGGATAGAAGCTCGTCAATTTTTTTCCTGGGCAACTCCGCAATTTGGCCAGTAAGTTCTCTGTGCCATTCCTGACAAAAATGCCCATTTTTAAAACCGTTCTGGATTTCGCTAGATTAATTTCTATTGCCAACATTTTCAATTTCCTGCAGTTGTTTATACCATGCACCTCAATGTAATTTAGCTTTCGCCAACTTTGGCTCAAATGGCTTGTTCGCGTGAAAACCCACTGCGGTCGTAGTAAACTTCCTGAATTAATTGGAAAGTTGAGTTTCGCTGTTTATTATATGAAAGTTGAGCTAAACTCAGGTTTTACTACATAATGGGTTGAATAAATGGAAGGAATCGTTGCCTTAGATTCTTTAAATGGCGAAAACATTGCAAATTACCCAGCGTAAAGTTCAAAGTTACTACTTTGTTTTGAAAAACCGTGGAAAATTGCGCTGCTTATCGATTGAGACGTAACTTGCAGAATGGGGAGCGGAGACTATTATCTCTATTTGTGCTAATTTTCAAGGCTTTGGCTGCTTCGGTCTAGAAGCGGCTTTAGCCAAAATTTGCAGTATTTGAAGTAGTGACTATTGTCTCTACTGCTGCCAAATTTCCAGCTTCTAACTGCGTCCCCTTAAAAGCGACAATTTTTTGAAAATTGGGTTTTTTTGCGGAAAGTTGGAATTTGGTATTTAACTTTGAAAATTTTTAAAAATGTATGCTGTTCATCAATTTAGAGATAATTTGCAGGATTTGAAGTAGTGACTATTATCTCTATTTGTGCTAATTTTCAAGGCTTTGGCTGCTTCGGTTTAGAAACGACAAATTTTTGAAAATTTAGTTTCCTCAGAGCAAAGTAGGTACTTGATTTTAAAATTTTTTAAAAATTGTTCTGTATCTAGATTTTATCATAAATTACGAGATTTTAAGTAGTAACTATGATCTCTTTGTGTGCCAATTTCTATGTCTCTAACTGCTTCGGTTTAGAAGCGACAACATAAAATTTGAGTTTTATCCACTCAAAATACAAAGTTGGTATCTGATTTAAAAATTGTAAAAAATTAAGCTGCTGTTCGATTTAGCCAAAATTTGCAGGGTTTGAAGTAGTGACTATTATCTCTATTTGTACTAATTTTCAAGGCTTTGTCTGCTTCGGTTTAGAAACGACAAATTTTTGAAAATTTAGTTTCCTCAGCGCAAAGTAGGTACTAGATTTTAAAAATTTTTAAAAATTATTGTGTATCTAGATTTTAGCATAAATTACAAGATTTTAAATAGTAACTATGATCTCTTAATGTGCCAATTTCTATATCTCTAACTGCTTCGGTTTAGAAGCGACAACATAAAATTTGAGTTTTATCCACTCAAAATACAAAGTTGGTATTTGATTTAAAAATTGTAAAAAATTAAGCTGCTGTTCGATTTAGCCAAAATTTGCAGGATTTGAAGTAGTGACTATTGTCTCTACTGCTTCCAAATTTCCAGCTTCTAACTGCGTCCCCTTAAAAGAGACAAGTTTTTGAAAATGGGTTTTTTTTGCGGAAAGTTTGAATTTAGTACTTAACATTGTAAAAATGTATGCTGTTCATCAATTTAGAGATAATTTGCAGGATTTGAAGTAGTGACTATTATCTCTATTTGTAGCTAATTTTCAAGGCGTTGGCTGCTTCGGTTTAGAAACGACAAATTTTTGAAAATTTAGTTTCCTCAGCGCAAAGTAGATACTTGATTTTTAAAATTTTTAAAAATTATTCTGTATATAGATTTTATCATAATTACGAGATTTTAAGTAGTAACTATGATCTCTTTGTGTGCCAATTTCTATGTCTCTTAACTGCTTCGGTTTAGAAGCGACAACATAAAATTTGAGTTTTATCCACTCAAAATACAAAGTTGGTATCTGATTTAAAAATTGTAAAAAATTAAGCTGCTGTTCGATTTAGCCAAAATTTGCAGGGTTTGAAGTAGTGACTATTATCTCTATTTGTACTAATTTTCAAGGCTTTGTCTGCTTCGGTTTAGAAACGACAAATTTTTGAAAATTTAGTTTCCTCAGCGCAAAGTAGGTACTAGATTTTAAAAATTTTTAAAAATTATTGTGTATCTAGATTTTAGCATAAATTACAAGATTTTAAATAGTAACTATGATCTCTTAATGTGCCAATTTCTATATCTCTAACTGCTTCGGTTTAGAAGCGACAACATAAAATTTGAGTTTTATCCACTCAAAATACAAAGTTGGTATTTGATTTAAAAATTGTAAAAAATTAAGCTGCTGTTCGATTTAGCCAAAATTTGCAGGATTTGAAGTAGTGACTATTGTCTCTACTGCTTCCAAATTTCCAGCTTCTAACTGCGTCCCCTTAAAAGCGACAAGTTTTTGAAAAATGGTTTTTTTTGCGGAAAGTTTGAATTTAGTACTTAACATTGTAAAAATGTATGCTGTTCATCAATTTAGAGATAATTTGCAGGATTTGAAGTAGTGACTATTATCTCTATTTGTACTAATTTTCAAGGCGTTGTCTGCTTCGGTTTAGAAACGACAAATTTTTGAAAATTTAGTTTCCTCAGCGCAAAGTAGATACTTGATTTTTAAAATTTTTAAAAATTATTCTGTATCTAGATTTTATCATAAATTACGAGATTTTAAGTAGTAACTATGATCTCTTTGTGTGCCAATTTCTATGCCTCTAACTGCTTCGGTTTAGAAGCGACAACATAAAATTTGAGTTTTATCCACTCAAAATACAAAGTTGGTATTTGATTTAAAAATTGTAAAAAATTAAGCTGCTGTTCGATTTAGCCAAAATTTGCAGGGTTTGAAGTAGTGACTATTATCTCTATTTGTACTAATTTTCAAGGCTTTGTCTGCTTCGGTTTAGAAACGACAAATTTTTGAAAATTTAGTTTCCTCATCGCAAAGTAGGTACTAGATTTTAAAAATTTTTAAAAATTATTCTGTATCTAGATTTTATCATAAATTACAAAATTTTAAGTAGTAACTATGATCTCTTAATGGTGCCAATTTCTATATCTCTAACTGCTTCGGTTTAGAAGCGACAACATAAAATTTGAGTTTTATCCACTCAAAATACAAGTTGGTATTTGATTTAAAAATTGTAAAAAATTAAGCTGCTGTTCGATTTAGCCAAAATTTGCAGGATTTGAAGTAGTGACTATTGTCTCTACTGCTTCCAAATTTCCAGCTTCTAACTGCGTCCCCTTAAAAGCGACAAGTTTTTGAAAATGGTTTTTTTGCGGAAAGTTTGAATTTAGTACTTAACATTGTAAAAATGTATGCTGTTCATCAATTTAGAGATAATTTGCAGGATTTGAAGTAGTGACTATTATCTCTATTTGTACTAATTTTCAGGCGTTGTCTGCTTCGGTTTAGAAAACGACAAATTTTTGAAAATTTAGTTTCCTCAGCGCAAAGTAGATATTGATTTTTAAATTTTTAAAAATTATTCTGTATCTAGATTTTAATCATAAATTACGAGATTTTAAGTAGTAACTATAATCTCTTTATGTGTCAATTTCTATGTCTCTAACTGATTCGGTTTAGAAGCGACAACGTAAAATTTGAGTTTTATCCACTCAAAATACAAAGTTGGTATTTGATTTAAAAATTGTAAAAAATTAAGCTGCTGTTCTATTTAGCCAAAATTTGCAGGGTTTGAAGTAGTGACTATTATATCTATTTGTACTAATTTTCAAGGCTTTGTCTGCTTCGGTTTAGAAACGACAAATTTTTGAAAATTTAGTTTCCTCAGCGCAAAGTAGGTACTAGATTTTAAAAAATTTTAAAAATTATTCTGTATCTAGATTTTATCATAAATTACAAGATTTTAAGTAGTAACTATAATCTCTTTATGTGTCAATTTCTATGTCTCTAACTGATTCGGTTTAGAAGCGACAACGTAAAATTTGAGTTTTATCCACTCAAAATACAAAGTTGGTATTTGATTTAAAAATTGTAAAAAATTAAGCTGCTGTTCGATTTAGCCAAAATTTGCAGTATTTGAAGTAGTGACTATTGTCTCTACTGCTGCCAAATTTCCAGCTTCTAACTGCGTCCCCTTAAAAGCGACAATTTTTTGAAAATTGGGTTTTTTTGCGGAAAGTTGGAATTTGGTATTTAACTTTGAAAAATTTTAAAAATGTATGCTGTTCATCAATTTAGAGATAATTTGCAGGATTTGAAGTAGTGACTATTATCTCTATTTGTGCTAATTTTCAAGGCTTTGGCTGCTTCGGTTTAGAAACGACAAATTTTTGAAAATTTAGTTTCCTCAGAGCAAAGTAGGTACTTGATTTTAAAATTTTTAAAAATTATTCTGTATCTAGATTTTATCATAAATTACGAGATTTTAAGTAGTAACTATGATCTCTTTGTGTGCCAATTTCTATGCCTCTAACTGCTTCGGTTTAGAAGCGACAACATAAAATTTGAGTTTATCCACTCAAAATACAAAGTTGGTATTTGATTTAAAAATTGTAAAAATTAAGCTGCTGTTCGATTTAGCCAAAATTTGCAGGGTTTGAAGTAGTGACTATTATCTCTATTTGTACTAATTTTCAAGGCTTTGTCTGCTTCGGTTTAGAAACGACAAATTTTGAAAATTTAGTTTCCTCATCGCAAAGTAGGTACTAGATTTTAAAATTTTTAAAAATTATTCTGTATCTAGATTTTATCATAAATTACAAAATTTTAAGTAGTAACTATGTAATCTCTTAATGTGCCAATTTCTATATCTCTAACTGCTTCGGTTCAGAAGGGACAACATAAAATTTGAGTTTTATCAACTCAAAATACAAAGTTGGTATTTGATTTAAAAATTATAAAAAAATAAGCTGCTGTTCGATTTAGCCAAAATTTGCAGGATTTGAAGTAGTGACTATTGTCTCTACTGCTGCCAAATTTCCAGCTTCTAACTGCGTCCCCTTAAAAGCAACAATTTTTTGAAAATTGGGTTTTTTTTGCGGAAAGTTTGAATTTGGTACTTAACTTTGAAAAATTGTAAAAATGTATGCTGTTCATCAATTTAGAGATAATTTGCAGGATTTGAAGTAGTGACTATTGTCTCTATGTCTGCCAAATTTCCACCTTCTAATTGTGCCCGCTTGAAAGCGACGAAATTTTGAAAATTGAGTATTTTTCGCGAAAAGTATGAATTTGGCAATTGATTTTGAAAAATGTTGCTGTTCATCGACTTAATGATAATTTTCAGAATTTCCATTAGTTGCTATTATCATTATTTGCGACAATTTTCATGTTTCTGGCTGCTTCTGCTTAGAAGCGACGAATTTTAGAAAATAGAGTTTTCTTTGTGCCTAGTATGAAGTTGGAACTTAACTTTGAAAAATCATAAAAAAATACGCTGTTTGTCGATTTAGTGATAATTTGCCGGATTTGAAGTAGTGACTATTGCCTCTACATCCGCCAAATTTCCAGCTTCTAACTGTGTCCCTTTAAAGCGAGAATTTTTTGAAAATTGCGTTTTTTTTGCGGAAATTATGAATTAGGTACTTAAATTTGAAAAATTGTAAAAACGTATGCTGTTCATCGATTTAGTGGTAATTTTCACAGTTTGAATCAATGACTATTATCTTTATTTGCGCTAATTTTCATGCCTCTAACTGTTGGGGTTCAAAAGTCACGAATTTTTGAAAATTTAGCCACTTTTCTCCGTGCAAAGTATGAAGTTGGCACTTGATTCTGAAAATTACGCGGTACAACGATTTGCAGGATTTGAAGCAGTAAATATTATCTCTATTTGCACTAATTTTGGCTCTTTAACTGCAGCGGTTTGGAAGCTATGAATTTTTGAAACTTGAGTTTATTCAGCGCAAGAACAAAAATGCCGCTTGAATTCGAAAATTTTTGTTAAATTAAGCTCTAAATTGGTTTAGTGATTATTTGCAATATTGAAATAGGGAACTGTTAGCTCTATTTGTGCCAAATTTCCCGCCTCTAACTGATAAGACGACAATTTTTTTTCGGCTACAAATTTTTTCGCTACAAAATTGCCACTTGAATATACAAAAGTCATAAAATATTAATCGATTTACTGATAAATAATAGTTTTAAAGTGACGAAAACATTAACTAATTAGTTTTCCTCGAACAGGTCTGGAGGTGTTAAATAGTTTTTCGGAAAAATCATTGGCAATTTTCCATTACGCTGATGGTGGAAAGTGATTATGTTTTATCGATCATCCAGTGGCCGGTAATAAATTTTAAATCCTGGCGCTTCTGGTTCAAAAAAGCCGTTTAGCCAATCTGAAGAACTTCCCATCGCATGCCAGTAAATAGTAACGATGGTTGTGTAAATTGGTTGCCGAATATAACTCAATATTTGTTTAAATTGTTTTCGGCTTAATCGCATTTTATGCTTCGGAATAACAGGGGGTTGGTTGATGGATTGTTATTTGATAAGGCACTTGATAAGCGAAATCAGCCGCAAGAAGAGGAAACGCCCAGGGACTGTTAGTAGATTTCCCGAGAGACTTATAGTTTTCCCGAGGACTGCGGGTGTTGAATGTGAAGAGTGGAAACTTTACTGTTTACTAAAGTTTAATAAAATTAAAACTAATAATTTGTCAAGTCACGGAAAAGTTTTCCTATTTCATTGTTGTTACAAAGCGAATCTTGGAAAAATCGACCATGACACGTTTAGAGTTGTACCAACATTTTCTAAATTGCTCCATAAATAAAGGTGAATTGACAATGTAATATGCACACAATGGAAAATTGCATTTGCTTCTTTCCCGAAAATTCGGCAAAGGCTTCACTTCCCATAGTGTTTAGAACCTTCAAGACACTTTCAAGTAAGTAATCACTGTGGTTAAGATATTTGATTGTGAAGGTTTATTCCAGAATATCCACCCTGTATCTGGCTCAGACACTCGCTTAGATGCATTCAGTGCGCAAATTCGTCACAATGTGCCATGTTGTCCCAAATCGGACCCGCAAGGGTTTCATTTGTCTCCCTTTCTTTATTTCCTGTCGTATTGTGTGGTGACAAGGTGGTTGCACCGTCTCGACTAACCCCATTCAGCCCTTTAACAAGGCGACATCCGAAACTTTCAATTAGTACTTGTAAGTAAATTAATTACTTTTTTTAGTAGAATGAGTTTCAATTTTTGAAGTTCAAGGCAATTTATTTGCAGCACAAATTTAGGAGAGTTGTAGATTAATTTTTTAATTAATTAATTTAATTAGTTGCCGCAGGAACTTGTAGAATTTAGTTGAAAATAGTGAGTAACTTTATAGGAATTTGCAAACTTTGCTGATATTTTATTAAATTTACTGACAAAACTTAGAAGATTTCTTGCTTGATTTACATTTGGGAGTGAAGCAAAGAATATTACCTTTATTTGCGCCAAATTTTATTACTCTAGCTTGGTCCGTTTGGAAGCCACATTTTTTGAAAATTGAGATTTCGCAGGGCAACGTTCTACGATTTTGAAAAATCGTAAAAAATTACTTCGTGTCTTGATTTAGTCAAAAATTGCAGGGTTTGAAGTACGGACTCTCATCTCCATTTTTAGGTAGTTTCATGTCTCTAACTGCGTCGGTTTGGACGCGATGAATTTTTAAAAATTGAGATTTTTTCGCGCAAATTAAAACGTGCCTCGAATTTGAAAAATCGTAAAAATTGATTTGCCCATCCACTTTAAGCCATAAATTTCAGAATTTTGAGTAGTGACTATTTTTTCTATTTGTGCCAATTTTCATGTCCTGAACTCTTTCGGATTGAGAGCAACAAATTTTTTAAAACAGATTTCTTAGCGCACAGTGGAAAGTTGCCACTTGATTTTGAACAATCGTAAAAAATTACTCTGTTTCTTGATTTAGACATTACTTTTGGCACTACATTAGACAATTACAGGATTTTAAGTTGTGACTATTGTCTTTATATTTTTATGCCCCTGGTTGCTTCGGTTTAGAAGGGACGAATTTTTGAAAATTGAGTTTTATCAGCACAAAGTTTCAAGTTGTCACTTGATTTTAAAAAATCGTAAAAAAATACCCTGTTTATCGATTTAGTCATAAATTACATGATTTGACCTAGTGACTGTTATCTCTATTTGCGCAAATTTTCAGCTTTCTGGCTGCATCGGTTTGGAAGTAACAAATTTTTGAAAATCAAGATCGCATCGCCCCAGTTAACAATTGACTTGAAAAATCGTAAAAAATCACGCTGCATCTGGATTTAGTTGAAATATGCATGGTTTGAAGTATTGACTATTATTTTTATTTGTAGCAATTTTCAACCCATAAACTGCTTCGGTTTGGAGGTGACGAATTTTTCAGAATTGTGTCTGCTTCGCGCAAAATACCAAATTATCACTTGAAATCGATAAACCGTAAAAAATAACTCTGCTTATCGATTTGGTCATAATTTGCAGGATTTGAACTAGTAACTATTATCTCTATTTGCACCAATTTTTATGCCTCTTGATTTTTCGGTTTAGAAGCGACGAATTTTTGAAAATTGAGTTTTCTTAGCACAAAGTTCAAAGTCGGGATTTGATTTTGAAAAATCGTAAAAAATTCCTCTGTATCGCGATTTAGTCATAAATTACAGGATTTTACGTATTGACTATCATATCTTTTTGACCTAGTTTTCGTGTTTGTAGCTGCTTCGCTTTAGAAGCGGCGAATTTTAGAAAATTGAGTTTTCTCAGCGCAAAGTGCGCAAGATATCACTTGATTTAGAAAAATCGTCCAAAATTACTGTGTATCTCGATTTCGTTATAAATTTCAGAATTTTAAGTAGAGACCAGTATCTCTATTTGTGCCAATTGTGATATCTCTAGCTGCTTCAGTTTAAAAGCGACAATTTTTTTTAAATTAAGTTTTTTTCAGCTCGAAGTACAAAGTTGTCACTTAAAATTGAACTGTTGTAACACAGTACTCTGTACATCGATTTATGCATAAATCACAGGAATTACAACTGTGGCTATTTTCTCAATTCGTGACAACTTTCAAGTTCTCAGCTGCTTCGGTTTTTTCATTTTTTTAAAACCATCAAACAGGAATCACACCTTGACAATACATTAGATTTTTATCGGCCTTTTAATATTTTCCCATTGCAGAAATCGGAGATATTTCTATTTAATCCACCCTCAACCTTGGCCTCTTCTAAAATATAATTCGAGAAAATCACGCGATATTTCCATCCTTTAATCAACTAAGGACAACCCCAACTTAACATTACTGAAACTGACTGCTTAAAATAGAAAACCTCCATTAACAAACTCTTAATAATTAAAAAAATCCTCCCAAAGCCAAGTTGAGTTTGATTGAAAAAGCCGCCAACATAAATCTAGAACTTCAGCGCCAAAAAAATAACATAAAATTTATATCTTTACAAACTTCTGCAAGGTGTATCTGCCCATCTATGTCACGATATAACTCGAAACATTCAGGCTGTTATGCGAAGAAAAAAACATCACGCGATTCCCAGCTTTATCAATATGTTCTAGTTTAGGCACATTCTTCACATATCTAAAATCACCGGCGCTTTATTTCCAGATCAAAGTAAAGTCGACGCGTTATGGTAACTCATTGGGAGTCCAGTAGAAGACCGCTTTACGTGCGCACTATATGGCAAGATGGACAACACCACGTTATTCTGGATAAGACCAAAGAAAACTACCTGGACACGCCTTCTACCAGAAGATCCAAACCCAGTTCCAGCCAGTTCAATCACCGAGCAACCAGAAGCGCAGGCTCGGCTGTAAACTTCAATGTATCTTCAGTTCGCGTGCTTCTTTCGGGGATGAGAAGGTTTAAAAGCGGCGGAAAAGAAACTCGGACTAGGGACGCCCCTCAAACTTTCACTCGAATAGGAGGAGAGTTTGTTAGTAGCAAGAACTTGAATAATGGAGTGACTTTCGAAACAATCAGAGGCCTTCGGCCTCCCAGCTTGAAGAAATTGAACTCTGCGGCCAAAGACTTGCAAACTACATCAAAAGTTTTATCTGATAACGCACTCAGCAAAAAAGTAATGACTTGGCTGGATTTATCCACACATTCTGATCAGAAGCAGGCGAAGTTAAAGAAGAAATGCTTTGTAGATCTGCAAAGTGAAGAACTTCCAGAATGTTGTGTGTTCAGCCAATCACCAATAACGGAGGATAGTTCAGTGCTGAAGAAGTCGCCTAGACAAAGTGACACAAATCAAGACATAATAGTGTACAGTAGTGAAGAAGTCCAGCTTCCAGATGAAGAGCATTTCTACCATGTGCTCACACCACGAGCAACCACTGAAGAATATACGTATGAAGAAGAATATAACATAGATGATGCGAGCGAGCGCAAAGTGAATTGTGAAAGAAGACAGTTGCATATTTTCATGCCAAATTTGCCTAAAAAGTCCAGTGATTGTGGTAGCAGCATTTTCAGCAGTAAAATATCGGTAAATTGCCGTTAGATCGCGCATATTTTAAGGAGTATTCAGCATCTTCAGGAATTGTTTGTCTCTTTAAGAGGATTTGTTGAAGAAACAATCAAGGCTTGAATATGTGGAAGAAGCCATACCGTTGCTAAATATTGTTTCAGCAGCATCGTTATCTTGAAGATTATAGAATTTTGGGGCAAAACATGAGAAAGAGTGTTGGTTTATTTAAACCCCCAAACTCTTACCTGGTAGGTGTAGCTTGAGACGTCTCGAGCTTGAAATCGAGACCTCAGAGGTGGATCTAAAGGGTTTCCTCTGTACCTGCGAGAAAAGAAGCCCTTAGTGTTAATCTGAAGAAAATGATGAGTCTGAGATGAAGTTGCTTACTTCGGAACGGGCAGTCCTAAGGCAATGACTCGAAAGTTTTCATCCACTCTCACCAGCTTCCATTTCTCCAGCTCCTTTTCACCATGCTCCTATTTTTTTAAAAGTAAACTCACTAAATAAAATCGCAGTCAGATATTCCATTACCTCCAGTAGCTTATCATATCGATCAGCCGGAATAAGTAACCGGCCATCTTCAAGATGCATTTCCCTATTTTCCAGCAAATTGTTCAGTACAGGCAGCACATTCCTCTCGGCCTTTTCCACTCCTTCCAGCACCAAAATCCTGCCCTCAATTGCAGCTTTTACAGCACTCTGACGAACAAAGCAAATAGACTTTCAGAGCCTTTGAATGCTGTTGAAATAAAAACCTGATCAAAGTATTTGGCGGTTCCTCCAACAATCTCCCTCCGCTGCTTAAGATCGCTCTCAGTGGTGTCGCGACTTAGAGCAACGTATTCATGCTCTCTATTTGTTAGCTCAATGTACTGCATGGCCAGAATTCTCTTTCGGGGCCCTGGTGGGCCTATCAGGAAGACATCCTGACCCAAAATGTCCTTCTGCATAATCCATCTGAGATGATGAGTGGTGGTTTGTGGTAAATTGTCTTTATCTATAAATTTCCAAATGGATTCACCAAAGGTCTCAGGCAGGAAATTAATAAAACCTTCAATGAATTTAAGTTTACTTTTAAAGTCCCTGGTTTTCCGGGGATCAATTGTGATTGTTTACATGAAACTTGATAAGGATTTCGATAAATTTTTTCGTTTTGTCAGTGGATTTGCGTGATATTGCGAAATGGAAAACTCACAATAAAGCCTTGGCACATACTCTTCCTTCTTGGCTTTTTTGGTTTCTTTGACGATTTCCCCAATAGTCACATTTTCCGTGCTAACATAAGCCCGCACTATATTAAATTCAATACTCTTCGGCTTGACCCCGTTTAAAATCGGCACTAGAGTGCAAAGCCTGCGGTTACTGGCTCTTAACATGTCGCTAAGACAAACTAATGGATAAATACAAAATACGAGCTATTTACACTAAAGCCCTAAAAAAGTTATTAAGGACTAGAAATTGTTGCTAACTGAGGTTATAAATAAGCTTTAGCACTTAAATGTAGGTCATCGCGGACTTTGAACGCAAGGTTGTCAGGTTTAAAGGCGAATAGTCTTGTAAAATCTCGAAATAAAACAAAAATCTCTATTGGAACTGGTTAAGGGCTCACTTTTATTCCAGCAGACCCTTAACAGTAACAACAAAATGCTAATAATTTGAACACTGATCTGCAAAATGTGTAAAAACAATGCCTAAATGGCAACAAAAAGTAAGTTTTAAAGTAGAAACTCTAATAGATTCAGGCTGTTATTTCGTTCCCCCAAGGATCTTTGCAGGCTTCGGTGAGCGCCACTGCAGCCTCAGCTATTTTAGTCAGCAGATTTGATAGTTGTTCTTTAGTGAATTCCTGAAAACAGCCAAATCATCAGCCAAGCAAATTAAATTTTTTGGTTTATTTACCTTATACAAACAATGTTTCTCCGACGCAATTATATCGGACAACTGGACGCATTTCTCATGCATTTCCGATTCGCTCAAAACCGAGCACAGCAGGAATGTGACTTCTGGTAGAACAGTTTTCCTCAAATGATCACAGTCTTTCGCGCCGTTGAGCCAGCCATCCGGGAACAGCAAAACGTTGTAGAGCAGTTTATTGGCAGTGCTGGCCAGGTGTCCAGTCGTAAGCTTCCATCTAGAATCCAAAAAATTCTTCATTACCTGCCCTTGATGACAGTTTTTGGATCAGTATATACCTTTCCACTTCAGCTTTGTACTGCGATAGTCTGTGTTCATAGGCAACTTTTTCCGAAAACTGAATATTTTCGGCCAAGCCTTCAGGCGGTTCCGGTTGGTTCTTCGCCTGCTTGAACCACTCGTTAAAGGCTTCATTTGCTTCCAAATACACCTTGTAGCTCAGATGCTCTTTGATGATTTGATTGGTTTCTTCGGTAGTGTCTTCCACTTCGGCTGTGACTTGCCGAATAGCATCGCTAGGAATTTTGTTGAAGGCAAGTTGGGCAGCGTCCAGTTTGCCCAATAGTAGGAATTTGAACATAATGGCATTGGTTTGGATCAGCACTTCGAGCCGTTGATTTTCGAAAAACAGCAACCAATCAATGGCAGAAATTACCAGTTCGTCTGTTTCGGTGATTTTTTTCTGCAAATTCATCATATTTTGAATTGAATCGGTTGTTGGAGTGGTTTTTTCTACCTGTAAATTGCCTGCTTCATCCACATGTTCAGGTTTACTTCGAGTATTAACGACGATTTGCTTGGCTATAGCCAAAACATCCAGTCCGCACTGCTCTGCGTAATTTACAGCCAATTGTCGTTCCTGGAACTCGATGATATTTTCCAAATGCTGGGCGTAGAGCTGGACTTGGTTGGAAGTATTCAGTTTGCTCACATAGTAAGCCACTAGCTGCGTTTCGTTCATGTCCATCAAGCGCTTTATATACCTAGATAACATACATTAACACCGATTAGTTATGGACGAAAATGCTTACGATTTAACCACGGTCTCCACACAGTCCCTTTTATGGCCCTGGCCGATTTGGTCCAGAAACAAAACCACATGGGCGGTGAATCTGAGGAAATGTGTGGAAATATCGGCACTTTCAGACCAATCGGCGAGTTCCTTTAATAGTGCTGGAATTTCGTCTAGGATTATGTACTTTTGGATTAGGTGCTCGTGCTCTTTGGCCTGATCCCTTACGGCTGCATTTTTTGAGGATTCCAGTTTTGTAAAAACCTCATGTAGAGACATCCTAACAAAATGTATTCAAGGCTTCAATGTTGAAGAAAACCAATTAAAAAAATTATATTGTACCTTTGAAGCCAATATTCTTCAGGCAGTGGTAAATAGGCAGTGTCTTTAGTGCAACAATCCCTTATTTCGGATTCCACCCGTATATCCACCAAGGATTTCAGATAAGCCCACAAATTGTCCTCCCATCTGTTGCAAACTGGTAAAATGGCATTAACATTTCCACAAAATACACCAACAACGGCGCGTTCATACGGACTGATCCATTCCTGAGAAACAGTTTTGAATTATCATCGGTTGTTTTCGAGAATATTGAAGCTCTTTCGGTACCTGAATGGAATATCGCAAAGCCATAACTTTCCATAAGTCTCTATTGCTGTTGCCTTCAATATCCTTCAGTTCGTTGGAATCCATTTCTTGATAGCCTTCGTCTATATCGGGGCTTCTTGCAACATCTTCCTTAATGTTGGGGTCGTGATATAAGTGCCAGCCCTCGATGATCGCGGCCTTCCAAGAATGCCCGCACTGTCGCGGCAACTAAAACATTATTTTAAAAATAAACCATCTGCTTAAGGAAATTTGTTACTTTTTGGGCCTCTGTCAGCTTGCCGCATCGGATTTCCTGGAATATTCTGTAATTCAAGCGCTTTTCATCGTCCATGTCGATGTCGTGAAGGGGTTTCTTCTGGTAGAGTGGCGCATCTGGATCTAGCTTGTCCACTATTGGCCTGCAAAGGAGTTTGGAGTTTTTTCGTCTCTGAGTGTGTCTGGCTCTTACCTAGAACTTCGAAAAGCAATTGTATCTGCCGACTGTAGCTGATGCAGCGTATTTTCCCATCCGACGGTTGAATCGGAGAAATGCAGAACTGAGTCGTCTTTCTCGCAAGCTTCAGCTTCCAGCCTACAAATAATGGTTTTTTTGTTCAAAGCCCAAAAATCTGGAGCGGGACTTACCAGTCAATAACCAGCTGACATTCTCTAATTAAATTTTCCCTTTTGAACAGGTTTTCCATGCAGGTTTTTTCAGATTTTCCAAAGTACTGTATTTGAGCGTCTTCGTCCATCATGCTTTGAACCGCCAGTCTAAATCATCCAAAGTTTATCAATTGAGGAGCTTTAAAAAGCCGAACAATTACCTGTCCTGGAACAAGATGAACAACAGCCTCCAAGTGTCCCTTTCCTTTTCGAGCCACAATTCTTCATCGACGGTTTTAATGGCAACTTTCGACTTTAGGTTTCGGACGATTTTCAGGGTATCGGAACAGCATCGGGCCAGCTCGGACAGCATTTCCAGAGCATCTCTACTCTCTGAAACAAACAAACCATTTTACTTGGACAAATTTGTTATTTTAATCGGAAGTTGGCTACCTGTTTGCCCTTGCAGAACTTCGAAATACTCCACATATAAAGAATCAACTGCGGATTTCCACGGATTTTCCATCTGTATGATTCCTCCAGCCAATGTTTTATCTGAGTTCATGAGATAATCAATAAATATAATAAGTCAATAAATAATAAATAATAATAAGTAGCTTAGAGCTACTGCAGGATAGAAACACTAGATCAGAGTAAGTTGTGTTTAATATTGAACATAAATCCATCCCCGAGTGCTAGGAAACCTTCTAATGAGTGTGACTAGCGGGGCCCTTGAAAGATGCAACTCTCATACACAGTTTTCCTCAGGTAACACAATTACAAGCTTGAAAACCCTCATTTTACCTGGATTCTTAGGTGTTTGGCCCTTTGACCAGTCATTCTTAAAAGACATTCTTAGTTAGGTATAATTTTGGATTAGGGTTAATCCAAAAAAAAAAAAATCCTGTCAATTAACTGATACTTTGCTAAGATGAAGTTTCGCCCGGCAACATTGCTAAAAGTGACAAATTGACTTTTGCTCCCGCCTTTTCTTCCCAAACTAACCTTTATCTTTAGAACGAATTCAGTCGTTAGTTTGAGTTTGCTCCCACATAGTGTAGGTCACAAATATATTTTATTATTGATTAATATTATTAAATATGGCATCATTCCAAAATAAAAAACGGGCTCCAAATTTTTCATTTAAGGAGAAATCTCTCCTAATTAATATTATCCACAATTTCAAACATGTTGTGGAAAATAAGGAAACAAATGCTACCACAGGGCGAGACAAAGATTTGGCGTGGACTAAAATTACGGCTGTATTTAATTCCCAAACCACTGAGCATGCTAGGTCGAAAGAGCAGCTAAAGAAATATTACAACAATATAAAAAAGATGGTAAGGAAAGAAGTTGCCGAGAAAAAGAGGGAACAAACGAAGACTGGGGGAGGGCAATATGTTAACTTATGAAACTCTGGAAGTGGAAGTCTTTTCCAGATACCAAATATCCGTTCAATTATATTTCTTGTCCGTATATGCGACTCGTTGTATAATTGCTCTGCACGATTTGCAGGCTGTTGTAACGGAGTTAATAAATACGGCCTTGTTATATCCTCCTTTTTATTTAAAAAATTTTCTCCTGGGTTTCAGTCAATTTTATTGTTTATTATTTACAATTGTATATTCTTTTTCCTGACTCTACTTTAATTCATTCCAATGTATTCCTGGGACGTAACGCAGGGCTCATCACATAACACCATAATTGTGACAATAAAATTGACTGAAAACCCAGGAATACATTGGAATGAATTATTTACAATGTCACAAATACGTTTCGGTGTCTTTCTCCTTTATCCTCTGTTATATCCTCCATCGCCAAACACTTCATCATCCGATCCACCTAAGTACATGATTTAAAGTCTCATATTATTACATTACTTATAATACGTTTTTTATTGTGTACGAAATAGTATTGAATAAACATACTTGGTGACTCAATTTTTATATGCATACAGTCAATTACTTCAACTACCCGAGGAAAGCGAGATTTTTCATAAAATTTTAACTGGCATTCATTGATGTTATTGACTGAAGGCATTTTAACAAATCTACTGTATAACCGAGCAAGTGAGCTTCCCACTCTGACAATTATTCTAGATGCAGTCGACAAATGAATTCCACTAAAATCTGTAATGCACACAAGGTGAGCTCCAGTAGCACAAAATCGCAGGAAAACCAGCAATTGGTTTATAGGCGCCACACTATTGTTCCTAAAAAATGTACTGGAAGTGAATTTTTTCCGACGTTAAACCTATTTTGATTTAAAGACTATGTTGAATGTACGTGAACATAGTTATTCTTGGTTACAGAATTTCACAATGTAAAGTTAATATTAAATAAAATATTTACATCTCACCTACATATCATACAAAATCGTTTTTACTTACATATCTCACGGATACTCTATTTCCTCTTCTATCAGGTTCAATATGAAAAGAGCGGTGGACTTTGTGACGGGGAACCGTTGAAAAAAGAGAACATCATCAAAACTATTAAAGTAATGTGTTCTCTCGTAAACTAGTCTAGGAACTCGCACTTGGTCGAACTCATCATCATCATGATCAAATAACAGATCATTAGTTAAAATATTCATAATTCATTCCAATGTATTCCTGGGTTTTCAGTCAATTTTATTGTCACTAATTATGGTGTTATGTGATGAGCCCTGCGTTTCGTCCCGGGTCTACCTATTGGACTCGTCAGTAAGGCTTAGGTAGACCCTGCCTTATACGCCAGACATCGGTTATACGTGTTCGGACGTAAATGAACCGAGCCGGTGTAGATCTCACCGCAGAAACAACAACAACAACATCTCACCGCAGAAGATCTACACCGGCTCGGTTCATTTACGTCCGAACACGTATAACCGATGTCTGGCGTATAAGGCAGCGTCTTATTCAGGTCAGCATTTTACCTGGATTCTTAGGTGTTTGGCCCTTTGAAATGGACTTTCGAAATAACCCCCGGCTTGGCGAAGAAACGGCGTCTTCCAGTTGGCGCACTGAACGAGTTAAGTCGTTATCCATCTCGAAAACTTAAAGAATTACACCTTTTTGGTAAAAAACTAAAAAGAAAATCAGCTTTTTTTCCACTCCTTCCAGCACCAAAATCCTGCCCTCAATTGCAGCTTTTACAGCACTCTGACGAACAAAGCAAATAGACTTTCAGAGCCTTTGAATGCTGTTGAAATAAAAACCTGATCAAAGTATTTGGCGGTTCCTCCAACAATCTCCCTCCGCTGCTTAAGATCGCTCTCAGTGGTGTCGCGACTTAGAGCAACGTATTCATGCTCTCTATTTGTTAGCTCAATGTACTGCATGGCCAGAATTCTCTTTCGGGGCCCTGGTGGGCCTATCAGGAAGACATCCTGACCCAAAATGTCCTTCTGCATAATCCATCTGAGATGATGAGTGGTGGTTTGTGGTAAATTGTCTTTATCTATAAATTTCCAAATGGATTTACCAAAGGTCTCAGGCAGGAAATTAATAAAACCTTCAGTGAATTTAAGTTTACTTTTAAAGTCCCTGGTTTTCCGGGGATCAATTGTGATTGTTTACATGAAACTTGATAAGGATTTCGATAAACTTTTTCGTTTTGTCAGTGGATTTGCGTGATATTGCGAAATGGAAAACTCACAATAAAGCCTTGGCACATACTCTTCCTTCTTGGCTTTTTTGGTTTCTTTGACGATTTCCCCAATAGTCACATTTTCCGTGCTAACATAAGCCCGCACTATATTAAATTCAATACTCTTCGGCTTGACCCCGTTTAAAATCGGCACTAGAGTGCAAAGCCTGCGGTTACTGGCTCTTAACATGTCGCTAAGACAAACTAATTGATAAATACAAAATACGAACTATTTACACTAAAGCCCTAAAAAAGTTATTAAGGACTAGAAATTGTTGCTAACTGAGGTTATAAATAAGCTTTAGCACTTAAATGTAGGTCATCACGGACTTTGAACGCAAGGTTGTCAGGTTTAAAGGCGAATAGTCTTGTAAAATCTCGAAATAAAACAAAAATCTCTATTGGAACTGGTTAAGGGCTCACTTTTATTCCAGCAGACCCTTAACAGTAACAACAAAATGCTAATAATATGAACACTGATCTGCAAAATGTGTAAAAACAATGCCTAAATGGCAACAAAAAGTAAATTTTAAAGTAGAAACTCTAATAGATTCAGGCTGTTATTTCGTTCCCCCAAGGATCTTTGCTGGCTTCGGTGAGCGCCACTGCAGCCTCAGCTATTTTAGTCAGCAGATTTGATAGTTGTTCTTTAGTGAATTCCTGAAAACAGCCAAATCATCAGCCAAGCAAATTAAATTTTTTGGTTTATTTACCTTATACAAACAATGTTTCTCCGACGCAATTATATCGGACAACTGGACGCATTTCTCATGCATTTCCGATTCGCTCAAAACCGAGCACAGCAGGAATGTGACTTCTGGTAGAACAGTTTTCCTCAAATGATCACAGTCTTTCGCGCCGTTGAGCCAGCCATCCGGGAACAGCAAAACGTTGTAGAGCAGTTTATTGGCAGTGCTGGCCAGGTGTCCAGTCGTAAGCTTCCATCTAGAATCCAAAAAATTCTTCATTACCTGCCCTTGATGACAGTTTTTGGATCAGTATATACCTTTCCACTTCAGCTTTGTACTGCGATAGTCTGTGTTCATAGGCAACTTTTTCCGAAAACTGAATATTTTCGGCCAAGCCTTCAGGCGGTTCCGGTTGGTTCTTCGCCTGCTTGAACCACTCGTTAAAGGCTTCATTTGCTTCCAAATACACCTTGTAGCTCAGATGCTCTTTGATGATTTGATTGGTTTCTTCGGTAGTGTCTTCCACTTCGGCTGTGACTTGCCGAATAGCATCGCTAGGAATTTTGTTGAAGGCAAGTTGGGCAGCGTCCAGTTTGCCCAATAGTAGGAATTTGAACATAATGGCATTGGTTTGGATCAGCACTTCGAGCCGTTGATTTTCGAAAAACAGCAACCAATCAATGGCGGAAATTACCAGTTCGTCTGTTTCGGTGATTTTTTTCTGCAAATTCATCATATTTTGAATTGAATCGGTTGTTGGAGTGGTTTTTTCTACCTGTAAATTGCCTGCTTCATCCACATGTTCAGGTTTACTTCGAGTATTAACGACGATTTGCTTGGCTATAGCCAAAACATCCAGTCCGCACTGCTCTGCGTAATTTACAGCCAATTGTCGTTCCTGGAACTCGATGATATTTTCCAAATGCTGGGCGTAGAGCTGGACTTGGTTGGAAGTATTCAGTTTGCTCACATAGTAAGCCACTAGCTGCGTTTCGTTCATGTCCATCAAGCGCTTTATATACCTAGATAACATACATTAACACCGATTAGTTATGGACGAAAATGCTTACGATTTAACCACGGTCTCCACACAGTCCCTTTTATGGCCCTGGCCGATTTGGTCCAGAAACAAAACCACATGGGCGGTGAATCTGAGGAAATGTGTGGAAATATCGGCACTTTCAGACCAATCGGCGAGTTCCTTTAATAGTGCTGGAATTTCGTCTAGGATTATGTACTTTTGGATTAGGTGCTCGTGCTCTTTGGCCTGATCCCTTACGGCTGCATTTTTTGAGGATTCCAGTTTTGTAAAAACCTCATGTAGAGACATCCTAACAAAATGTATTCAAGGCTTCAATGTTGAAGAAAACCAATTAAAAAAATTATATTGTACCTTTGAAGCCAATATTCTTCAGGCAGTGGTAAATAGGCAGTGTCTTTAGTGCAACAATCCCTTATTTCGGATTCCACCCGTATATCCACCAAGGATTTCAGATAAGCCCACAAATTGTCCTCCCATCTGTTGCAAACTGGTAAAATGGCATTAACATTTCCACAAAATACACCAACAACGGCGCGTTCATACGGACTGATCCATTCCTGAGAAACAGTTTTGAATTATCATCGGTTGTTTTCGAGAACATTGAAGCTCTTTCGGTACCTGAATGGAATATCGCAAAGCCATAACTTTCCATAAGTCTCTATTGCTGTTGCCTTCAATATCCTTCAGTTCGTTGGAATCCATTTCTTGATAGCCGTCGTCTATATCGGGGCTTCTTGCAACATCTTCCTTAATGTTGGGGTCGTGATATAAGTGCCAGCCCTCGATGATCGCGGCCTTCCAAGAATGCCCGCACTGGCGCGCCAACTAAAACATTATTTTAAAAATAAACCATCTGCTTAAGGAAATTTGTTACTTTTTGGGCCTCTGTCAGCTTGCCGCAACGGATTTCCTGGAATATTCTGTAATTCAAGCGCTTTTCATCGTCCATGTCGATGTCGTGAAGGGGTTTCTTCTGGTAGAGTGGCGCATCTGGATCTAGCTTGTCCACTATTGGCCTGCAAAGGAGTTTGGAGTTTTTTCGTCTCTGAGTGTGTCTGGCTCTTACCTAGAACTTCGAAAAGCAATTGTATCTGCCGACTGTAGCTGATGCAGCGTATTTTCCCATCCGACGGTTGAATCGGAGAAATGCAGAACTGAGTCGTCTTTCTCGCAAGCTTCAGCTTCCAGCCTACAAATAATGGTTTTTTTGTTCAAAGCCCAAAAATCTGGAGCGGGACTTACCAGTCAATAACCAGCTGACATTCTCTAATTAAATTTTCCCTTTTGAACAGGTTTTCCATGCAGGTTTTTTCAGATTTTCCAAAGTACTGTATTTGAGCGTCTTCGTCCATCATGCTTTGAACCGCCAGTCTAAATCATCCAAAGTTTATCAATTGAGGAGCTTTAAAAAGCCGAACAATTACCTGTCCTGGAACAGGATGAACAACAGCCTCCAAGTGTCCCTTTCCTTTTCGAGCCACAATTCTTCATCGACGGTTTTAATGGCGACTTTCGACTTTAGGTTTCGGACGATTTTCAGGGTATCGGAACAGCATCGGGCCAGCTCGGACAGCATTTCCAGAGCATCTCTACTCTCTGAAACAAACAAACCATTTTACTTGGACAAATTTGTTATTTTAATCGGAAGTTGGCTACCTGTTTGCCCTTGCAGAACTTCGAAATACTCCACATATAAAGAATCAACTGCGGATTTCCACGGATTTTCCATCTGTATGATTCCTCCAGCCAATGTTTTATCTGAGTTCATGATGTTGCTCATGGTTTGATTATAAAAGCTAGACGAGTCGGTCATGAGATAATCCATCTCAGCAGGGGCCAAAGTAACGCTAAGGTTCAGTTTGTTGGCTGGAAATAAAACGCTGTTAAATCGGGTGCATTCTGCTGGAAAAACTGCGATTCTGCATTAGCTTTTAATGAGTTAACTGGCAAAACCAGTTAAATTTCACTGTGCAAACACCTTTATTCCTAAGTGGTTGTTCCATGGACTTTGGAAGCAATCTACGATTTGGTGAAGCTACGCGAGCAGGAGAATCAGTCATAAGATACTCGATTTCATGAGGCGCCAAAGTAACACTAAGGTCCAGACTGTTGAATGGGACTGAAAGAATTAAATCGGTTTACTAACTAAAATGTAAACTGCAAAAGTAAAAAGTTTTTTATTAGTTTTTCCAATTTAGAAAGCACATTTCTGTTTCTTGCAGGCCTCTTTCATCCTCGGCATCCCCAAAAGTTAAAAAAACAGCAGACCCCGTAGCGAAACTTAGCTTAGAGCTACTGCAGGATAGAAACACTAGATCAGAGTAAGTTGTGTTTAATATTGAACATAAATCCATCCCCGAGTGCTAGGAAACCTTCTAATGAGTGTGACTAGCGGGGCCCTTGAAAGATGCAACTCTCATACACAGTTTTCCTCAGGTAACACAATTACAAGCTTGAAAACCCTCATTTTACCTGGATTCTTAGGTGTTTGGCCCTTTGACCAGTCATTCTTAAAAGACATTCTTAGTTAGGTATAACTTTGGATTAGGGTTAATCCCTAAATATAGATAGCTTTAAAATCCTGTCAATTAACTGATACTTTGCTAAGATGAAGTTTCGCCCGGCAACATTGCTAAAAGTGACAAATTGACTTTTGCTCCCGCCTTTTCTTCCCAAACTAACCTTTATCTTTAGAACGAATTCAGTCGTTAGTTTGAGTTTGCTCCCACATAGTGTACGTCACAAATATATTTTATTATTGATTAATATTATTAAATATGGCATCATTCCAAAATAAAAAACGAGCTCCAAATTTTTCATTTAAGGAGAAATCTCTCCTAATTAATATTATCCACAATTTCAAACATGTTGGAAAATAAGGATACAAATGCTATCACAGGGCGAGACAAAGATTTGGCGTGGACTAAAATTACGGCTGCATTTAATTCCCAAACCACTGAGCATGCTAGGTCGAAAGAGCAGCTAAAGAAATATTACAACAATATAAAAAAGATGGTAAGGAAAGAAGTTGCCGAGAAAAAGAGGGAACAGACGAAGACTGGGGGAGGGCCATATGTAAACTTATGAAACTCTGGAAGTGGAAGTCTTTTCCAGATACCAAATATCCGTTCAGTTATATTTCTTGTCCGTATATGCGACTCGTTGTATAATTGCTCTGCACGATTTGCAGGCTGTTGTAACGGAGTTAATAAATACGGCCTTTGTTATATCCTCCTTTTTATTTAAAAAAAATTTCTCCTGGGTTTTAGTCAATTTTATTGTTTATTATTTACAATATCACAAATACGTTTCGGTGTCTTTCTCCTTTATCCTCTGTTATATCCTCCATCGCCAAACACTTCAGCATCCGATCCACCTAAGTACATGATTTAAAGTCTCATATTATTACATTACTTATAATACGTTTTTTATTGTGTACGAAATAGTATTGAATAAACATACTTGGTGACTCAATTTTTATATGCGTACAGTCAATTACTTCAACTACCCGAGGAAAGCGAGATTTTTCATAAAATTTTAACTGGCATTCATTGATGTTATTGACTGAAGGCATTTTAACAAATCTACTGTATAACCGGGCAAGTGAGCTTCCCACTCTGACAATTATTCTAGATGCAGTCGACAAATGAATTCCACTAAAATCTGTAATGCACACAAGGTGAGCTCCAGTAGCACAAAATCGCAGGAAAACCAGCAATTGGTTTATAGGCGCCACACTATTGTTCCTAAAAAATGTACTGGAAGTGAATTTTTTCCGACGTTAAACCTATTTTGAGTTAAAGACTATGTTAAATGTACGTGAACATAGTTATTCTTAGTTACAGAATTTCACAATGTAAAGATAATATTAAATAAAATACTTACATCTCACCTACATATCATACAAAATCGTTTTTACTTACATATCTAATGGATACTCTATTTCCTCTTCTATCAGGTTCAATATGAAAAGAGCGGTGGACTTTGTGACGCGGAACCGTTGAAAAAAGAGAACATCATCAAAACTATTAAAGTAATATGTTCTCTCGTAAACTAGTCTAGGAACTCGCACTTGGTCGAACTCATCATCATCATGATCAAATAACAGATCATTAGTTAAAATATTCATAATTCATTCCAATGTATTCCTGGGTTTTCAGTCAATTTTATTGTCACTAATTATGGTGTTATGTGATGAGCCCTGCGTTTCGTCCCGGGTCTACCTATTGGACTCGTCAGTAAGGCTTAGGTAGACCCTGCCTTATACGCCAGACATCGGTTATACGTGTTCGGACGTAAATGAACCGAGCCGGTGTAGATCTCACCGCAGAAACAACAACAACAACATCTCACCGCAGAAGATCTACACCGGCTCGGTTCATTTACGTCCGAACACGTATAACCGATGTCTGGCGTATAAGGCAGCGTCTTATTCAGGTCAGCATTTTACCTGGATTCTTAGGTGTTTGGCCCTTTGAAATGGACTTCGAAATAACCCCCGGCTTGGCGAAGAAACGGCGTCTTCCAGTTGGCGCACTGAACGAGTTAAGTCGTTATCCATCTCGAAAACTTAAAGAATTACACCTTTTTGGTAAAAAACTAAAAAGAAAATCAGCTTGTGTATTTTCACCGGCCTTCTAACCACAAACTTCACCTGTTTTGGCTAAATGTTTGGTTAAGGGGCCCCAAACTTGCATCTTTGTTTAGCTTCAACGCCAGCCATCCTCACATCTTTGTTTGGCCATCTAAACGACACCTGAAGGCGACAGGAAACGTCAAAATTGATCTTAGCTGAAGCTTGTTTGGTTACTATATTTCCTTATCTCCATTTACTGTGTTACCAATATTTATAAATGAACGCTATGTAATTTCCATTTGGAGGCATTCACAATGTTATTCGCTTGGTTGTTGTTCAAGTTAAAGTCGTTGTTCCTCGTATTTTCCAATGTGTTTCGGAGAACCCTGTGCTGCTTCCGCAAACGAAGAAACAGCTTCTCTGAGACAGTGCAGCTGACTCATGTGGTCACCAGTGGCTCAGAGGAGCCCCCTACTTGGTCGGATTGGGGCAACGATCAGTTCAGAGACAACAAGCCGAAGACTGTGCATGATTACATCGAACAGTATAGAGAGCAGGCAGTTAAGGCCCGAACTGGGGACACTGTTGATGGAAACCCTGAGGATCGAGAGGATTATTTCGAGGACATGACCCCCCAAATCCGGAGGCAGACGAAAGTTTTGATTGGAAACAGGAACGGGAATGGCGGCTCGAATTTGAACAGCAGACTTAGTGCCATTCAGGATCCTCTGAATGTGGCAGTAAGGGTTTTTTTTGCGTTGTTGAACTAGCCTACAAAGTACGCTTTGCAGACTGGGGAGCTGCTGGAGTGGGACGAAAATGGGGGCTGGGCTGGTGAACAGCTCTTGGATGAAGAGGCTCAGAAGATCCTCAGAGAGCAAAAAAGACTGGACAGGGAACGGAAGGCCTGGGCGCAGCACCAGAAACGACTGGAGAAGTCTACAAGGACCTTAGGCTCAAAGTTGGCAACGTAATAATGAAAGAACCATCCTGGAATGAGGTTTTTTGTATTAAATAAGCGAAGATACACATTTAGGTAGGCTCCAAACATATCTGCGATTTTATTGAGGTTTTTCCTGATTTTTAAATTGTTATTTTAAATACATTTCTTAATGACAAAGCAGCACTACTGAATAATATTAAATCACTAAAAGCAGATTATTATTGACGCATGCACTTTTGCCTCTTGGTGGATTTATCAAGCTCGCACTTTTCAAAGGGATTGCATTTTACATTTCCGCAGTAGCTGCCTGTGGCTGTTTCTGTAAAAATATAAAACATTATTTCCAGTATTTTATTTGATCCATTTCATACTTGATTGTTGGTTTTTGTATCCGTCGTTTTTATTAGATTCTAGCAAGTGATCTGGCACGCACGACTTAGTGTTGCAAATGTTAGGGCAACACTTTTTCCCATGGCATTGTGTGTCGTCCTTGCATTTCGGGGAGCACGAACTCATTTTATTCGAAGCAGGGCAAGCATCTGAAATGGCAATAAAATCCTTGATTCTGCTTCTAGCTGTATATTTTGTCTAATTTACTTACAATCAATTGATGTGGCCCAAGAGATGCACAGCATAACCAGCAGAAGGATGCTGAACATTTTCGCTAAAAATTACAGTTTGTTACTGATGAAATTCACTTTAGAAGCCAGTTAATCTACTCGTTTAGCCATTAAATGTTAATGGAAGTTTGCCTGCATTTTTCCACGAAGCGTTATTATCTGGCGTCTAATTTACCCAGTTGTTAGTGAGAAGCTACATTTATTTATGGTGCTAATTGGAGGATAAGTGCAATTGCACGATTTCCTGATTTTTATTCACATTTAGTCTTAAAGGCGTGCTTAGAGTCTAATTTTATTTCCCTTGATTGCTTTAAAGTAGCTATTATTTAAATGTTGAAGAAATAAAATATAGTTACACTGATTAGTAATACTTTTATGGTTTTTCAGACTTGCAATCGATTGAACAACTGCTCACCTTATGTGAGGAAGTTTGACCAAGTTTAGGGCAAAATTCCCTAATCTTTGACTGCCAAACAACACCAATAACAACACTAAACACTTACCCATCATCCTGTAAACGATTTCTCACACTGAACAAATTGTAGCAACTAAAGACCCAACAACCACCTTCTCGTTTGCAACCTTGCAGCTTAACTGAATAATTGCAAGTCGTTTTTAAAGGTGTCTGAATTTTAATTTATTCCGTCCCAGTTTGCTTACTTTTAGCCTCGAGTGGTCTGCAAATGACCGTTTTGCTTTGTCTACTTCGACTTCTTCTTAATTGCTTCCATATAATCGAACTTAATGTACACAAGCTTAATGTGTTTACTGTTCTCAAGATATATGATTAGGGATTGTTGGTTTTTACTGCTAGTCACACTTATTTACATCAAGTAATTGTGTTTGATTATAATTCTCAGATGTTTGTGTGAGAGCGTATTTAAACGGCAATATAAAGTGTTATATATTTTCAGCTTGTTGAGTTAAATTCTACTTTTGTTTTGAATAAAAAGTGGGTTTTTTTGACACTTTTTGTCTCTTCAAACAATTCTAGAATCATAAAAATATTCAGATAAAGGTAATAACTATCTTCGAGTCCAAATAGGCAGGAAAAGGAGAGAAGAAAAAGCTCAAAACCTGCAGGAATTAAAACGAATAAAAACGAAATGTAGAAACTCACCTCGTTATATGTTTTCAGGATTAAAAGCCCCTGTATAGAGCCTTAAGGTCGATTAGAAATAACACTCAACTATTAATCATAACATATTGTATGTATTTAATAAAATGTACAAAATATAAAATGATGTATAAAAGTTCGCATTCAACACATATCGAGTTCAAGGGACAGGAAATAAATAAATTACAATAAGGGGCCGATAAACATAAATATTATGTTTGGAGAAAAAACACTACTAAACAACCATGAATAAAGTATAAAAACAATCCATTCATCGATTCCATTCGAATATTGCGTTACCTAACTATCTTACGAGTATTAATAATACAAAGTAACTTTTAATGGTGTTTATAATATAAAAAATGTACTTGTATGTGAGTAGTACTAATACTAACTTGAAGTTCCCATGCATTAGACATAGAATACAAAAACGTATTAGTTTGCCGATTTGAGACGTTTTCGAGCATTTGCAGCTCTTAGGCTCCTTTCGTTTAGGCAATTAGATGGTTTTTTAAAGGATTGGGTTCACGAGTAGAAAATAATGCATGGGAACATGCATTAGATGCATAGAAAATGGGGCTATATTCTCTACAAGGTCTACTTTTGATGATAGGTTTTTTGAGATCACGTTGCAGGGTTGTAATTAATGTACTCGTGAGAACTGGGAGGACCTGGGAGGTTCATGTAATTATTCTTAGGGGTTTCTGATTGAGCGTCATCGAATCCTGCAAAGCCGAACAGTTAATATTGACCAAAACACTAACAAAAAATCGTGATTCCTACCTGAAACTGGTTGTCCATTAGGAGGAAACTGAATGTAAAACTGCTCAGATATTGATAAAGTATCAGGCCTGGAAACCGGTTTGTTTTCCTCAATGGTTTCAAAGTGGTGCATAGTGGAGAACTTCACTGGCTTAGGTACCGGCACTGGTGTATAATTTAGCTCCAAGTTCGTCTTGCTAAAGTCCAGCTCTTTGAAGTCATTATCTCCTTGACTGTTGCTGATCATCAGCTAAAATCATTGTTTAGTTAAACAATTTATCTTGTGGTCAAATAAAATGCTTACCTTTCGGTCTTCATTATCCGAATGAGTGCCGCTATCGCCTACACTGCACCCACTAATTGTGCTCATTCTTCCACTAGATCCACTCGAAGAAGTGCTCAAGCTGCTGATTGGTCTGGCGCTTTGATTGAGCGCCAAAGCCGGCCCGGAAATCACATTTTCCGATGTGATTTCTTCCGACTGCTCATCGGTCTTCGACTGCCTGGAGAACAGCTTCATAAACTTGTCCACTGGCGAGGATTTCTTGGTCTTCGCTTTGTATTCCTGCTGCATCTTCTCGTAGCTCAAGCGCATCTGGTTTAGCTGGTCCTGCTTTTCTTTGAAGGACTTCTGACGTCGTTTCGGTTTTCCATTCTTCCACCAGCTTTTCAACCTGCAATTCGGATGGATCAAAGGGTCATTCAAGTAAATAATGGGCAGAATAATTGATGCTTACTTGCGCCAAAGAGTGGACGTTGTTCTTGAAATCCGTAATAATTTCCGCTAATTCTCGTTGAAATTTATCCTCCACAATGGCATTTGCTTTATGCTTTCTGGCATTGGGTGAGGGAGATCTGTGGTTTTGTCTGTCGAGCTCTTTTTTGGGACTAGTTGGTTCGTTTTCTGACTTCCGGAGATCTTCGCGTGAAAATGCTATTGCTGTAATTGAGTAGGATTTAGCAATTGATTTTTCTTCCCAGCCTGGTTGATTTTTACCTGTTCTGTCCATTGCTAAGTATAAAGAGCTGCCGCACTCGCTGGATGGGGTGACAATGGGAGTTGGACAGCTTCTTATCATCTCAGGGTTAACCGGCCGAGGGCCGGGCATAATTTGTAGAGATTGTCGATTTCTCGCGGCTTCAAGTATCCTTCTTCATCTAAAAAAGTTCACTCGCTTACCACTGGACTGAGAAAATCTTAAGCAAATTTTAAGTACCTTCTTCGGACTTGGTTCGCAAGCTGAAATGCTTCAAAGTGGTATAGCAGGAAGTGACTTCATGCATGCTTTTATAGTTCTTCAGCGTGCTGGAAAGCGAATTGTGGCCGCTGGAATCGGCAATTTCAATCGGGGTCATTCCGAACACGTTTCGCACTTCATAGGCAATTTCAGCCCCTGGGCAGTCCATTAGTTGAGCGGCCAGTTTTTCCAGCCGAATTTCGCGGCAAAGTGGAGCAGTGTGGGAAACTCTTCATTGCCTAAAAATTGAGCCAATCACTACAACTGCTGTTTTTGGACGAAAAGTCGTTTTTGTTTTAAAAGCTAGAGGTATGACTAACTGTTACTCGATAAGAGTCCTACTAGAGGTCAGAAACCAGCGTTTTTTGTTGCAAAGGACACATCCAAAAGTACTTGCGGAAAAATACTATTTTTCTTTGGCCAAAGATTTTTTGCCATGAAATTTATACACACTCTATAGAAGGCACTTAATTTTCGAAGCCCTGAAAATTTCGTTCAAATCGCACAAAAACTTTAATTTTTTTACGCTCAACGCGCACTCAACTGTCCGCTCTTCTTTAAAATTTTCTACCTCCGATTCCATCTAACGTAGCCGAGTTGGGGCTAAAACATATAGCCGAAACGTTGGCCCAAGAAAACAGTGTTTTTTTGCAAGTACTTTAGGATATATCTTTTAGGATCTATATCTAGGACAAGCTACATTCAGTTGATGACAACTCTAAAGTTGATGAGAATTTTTTTTAATGTAACCTCACTTTGTTTTCGTACAGTGATGCTGGCAGAAAAAAGGCGTATTGTGTGTACCAAACAGATTGAAATGTGGAGGAAGATTTTTTCTGAAATCCATGCACAAGCCAGCTATCCAGATGTTCCCGGTCGGCCGGGCTGAATCCCAATGTCTGCAAGTTAACGGTTTAAAATCAGCTTGAGCCAAAACAGGCTTTTTAAATAAAATGGCAACCCGAATTCATTTAGTTTTCCTCAAAAACCGTCAATATAGACTCAACCTGGCACATAAACTCCACCGGATTGTTTGCGGATCGTAAAATCTGTTCCAGCTCCCTAAACTTGCTCTCGCATTTAACCGCCGGCTTCCAATAATATTTCCATTTTTTTCCACCAGGATATTCACGATCGCGGGTAATATCAATCAGGTTTTCCGGCACAGTGATTTTCACTACGTATGGATTGCGTCTCTTCACAGACTTATTTCGTGAAGCTCACCGTTTCGTTCCAGCGAAATCTTCACCAATCGTCCTTTTGTAGCGGATGTGTTAAGATGATCGAGACACTGTTTTTGGCCCTGAAGAAACCAATTAGTAATCTAGTTATTTAAACAAAGCTCAAATCCTACCTGCTTGATTTTCTTGGGCGTGACGGAAAAGCCGGACTTTTCTTGGGCTGTTACGGAGCTTTGTTGCTTCCAAATCTTCGACAGAATGGTCATGGCTTGGTTGAGAAATTTTTTCGTGAAAGTCTGGTCCTGATCTTGACCAACTGATTGTCTTTGCCATTGGAAGTACAAAGGCAAGGCTACGAAGGGGAAAATTAAAGTCGCTTTTACTTAAGAGTGAGTGAGGAATTTACCATTTCTATGCGCTTCTGTAACATCGTCATCAGTTACCCCAAGCAAAAAGGGCTAAGGTGCGGTCTGGAAGCAGAAGCTTTGCCAGGCCAGTGGATTCTTCCGGGTGTTGAGCAACAAAGTCCAGAAACCCCTGGACAAACAACCACAAGCTGGAGCTTGACGCCATGGCTCCTTCAATGAACTTTTTGTCTTCGATTTTCGGTGTTAGCGAATCCTCCAAGTAGACATTTCTGATCCTGATAAGACCGCACATAAAGAGAAGTTTTTTCGGGTCGAACCAACTCTTACTTGAACGGAGAACTCCGGTTCGCCTGCTTGCTAATTTGCTCGAAATATGACGCAAAATAATCCACCCATAAGTTAGCAGGTTCGCTGCTCTTCAGGGAAAACTATCAAAATGTCGTCCATGTTAGCGGGCGGCTTTGAGAAATTGCCTGCAAAAAATCATATTTTTAATTAATTAACCGAATTTTCATTGCAATTTGCTTTAGCATCAAAGGCGCAAAACCGTATTTACATTGTGAGCTAAAAGCCGATTTATTCCCAATGAAACTAGAAGGAAGACTGGCATTAACAGGAATTTTCCTGGCTTATCAGCGGCTCGATGATAACTGGAATGTCGTTTTAAAGTAATTAAAATGAATATGAACCCCAATTTACGATAGCGATTACAGTGCATCTTTTGCTTTAACGCTAAACAATAATGGATTTAAAGATAAAACCGCCAATAATGTTTGTTATTAGCGCTTTCATACTTCTGAAAGCAAATATTGGCAACTAAGTGGGCAAAATGTTGGCAAGAATTCAATTTAATGCTTTACAAGTTGAAAATATGTTGTAGAAGTTGTTATATTTTCTCCAAGACTTGTAAACTAATGTCTCCTCCCTTGCCTCAGTCCAAAGAAAACTCTACAGAAGTTTGAAGCAAGCTATTTGGCACTTCATCCTAAACCGACTTTCTTCAAGAAGTGTCTTCAAATTATGATTATTTTTTCTTCCGAAATTCCGAGATTCCAAACTGGTTACACTCAGCAGTATGACGAACCGATTTCCGTTCCCAACCACCACAAATTGTGAACGCATTAGTTTATTAATAGGCTCTTAGATAAAACACATAAATATAATATGGAAAACAGATTTCGGATTGAAAATAATCCAAGATATCGTGTAATTGGCAAAAATCGCGAAATATATGAACCAGATTCGATCCGAAACAATATACAGGAACAGATGTGCTGATGATAGACGCATCTTAGCTGCAGGCGTTGCTTACCTTCCGAGACGAGATTTTGATAAATCGGCGCTTGAGGATTGTTTGATGGGTTTTGCGCCTCAAAGTGCACATTGCCGATAGTATTCTTTCGGCTTTGGGTTTGGATCGACCAGCAAAATCGCTTTGCGACTTTGTTCGAGCGAATTTCTTTATCATTTTAACGGCTTGCAATCTTTAAAAAGTGCTCTTTTAGGCAAAAGATAATTATTAGTCCCCTATATCATAACAATTAGAGATTAGATCCATCTAAATTCAACTTTCTGACCGAATTGGAAGAGGAATGTGAAATTGCTCACAGCAACAAACATGTCAATCAAAGAAATAAATTACTGATAAAAACAATGTTAAGTAAGATAACTGACTTAATATTTAAAAAAACGTTATTTTTTATAAAAAAAAACAAGGATATTGTCTAGTGATGATCTTAACTATTCTCAAATTCAAAGTGAATGAATCGAAAAGTGTTCTTGAAGCTGATTAAATTGGAGAAAAAGCAGTTTAAACACCAAGAACACCACAGCCACTGAAACACTGCACCCTTTTGTTCTGTACCGGTTTTATACGGCTTTTTTAATGCCTGTACTTTAGCGAAAGTGTGTTGAAATACAGTAGCACAACGAGAACTTCCGATGTTTATCAAACGGCAACTGACTGCCAGTTTTCATATCTCTGGAAGAAAGGAGGCGTTTTTTTTCTTCTTTCCAGTGCGTGTATCGCGGTTTTACCGATTACTCGATGCCAGTGCAGTATCGCTTGAAACAATAGTGGTATTATATTGCGCTAAATACTGAATCAGAGTGAAAACATCAATTTTAGTGACTATAAAAAGCATATGTAGGTTTGCAATAAAAAGGCCGACATACGGATATTGCGGCTTAATTAAATAAAAATATCCTTCTGAGCTTTATCTAACTGTAAACAGGGCATTTAAAAGTGTGTAAAAATGCATGTAAATAACGCAGATAAACGCGCATATCAATGTGTTTTGCTTATAGCCTTTTGAATCAAAAGCAAAACACTGTCAAGCAACTAAGAGTTTTCTCGTTTTTTGTATTGGCAAATTTAGTGTTTCATGCATGGTTTATGTGGTTGGGGTAGAAGAACAAAACTTTAGTGCAACAAATTATTTTTATAAAAGTTTTTAAAGTAACCGGAATTAACGAAAATTAAAGTTGGAGATTTTCGGGGTCCATAAGGCCACCATCCATAAGAATTTGGGTGTGACGTATGATCGGGTGAGTTAATTTAAGACGTTAAAGTAGCAAGTTGGAACGCAGCAAACGCCCCGAACATTTCGCATCTCTTATAGACTATTATGGGTGCGAGCGAACCAACCGCTACCAGTTACGTTCCTGAATTGAAAATCAGTTTTATTTGACTCACTGGAATCAGGCACCAACAGGAGTGGGAACAGGAGGAACACAACTCTGAAGATCTAGCCATGCGTGCTGGCGAAACGGCAGGACTCAATTCCTATCGACGACGGTCTATAACCCGAAAATCCTTCGATTGTTTATTAAAGCGGTCATGGTATCCTCAGTTAATCATCTTAAACCTTGGAAAACTCATAGTTTAATGAGTAAGCGGCAGAAAATGTGGGCCTTCCTTAGGAATTGCTAGATGTTTGCGAAAGTTCCAGTTAAAGCAAATTTTTCGGTTTCCTTGAACCGGGAAATTTACAAAGCTCGTCTGCACTCGAGCAAGGCTGAAATTGAAAGTACCGCAGAAATCGATGATTTTCGGGTTAAATCGCTTCAGCGATTAGCATACCTCTAAGGATGCCATGCAAGCTATTGAAACGTCAGGAAGAAATTCCTGTCGACCACGGATTAATCACCAGAAAATCCTCGAATGTTTAGACGATAGACATTAAACTAGTAACCATTAAGTTTTTTAAATGTGAAAATATTTTTTTAAAATATTTTGTTCAAGAATGTATTAGAGACAATGAAATGTTCGATGCGTAAAAAATTGTTTGTAAAGGAAAACTGTTTTTCTCTTTGTCAACTTAAAAAAATCTGAAAATAACTGCTTTTATGCAGTCAAATAACATTGGAAAGTTTGAAATTCTAACTTTTGGGTGTGGTTTTTCTAGAAAGTTTCTTTTAGGTTAAAACTAACGCAATTTCTGTGAACAAAAGCCTATTTTTGGCCTTCTAATATCCCAGATCTTAGGTAAGGAGATTTTTACGCCAAAATATATTTTTAAGTTATTCAGGTGAAGAGTTAAAGTGGGAGTTTGGATTGAAAAAAAGTGAAAATAAATAAAAAAAGACAAGTTGAATTTGAATTCCGAAAAAATAAATAGTGAACAACCCAGATATTGAATTATAAAAATGCAGTTGTAAGAGCAAAGAACATTTGAAAGTCAATTGAAGGCAAAGTTCTTGAATTCTTGCATTTTCCAATCTGTACTGGCTGGCCATGTCAAAGTCTTAAGATCGTTTAACTAAATAAATGAGGTCTATCTGGTAAAACACGCAAAGACCATCAAACAATAGTTCTTATAAATAATCCAAAGTTCATTTCCTCATCATGGAACATTCATGGAATAGGGGATGCAAAACACGCCTCTTATTCAAAGCAATTGATCTTACCGAGCCATTGTTGCGTATAATCGACTCTAATGAAAAAATTCCAGATGACTGCTCCCTAACAATTGCAGTTAAAATTATCGACATTTTCCAACCTCGATTAGAGGCCGGGGTTGTTTGACCCTAAAACACAGCTGCGGCGATTTTTACCTCTACATTCCTCTTGAGTTTTTTTTGGAAAAGGCGTTAGCGATCTTAATTATTGAAAACAGTTGGGTGGCACGTGGTCACTTTCATCTCTTTTACATTGAGCAGGTCGAATTTACCCTCGCCATTTTAGGTACACCCTACGCGTTCTCGTTAACAGTTTCTATATTTAGGGCGACTGTTTACTCTTTTGCCAGCTTATCTGCCAACCGGCAGGAATATAAGAAGCTTCCAAGTTACGATGTTTTTAAAATAGGTTTTAACTTTTAACTAACACAATCTCAATATCCTTCATGCTGAAACTCAATTTTGATACTTATCTGTTTCATCTAAGTATTTCAATGTATGAGTTTTCTGGCTAATTGTCTCATCCTCCGGACAATTTGAGCAGGATTTTTCGAGTAAAGCCGCAGAAGAAATAGTTTGAATGCTTCGCCGACTATTTTAATTGGCCGTACAAACAATAAGTTTATACAGAGCGTTTGAAGAAAACAAACACAAAACCACATATTTTTTGCTCCATAATTTTAATAATTTTTTTTATGAAAAGTTGCAAGCAACTTTGCTCCTTTTAATTTATCGATATCTTTACTATAAAAAATTTACGATTTTCCAACTTTTTCCGTCAAATCCCAAATCCGTCAAATGATATATACAATTACAACTTACCAGACAAAAATCAAATCGGCAGATCGGCATACATATTACAATACGCAGACGACACGGCACTTATTGTACATGACAAAACTACTGAGAGAGCAGCTCAAAGACTCCAAACACTAACAAACAACACAATGACATGGTTTTATAAATGGAGACTAACACCAAACGCGTCAAAAAACCAACTTCTGCTCACAAACCACAGACTCAACGCTGACTCACCTACAATAACTGCAGACGGCCAAACGACACAACCAAAAAACGACGTAAAATACCTTGGAATCACAATTGACCACAAACTTAAATTCACTAAACACATACGAAACATCAGGGCAGAAACAATAAAGAGAACAAAACACTTCCAATCACTAACCTACAAAGACAGAGGAATTAGCACAAACACCGCCACCAAAATATATAAAGCTATTTGTAGACCCTTGCTTGACTATGGACATATACTCATGACCAACGGAACAGAAAGGACAAAACGTTATATACAAACAACAGAACAAATTGCACTAAGACTAATAACACGAATAAGACACCCCCAAAACCGACTACACAACCCCTCCACCCAACTACTAAACGAACGCAAAAACATGACAAAGATTTCGGAAAGACTCATACATCTACAGACAAAATGGACAAAAAACCCCTACAACTGGACCATACTGAATCCCCTTTGTCTTACAAGACCAACCAGACAATCCCGCTTCCGTTTCCCTACATCAACGCTACTTGAACACTTACAAACGCAACTGACTACTGGACAATAAAATAATTTTTTCTTGTCATTAGAATTGGAAAGTTTATTTAATAAGATTATTAACCTAGAATAAGAGAATTTTCATCTTTGTTTTTTATTTAAACTAGGACTACATGTATTAAACAAGGGCAGAAAGACCGACAGGTCGATAGCCTTTTTTATAAATAAAGATGTTTACTACTACTACTACTCTCCTGAAATTTCCAGCACAATTAGTGACTCAGATACGAATTTTCCTTGGTCCGTCAGATCAACAGTTTTAGTCTTCAAAAATTAAACAGTTTCGAAAATTTCCCCTGAAATCCCCTATGATCGTGGTAAATTGAAATTTTGAATATTTATGCAAGCGACTTTGTTCTTTCTAGTGAAATTGTCCTCAAGTTTCGACCAAATTTTGTACTTGAAATACGTTTCAAACATCGATAGACACCTTTATTTTCGAAAAATTTACCTGTTTTGAAAATATTATCCAGGATCCCCGTTTACATTGGCAAATAGAATGTTTCAGGCTGGATACAGGCGACTTTGCTCTTTCTAATGAAATTAGTGTCAAGTTTTGAGCGAATTATGTGCATGAGATATGAAGTTTCACATATTGATCGGGATCCGTGCTTGTAAAAAAGATACAAATAGAAACTTTCAGAATGTATACAAGCGACTTTGTTACATAGAATGAAATTGTTCTCAAGTTTCAAACTAATTTTGGACTTGGGATACAAAGTTTCACACATCGATCGAGATTTTTACTTGTGAAAAATTAACCAGTTTTGAAAAAAATATCTAGAATTCGCCATGCCGGCGGTGTGCCGGTACACAGGCCACTTTGCTCTATCTAATGAAATAATCCTCAAGTTTCGAGTGAACTTTGTACTTGAGATATGAAATTTCACTCATCGATCGCCATCTTTATTTGTGAAAAATTAATCGATTTCAAAAACGTTTTCCTGAAAATCCTGATGGTGGCAGCTAACAAAAACATTAAAAATGTATTGTTGTGTATATTTTTAAAATAAATTAAAATAAAATAAAATAAATTAAAAAAAAAATAATTTTGAAATAAGTTAAAAATGTATAGAAGCGACATTGCTAATTCTAATGAAATTCGCGCACTTTAGAGCTGATTTCGTGCTTGAGGTACGAAATTTCAAACATCGATTATATCCAGTTTCATTTCATAACCAGTAACATTGACATTTAGAAGATTTATTTAAGTAACTTGGCTTTTTCCAAGATAATTCTTTTCTGAACTCCTGGTTAAGTCGACTATGAGCTTTAGAGCAAAACGCCTCTGGGGATGTGAGCAACTGGTGCTTGCCACCAACCACATCAAGAACCACATCAAGAAATATTTTCCAAAAAAAAAATCCATCCGTTTCCATTTAAATCGATTTAAGTTTAACTCAATATTTCAATTTTTTTCCTTTGGAACGTGCCCAAACAAATATGCGCGTGCTAACGATACTAATCCGTCTGTCGTTTCGGTAATTCACGAATTTGTTCCTTAGCAAGAGAGGAAAAATCATCCAGAGGAGGATATTTTTGGCTCGGTCGTGTGCCTGTCATCGTATATCCCAGAATTATGATGTGCAATAAAAATATATGTTCCAAAAGCTCCCAGTCCCCAGTCGAAGCTTAAAGTGAATTATTATGATATATTGGATGTTTTCGGTTTCGTGGACGAACGAAAGGGAACGCCTGGCTTTATTGGAACCGATTTAGTAACAGCTTAGCGAAAAGTGAGACGTTACTTTGAATGGCTGGCATCTGGAGGAATGTTTCGAAAATGTTCATTTATGAACCAACTATTGCTTTGTAAACGGCGCTCTTTGTATCAGAATCCATATTCCAGCCGGCTTTGTGCTTGCGAGATGGACCGTGCCACATTCTATGCCCTTCTACTTGCATGTGCTGTGTATTTTCTATTGATTTTCTGCAAATAGAACTCTCGGGGGACTTTTTCAATTTTGCAAAAACCCTGCTGAATTCTATAGGCAACAGAGACACAATTCAACTTTTGCACTATGGAGTTGGAAAGTTTCCTGTTAGGAAAGTTGCCAAACCTTCCAGGCTTAGTTAAGTTGAATTAAACTTCCGGCTGATTTAGAGCATCGCATTGTTAACAAACTACTTGCCTGACTGAAGTTGAGTTCATAAAAAGCTCGAGATTTGTTTCAACTAAACAAAGCGATCTCACCAGACATCTTTCAGCGATGGTTTATTTACCCGAAAATTCCCCAGAATCAATTATTCACCATCGAGCCATTACACTTGAACATTTATTTGAAATCCATTAATGAACGTTTTTATTACCCTCCTGATTCCTAGCTGCCTCGGTTCGTAGGCTTGATAGTCCCAAAAATAACTTTAGTAGGTAATTGTTGTGCGCCCTAATGGCAGTCGGTTTAAATATACACCAGGCGTGCTACAAAACAAACGAGAAACAAAAGAAAATAACGAACATAATTTTATGGCACCTATTTTGAATTAAAATGAGGCGCAGGTGCTCGGCTAGTCCCAGCTTTGAACTAGATTAAAGCGAATGAGGGTTCCAAGTCTGGATTTATCACGTTTATTGTGGGGTTTTCTTTTGCTTCAATATCACAAAGATATTTTAGTTTGGACTCGCTGAAGTTAAACTTGAACACCCATGCGTGTGTTTCATCTGAATATTTATATATTTTTTTGAATTTACATAATTTTCTTTCGAAAAATGACCTCATGTAGAATAAGATTATATCGCTGCTGTATAAAAGTGTGCTTTAAACCAGTCACGTGCCATCTCGCTTCCTGGAAAGGATGGACGGAAGCGGCACGAATGCATATTGATGGTTCTTACCACTCAGGTGCCTCTTTTATCGGCTTTTGGTTAATATTATACATGATGGTAATAGAGAATAGAAACTCTTGTGGATGATAACGTTACTTGCCAGCTACCGCTATCAAGCGATTTAAATTACAAATTAGCCCCCGTTCTTTTCGAAGGAGGCAATAACCTGTTGCACTTATCTTGGATCCGTTGGGAGTATGAAATTTTTCTTTTGTGTTGAAAGTATTCTTGTTTGTACCGATAGTCTCAACATTTTGTGCTTTGAAGCCCGTCAGATTCGTCTCATTCTTGCAAAAAACTTAATATTGAATAATAATGAAAGTACAATAAATTATGGTTTCAGCATCTGGTTTAAAGGATTTAAAAGTGTAGAAATTACAACCGGCGATTGCCGGTTATGTAGGCCGTCCTCGATAGAATTTTGGCCCTGACGTTTCGCTGCATGTATGGTTAGGCATCTTCTGATTCCGTCAGTGACAATTTTCTATCGACAGGGGCCTAATAACTCGAAAATCACCAATTCTATATTACGATTACCATTAAGCAATTCAGCAGTTTAAAGAATGAAAAGTCCATTCGTTTGCACTCAAAACGAACAAAAAACACACTTTGTCTGGCTCAAAACTGATTTAATTTGAGCTGTGAAGGTGGCAAGTTGGAACGCAGCCACGCGCCCAACTTTTTGTATCCTTTATAGACTCCTATGCGTGCGACTGAGACAACCGCTGCCAGTTACGTTCCTGAATGGAAAATCAGTTTTGTTCAACTCACTCGAATCTGAGTGTGGAGCACTCGAAACGAACACAACTCTGAAGATTCCAATGATGCTTGTTATCAAAACGTCGTTTCCAAATTACCAGCAACTACTACTTAATAAACCATATGACAATCGGTCGTTTTTTTTATGCATTTTCTAACTAAATTGTTATTTAACTATAGCGAATCGCGATCAGTTTCCCTTTTTAACTTTATCGAAAATGATCAAGTGATTTTTGCGCTTTTAGTCCACCATCAATAGGAATTTGGTCCAGAAGTTTCGCGGGCACGCATGATTAGCATCTTCAGATGTGTTCGCATCGGCGTTGCACAAATCTCTGAAGGTGCCAACCATGCGTGCTAATGAAACGTTGGCACCAAATGTCTAGCGACGATGGTCTAAAAATCCGAAAAACTCGGACTTTCATTTTTATTCTTTCCTTTTTTTTTCTTAAAAAATTGTGAAATTTATACTTTAGATTCAAATCTACGATATCAACGATTAATCTTCATGTCGTCGTTTGTTATTTATTTATATATTTTCACTGTAAAACAACATCTCTTTTTTCTTTATTCTTTATGTTTGATTTTGCTTTAAGCCAGTTTCTCTATTTTTATACGTTAATGACTTTAATTTCCTTTGATGATATGTTGTTAGCTATGTTTTTACATTACTGTTAAATAATATTACTTTTGTCCTTCGTACCCTATATTTGATTTTACTCTTATGCTGGTTTCTCTTTTCTCTTATTTGACATTACTGACTGAATCAATCTTTTATTGACCACTATGAGATGATTTTTGCTACATTTAAGGCTACTTTGTTTTCCTTTTTTCGAGCCCTGAAGAGGCTTGAGTATAGCCGAAACGTTCACCCAAAAAAATTGTGTTTTTATTTGCTTCCACTATCCATTGACTGATAAACCCATGGACCTTGTATTAAGTTTTTTTATCAAGTACCATCACTGTCACTAATAACCCACAACATCATTTAAATTCAAACTTTTAAGCTCGTTTTTAAACCCTTGGTCGTTCCACTGCCTCCAAATGGTTCTCCTTTCAGCCAAAAGCTGTGAAACCGCATGTTAAGAGTGGCCCATTTTTTGGGTGTAAAATAATCATTAAAAGTGAAACTCAATCCGTAACGGCGCTTGGGCTTTGTCATTGACACTTTAGCATCTATTCTCTAACCGAGTTGATGCGCTTTACGAACGAAAATCTGACCTGTTTGGCCTTTCGTCTAACCCTGATTTTTCACGGCACATTCAACATTCAAAAATATATCGAATTGCATTCAGCTGTCGAACTGAGGTAGATTTGACTATCGCTAATGCTGAACGACGAGAAGAACTGTAAATTAAGCTCAATCATCCAGATACGCCGTAAATAATTCGGATGTGACCAATTTCCTTCCTGAAGTTCCCATTAATTGTCTCAAGTCGACTCTAAATGAGACGAGATGAAAGCACAAAGCAGGTCCATAATGTCAAACAATCGACTCTAATGGAAGCAATTACACATTGTTTCCCCAAAAATATCGTTCACCGGAAATGCTATGCGACAAAAAAAACCGTTCATAGTTAAATGGAGAACAATTTGGCGAAATTTTGAAAGTAAGTAAGCATTTGAATTTGGCGCGCATTGGTTGCCAAGCAACAGCGCGTACTAGCGTCATAACCAGGTTGACACTACTTGACAGCTCCTTACTTAAATTTGTTGATTTTAACTAATTTTACTCCCTGTGGGGCTTTGAAACAACCTTCGCAACGTTTTGTTTTCAGGATGTCCATTAATCTTCACTTAAATATAACATTTAATGCTCAGAAATCTCGAATTTGATACGAATGGTTTTTTAAAAGTGACAGGGCAGTTGTCAACCCTTGTGATTATAGTTATGATTCCGTTGACGTTTCATGGCGCCAAATTCAAAACTGGAACTTTTCCTGCCTGCTCTAGAAGGGCCCAAAATTTCCAACTAAACGGGCACATATTTAATGAAATCCTGCCGGAAATACTCAGTGGATCTTCAATCCGAAATTATATGAAAAAAACGCGCCTCCAATGTCCCATCTATGAGTTAATTATAGAAAATTAGTTAGGAATGCATCCGGAAAAACTTCACGTTTCATATCTGCCGAGCTCATTTGTTACGTTCTCCTGAAAACAGGAAATCAACGTCTCCACTCGTCGGATTTAAGCCGGAAATCATGACGATTTTACCGAAAATCTCTGGTGGAAATCCATCATTTACCCCGATTAGTCGATAGACGCAAGTACCCTACTAATCGAAGGAAGTGCATTGTCACCAAGTTTTGCTTATTTCGGCCAACACTTGATAAGATGTGGTCACTTTGGGTAAATCACCTAATAATTCAGGATTTTTTCGAAAACACCAAGCGAAACGGGAATTTGGTGACATCTGGTTTGGGTGGGTAAAGTGGCAAGTAGCAGGTCATCCTCAAACGGTATTCGGGACGCCTAAAATCACATCTGGAGTGCATCTTTGATTTATTTCGGCTATTACTCCAGATGCACCATTATTGTTAATTTTATTGAAGTCGGATGGACAGTGGCGTAGCAATACAATACTTTTTTTAACCACGCTGTATCATCTGGATGATTTTTTTGTATGTTTTGCACTGTTTTCTTGCAGAAAAAAATCAGAAGTCATCAATATTAAATACTGCACGCAGTTAGTTATTCAGGGCAAATTTTCAAGAGACGACTCTGCCTAAGGGCCATAAAACAAAACAATTCCATCGAGAGTAATCAAGTAGATTTTTAGCGAATGAAGTTGAAACCACAAAGTTCAGGGCTGAGAGACTCGTTTTTCCATATCGCGGTTGTTTTCGCCCCTTTTAAAGCGACAATGTCCAGGGAAAAGTTTGGACCGGATGTTTTGACACGAAAACATTATTTAGCCATTAAAAACCCCCGTTAAAGTTAAGTATTTTAAAGGAAAAAGCACACAAATGGTTAGTTTTAAGCTGGCTTTTAAGCTAAGGGAAAACCAGGCAAACTGGGGTGTAGTCAAAACAATCTTCAAACGAGCTTTGCTTAGGGGAAGAATGCAGAGTTTGCCAAAAATTAATCAAATTAAGACCATTGATTAATGGGGTAAAACTCGTGTTTCCAGAAAACCCTTGCATTCAAAAGCAACAGACTTTGGACTACACAAAAATATTTTTTTAAGCATCCGCATTAAAATCGGTAATTTTCGGGTTATTAGGACGTCTTCAATAGGAATTGGGTCCTGACGCTTCGCCACCAAACCATCTTCAGAAGTTTTTTCGGCAGTGGCAGCGAACAAACCTCTGAAGACGGTTTGATGGCAAAACGTCAGGACCAAATGCCTAAGTAACCTATTCATCAATATTTTTGCATTTGATTTAACATCAGACAGTTGAGTTTTTTATGGGCAAAATCACTTAAAGAAAAATTCCTCATCAAGCCATTATCTTAACCCAGATTTGCCCACGCGACCAAGGAAATTCCTACTCGGAAAAATGCTGCTGGAGCTCTAAATATATACAAAAGAACACATGGCCTGGAGCAATATACCGGATGGATGAAAAATTAAATAAACCTGATTACGCTATAGGAAGTGTGTGTAGAAGCGGATATAATGTTTACTTTCAGTTTTTCCACGTTGAAGCCTCCGTTTATATACACTGGATTTGTGTCGCATCTGCTCTAAATGACTGATAAATTGCCTCAATTTGGTTATTTTTCTAATTAATAATTAAAAAAAATACAAATCATCTCGTTATAATACGAGGATTTAATTGTTTGTAACGACGAAGCCGATAATACGACGGCACTTAAAAGCTTTCCCAAAGCTTATTCCAACAATCTGTGCTACTGTTTGAAGTTTTAAGGTCGCGATGAGCAGCATGAGCGGTTATCTCTTAATTAACCTTTTATAATGCCCTTCTCAGAATGTCAGATTGCTGTCGCTAGATAGGGATTTTAACTAAAACCAGACGGTGTAAGTAAAACCAGACACTGCAACGAAAAAAAAAAATCAAACTAAGTAATTTGAGCCGAGAACAATTTCGGGATTTAGACGTAGCTTAAAAAAAGGGATTTTCAGACTACTACAGAACGTTAAAAAACAAAGGATTCCCAAAGCATACAAACGCACCGCTGAAGACCACCCAAAAACCAAACGCATTAATGTTTCTTTGTTGTTTGACATTTTGTGGTTGGAAAATCTGTACGATTTTGTTTTCTAACGCGCCATCGAGTAAATAAACATCGTTGATGTTTTCATTTTTTCCTTTCGCAGCCGAAAGACGCCTAAAATTAATTTAGTTTTCATTTGCTGCCATTTCAGCTGGGGGTTTAGTAACATGCTCTCTTTTGATTCTTCGAAGGATGGAATGAATCTTGCGGGTTTCATGATTTTCTCATCCTTGCGTGGTTTAATTGAAGAAGAGCAAAAATTCGACTCTAATGGAAACAGTGGCTAAAAAATTAGTCTTGCATGTTTTGGGCGCAGTTTAGAAATTGAACAAATTTGAATTTGCCGCGTGTTTGTTGCCCCAGGCAACAGCAAAATAGCATAACCTTGTTAACAACATTTCCTACTTCAATTTTTTTTGAATTTTAACTGAATTTTACTTACTGAGAAGTGTGGAAACAGCCTTCGAGACTTTCATCTTCAAAGTTGCCATCTATCCTCACTAAATTAGCCACGTTAAATGCTCAGAAATCTCGAATTTCACAAGGAATCTTTTTGGCACGGGCTGTCAGCTTCTGTCAGGATGGTTATGATTCTGTCGCAGTTGCTTGGCAACAGTTAGGCGCCAAATTCAAATTTTCACTGGATAATTCTTCAGAGAATTGAATCTTATGCCGTTGGTTTAATAATAAAAAATTTAAAAGGAAGGAAAGATGAATTTATCGGGGAAAAGTTTCTAAGAAAATCCGATGAGACTAGAAAAAAACCGCCAGTTTAAAAAGACGCATGAATCTATAAATAAAAATTCTACTACAACAGAACCAGAGTGCACTAATTAATAATACTAACTAATGGAAAAATTGGCATCAAAGCCCCCGACATGATCTAACAAAATTTCTAAGAATCCACTAGAAAACATGCATGAATACTTATTAATAAATATTGTTTCTCTATGGACGAATGTAAGAGGCACATGGAGTTTTCATTGCTTTCAATACACCAATTCTTTTAATGTGGGCCCGGCTATTTTCAGGCTCACCACATCAATTAAACCTGTATTTATCTTCACTTCGTAAAATATGACTCCCGGTGATATTAAAGAATGCTACTAAATTTTTCACGTCATGTAATAAATTAGACGCTTAGGCTAATGATACAGCAAATTAAAATAGCCCATGAAGAGGCGCTTTGAATGCATGCTTCTACATTGAAGACAATCCTGGCAATGCCATGGGGCCTAATTATTGAAGAACATTCACTATCAATGTGAGTGTGTGTAGATTTTTTCTAGAAGTTCTGGCCTAAAAGTCCCCATCAATCTTTCAGCTCCGTTGCTTAACTGGTTAAGTTGTCGTAAATGCATCAGTTGGAGCCGTAAAATGGAATTTGTCACAATAACTAAAGCGATTCCTGTAATCTTAGCAGCAGAAGCCCATAACATCACGCCCTCGTAAAACATGAATTTAACAATGCACGACTTGAATTTAATGTAAACAAAATGGCTCTAAATGTTGCTAAAGAATGTTAATTTGTTAATTCGGCCTCTTCACTACGCGGGGCACATATTTTCACTTAAGAACCAGTGGGAGTTGATTGGTGGCCTCACTTGAAGATTTCCTGATGTGTTTTAGCGAGAGTATGAAGCACAGATGAAGAAGGATATATAGCAAGCATATATCGGAGGTACAAGTTTGGTGTTAAATTTATCCGGTTTCGGACCTATTGGTCCTCATTAGCTGGAAGCTTTTGACACCGCTATTTGAACAACCAAGTACACTATTCCCAATCTGAATACTAAAATTGAAATTTTTTCCGGCCAAGTAGCAAATATCCAGCTAATAACTGGCAAAGACATTCGAGTGAAATATCCAGTTTCCTTAGCTCCGATTACTCTAATAGCACGTGTAAAATCCGTAAACACGCCAACGGATGTTTTGCATTTCAATTTCTTTAACTGGATTTAATAAAATAAATAATTGCTTGAATATGGTGTACATACATAGAGCGGCATGAACTATTTTAATAACGCGTGCATGCTTCGTTTTTCTGCCCATATAGCTAGATGATCTACTGGTTGTATTTTAGGTCGATGCCACACAAGCGTGATCGTCATTCTTTCCAGGAATGTTCGCTAACATTTTATGACTCAAAAAGTCTGGAGTCCATGGCCTAACTGACTCATCGGCCTACCTAAACTAAGCGAAAAACAAATTCGATCACTTACTGTGGTGTCCTCAATCGAGATGGCAAATCGCAAACGGGGCCGCGCAAAAACTTCGCGATATTCGCCAGATTTAAGACCTATTGACACAATGGACACCCTAATGTTATACTGATGAAACGCCGCGTACTTGATAATAATGCAAAAATTATAAAAGAAAAACAATCGCCAGTTGCTTATGGTGGGGACTTGGCGTCAGCATATGGAGTAGAGTACGTGATTGGAGTTTTTATATTCAAATGTCGCCTTTTTACTCGTCGGATATCCTAAAAAATCGACCATTTTATTCATATACAGGGTGGTCTAGTTCTTGAAGGAATGATAGAGAATCGAAAAACAATATGAGTAGAATAAAGTTAGTCTTTTGCATGTCCCCAAACGTCCTAGTGGATTAAGGATCTGGTGATCTAGGTGGCCAGGCCGCTGGTCTAATTCCAACATCGCGATTAATTATTATTTAGCCATTTTCTTAAAGGTGCTTTTACCATTTTCATAATAATTGGTTTAGGTACAAAAATAATTCCTATAGTTTTCGTTGATGAGGAACTTTCGTTGGCAATTATTGCGTGCAAAATTTGTTTGCAAAAACTCATATTGTTTTTCGATTCATCTATCATTCCCGAAGTTTTTGTTCTGGAAACTTGACCACCCTGTAGAAGGTGTTAGGCACATAGATAGTGTTAGACTGTTATATTCTTCAGGTCCGAAATAATCAAAGATTTAGCCAATTTTTAGCGGCTTTGAGCGATTATGGTCTTTTGCCCGCCACAGCTTTTTTTGTAACTTCACACACTATTGAAAAGTTTAGTGAGTCAAAAGCGAGGCATTAAGCTCAAAAACAGACGTGAGAAAAAGGCCTAAGAGTCCAAAAAAAAACTCATCCCTTTTAAGCAATTACCGCGAAAATCTATCCATTTTGATAATCCAAAAAGTACCATACTTATATACTAATATACTTTATATATATAATACAAAACGAATCTACTTTTCAACCTATCCCAAAGTGTAAACCTGGTTAATTTTCGGGCGTTTAGGGCATCGTGGAAATATTGTTTTCCTGACGTTTCGCAAGCACGAGGCTTCCATCTTCAGAAGTGGTTCCCTCCGTTCTTTAACTCAGAAACTGGAACAGTTCCATTTTCGTTGGTCCACCCGCTATAATTTATTGACATTATTCAATTCGAATTCACACCATCAGCCCGCTATTGTGTACTCCCAAAATATTTTAATTAAATCGGAATAATTCAGCAATTAGTCAACACTGTTTATATCTGAGTAGATTATTCAACTTTCAGCTTTTAATGCCGGTATTACACTACGCACTTTTCTCCGATTTATTGGACAATAAAATGGGCCATTTATTGAAGGTCATCTTTGGTCATTGATGGATATTTCTTGGATATTTTTTTCACAATAAATTGGTGCAATTGCAGTAAAACCAACATACATTTCAAAACTTTAGTTCTGTTGTTTCGTATTGGCGACGATATGTAGATCATAGTACACGAGCCAAATTCTTTGCTTATGCCTACAAAGAAGCTTGTTATTATTGCTAATTATTAAGTTGCTAAACTCATTGCATATTGTATACAGATTTTCAGCATCTGAAACAATTCTGAAATTTTTCACAATCCGCAATAATTTCCAACATACTCTAGGTCGACAATAAATCGTACGATTTATCGGTCACAGCCCGATTCCACACTTATCGCGCATGTCTGTTGACCTCCAGTAATTGGTCCAATTTAGTGGCCAATAAATCGGGGAAAAGTGCGTAGTGTAATTTAAGGCATTATTGGAACAATTGCTCTCTGTATGATGGTCACGTGCCCCAAGAACCTTTATGTGCCAGTTATATAATTGAATGGCGAATTAGCAGTTATTGAAATTAATAAAACTGAAGCAACTACCGGAAGCCAGTTTGATTGCATGGAGTTTGTAATTCCTTTCGGAAATAGCTGCTCGGACGCCCATTGGTCGGATTCGCACACAGGAACAGTTATTGACTTTTTATGGACGGTTTATTCACTTGTTGTCCACATGTATGGTCACGTTTCTGTCGAGCTGAACGTGTATTTTGATTTTGCGGAAGTAACGTTTTCTTCAGATGGCTGTAAATGGTTTCATTGATCTGAAGCCGGGAGAACGCGTGTCCAGTGAACTCACTTTTGAGGACAATTTTCTCAAAACATTTAAATTGTTTTAACCATTAAACGTTCATCGGTTCATTAATTGAGATATAAAATATCTTTTAAATAGCATTAGAAGTAATTTATTTCAAAGGCCTCTGGGTCTATTTTTGGGCATTTAGGTGAATTTATTGATTTTTAAATGATTTAATTTAATCTTATTAATTGGATGTTTGTCTATTGAAGATGCTCATCATGTGGCGATTGAATTTGAACCAGAAACGACGACCTCCAATTTTCCACAATCATTTTATTGCCGTATTACCGCTCGTTGTCTCAATTACGAAATCAAAGTTCAACAGCAACTTTGCCCCCTTTATTGTTGCAACCATGCACAAGCATAAACTAATTGAATGTTGACTTATTTGATGATTGCCGACATCTTCAATAAGATTATCTAATTTCGCTGTTTATTTGCTACGAAAAATTGATATAAACGTTGCCAAAACTAACCGAATTTACGATGCCGATTTTACAATTTCCCCGATTTATTGGGCCAATCATTGAAGGTCACCAGACATGAGCGTAAAGCGTGGAATCGAGCTGCGATCGAGAAATCGTACGATTTATTGCCGACTTAAAGCGAGTTGGAAATTTTTAGTGTTTCAGATGCTGAAAATCTGTGTTGTATGCAATAACTTTAAGGCAAATTATTAAAGAAAATTAAATGTTGTACTGTACACCAATTTATTGCGAGAATAACATGAAAATTTTGAGGATAATTGGTCTTAAAATCTGAGCATATTTTAAGTGGTGTGACCTTGCAGCGGAGGACACAACTAGGGAAAGTTAAAAACTTCATTGTTTTTCCGTGTTTCTGTTGAAACGGGCTGTTATTCTATATCAGTTTTCATAAAAATGACCATATATGTGCACTCTTGAAATGAATTGATGAAAATTTGCTTTCAGAGGGTGCAAAAGAAATTAAAATTAAACAAACATAAACACAAAAATTAAGCCATTGATCATAAACACAAACATTAAAACAAAATTAAACCATTGATCCTCCCCCGAAACATTGGTAGATGCTTTCAGTCATGTTACCTACCCAAAATGTGTATTGAATAAAAAACCACTTACCTCTAGTGCACATTAAACATCTCTTCCTAGGATAGGCCATGTGCCTTAGGGAATGTTCATCCACCTTTGAAGTAGCTGAGACGCTCTCCTGCATTGAAGCTGAAAAGTCGCCCTTGAAGCTGCGGGACGACGAAGCAACACTATTGGCCCTGTCCCGGGCATTGAAGCTGCTGATCGAATGTCTTCTTGGACTGCCCGATCCTGCAAAGTCAGCTTTAAATGAAACTGAAGCTCCGCAGGAAATTTGCTTACTTTTCAAACTGTTGGTGCCGTTGATTCGCTTGATGGCACTGAAGTTTGAATACCTAGCTGCATCGTCAGCTAGGAAGACTTCGTCTTCCTCCACAAGCCCATCGGATCCTTCATCTTCTTCGGACATTGGGATGCATCTTGCGTTTTCTTGAGCTTTCTTCAGTGAATTCGAGCGACTTGGGTGTTTATAAGCCAAACTAGGCGCCATGTCACTAAGACGCGGTTCTCCCATTATCAGGAGCTCATGATTGGAGTCTGCCGAGTTTGAACTCACAGATCTGCGAAGATTTCCAGTGCAACTAAAGACAATGAGGAGTTTTAAGGAATTACCGCAAAAGTGCTCGAATTTCCCTGCGATTGCCGTTGTATTTGGGTGGTGTAAGTTGACGTCTGAGAGAAGTTTCCGAGTTTTCGTTTCGCTTTTTGTGCCGAATTTGAGCCACACTGCAATCGGGTTCATCTGTCGGCACGGCGAAATAGCTCGGGTTGTCTGCAACAACCAGTTTCGAAAATAAGCACACTTTAATTAAATCGCCTATAATTAGCCAAACCAACCAATCACTCCGCTCCAAAACATCGCCAATTTTCACACAAATAAACCAGCTGAAAAAACACGCACTTTACCGCCGAAATGGTACTACTAGTCTTTTTTAGGAAACTATTCTCTTAGCTCATCACCGTACATACCGATATCCAAAACTTAACACTCTGAATACTAATTTTCCATAGGAAGGCTAAACGTGTCTTTAATGGGCTGGCCTGAAGAAGTAGCGGGGGCAAAGCCGGTACCCTTGTACTGATCAATGGTACTATCTGCTAAGGATCCCGACAGGATGAATGGGAGAGGCGGTTGGAATTTTAAGATTGATCAAGTGGCTTTTTTAAGAATTTTCGTTTTTTCCACAAAAACCATCAAGTGCAGTTGAAACAGGCAGCCAAAATAAGTTGGGAGGTTGACGGAAAGGAAATTAACTTTTGCAAATGGCATGTTTCTTCATCATTAAAGCAGCAGAATACATACTAGCTTTAGACATTTTTTTAAAGCTTTTCTAAGAAAAACCAATATTTTCTGACTATTCAAAAGGGCACTTTTAATTTTGAGCTCAAAAGGGTTCCACATGTGTTTTAAGGCTTGAAATGTTATTTTAGATGTGTTCTTTCGTAAGCAAACAACGCCTCGAAGTGTCTAGAAATGACTGGAGCTGATTATTTTTGTTTAAAGTTAAAACGCAAGCAAATTAATTCAGTAATTGTAAGAATTTTTATTCAAATTTGCTGTTTCGCTCCAAAAAATTAACAAAAAATTTTGCCAAAAATTCTTCTGAAGTCAATTTAAATCTGTTATTTAGCTCACATTCCACAGACCTAGTTTCTCACGGATTGACACCACTACATAGTAAAAACGAAACAAAACAAAACAGATGCAATCCGTTTATTAAGCAGTGTCGGATTTAATTCTTTTATATAGTCAGTTGCTTTGGATTTTGCATGCTGAAGCTTACAGGACTTATAGGTCAGGACAGGTTATAAATTGAAGAATTTCCATAAGGATCTTCAAAGGAGATTTTTTAAATCCTAATAAAAGCTAAGAAAACTAAGCTTGATTGGCTTGCATCCTCAGGGGTGGTTTGCTTGGCGCAACACCGTCTTAGGACGGTGTTGAATAACCACGTCAGAAGATGGCAGTCACTCGTGCTTTCAAAACATCAGGACGAAATTCTTTTTCTAGACCACTTAAAAGCCCAGCAGTTTCAAAACCAAGCCAGCCAACTGAAAGTGAAAATTTCCCGAACATACATTACAATTGCAGTTTCGGTATCAAATTCCAATCGATTAAATTAGCATTTAATCGGGCAATGCCGATTTTTTCCCAGTATTGTCTTGGATGAATCGAGATTTGTATGCACATCGAATTTCTGATCATAAATATTAATTTGTCAATAGATTGTCAGCGAGAAAAGCGATAAATTACCTGGACAAGCCAAATTTATGGTCGGATGAACAGATTGCAATAAACAAACAAGTTTTTGATGGTTTAGCGCATTTTCAATAAGGCCTAATGAAGCAATGAACCGTTTAATAAATTGTGTTGAAAAATTGAAAATTTTTCATTGACTTTTTTTTGTTTTTTGTTTGTTTGGATAAGGGATAGTTTCTTCACCGATACACGAATAATTGACAAGTTTTTTTTTACTTGGGGATTTGGTCTAGACAGTGGTGAAAAAAACTTTTTTAGCTAGCAAACTCAAGAGGAATGGTTTGTTAAAACCCCATCACATTAGATAAGGGATAGTTTTCCATTCTCAAAAAAATAAATAGTGATTTATTTATCGTTATTATTTTGCACTAAGGCTGCTCAGTCGAAAAAGTGCCACTAAATGAGCCAATTTTTTGATAATATTGGTTTTGAACATCAGAGATTCAAAATTGTCCATCGAGCACTCTCTGATAAAAATTTGTAACTTCTACACCAAAGTAAGTAGATGTTTGAAATTTTAGCAATCTTTAGACGAGACGTGAGTCTAAAGATGGTGTAAATTTAATAAAATTGAAGGAAATCCTGATTTTTGTCAGTTTATAAAATATTGGTCTCAAGATGGGTGTTTCTTCTCAACAGAGCTCTCTGTTTTAAAAATACTCAGCTTCTAAACTCATGCAAGCAGGATCTTGAAATTTTTACCATCTGTAGAAATTCTTGTGTCTAAAGAATTGGGAAGTTTTATTGAAATCGCTCTAGATGCTGATTTTTACCAACTTACCAATATTACTCTCACTATGGAGGTTCATACCCAATCGCGCTCTCTGTTTAGAAAATTTGCAACTTCTAATTAAAGCAAGTGGAAACTTGATATTTTGCAATTTTTATCATACATGTGACTCGCAAGATCGGCTAAGTTTCACAAAAATCACCATAAATTCTGATTTTTGCTCATTAAGTAAAAATTAGTATCAAAATTATTGTTTTTACTTTTCTCTCAGAGAAAAGAATATTCATCTGGAGTTTGGTAGCTAAAAAGGGTTTTTTTTTCTCGCCCACTGCCTATACCGAGTCTCCAAAGAAAAAACTTGTCAGCTGTTTAAATAACTCGTGGAAAGTAACTGATTTTTAATGGAACAAACTGGGATAACTTGGCTGCTGTAGCTTAGAATGGTAGAAAAATTCTTTTTTTATGAGTTTTTGTATGCAAAATTAATTACTCGCAGCTACATATTTCAATGCCTTACGCCCTTCGGCAATAATTTTCTCAAAAAACCATCGCTTCTTGAACAAGAGAAACGAACATCATTGAACGAATGAAGGTAAACCTCCGGAATACGTATCAGATGTAAATTTCCCATACTGTCTTGATCAAAAAATCGACGACTTAAACCTACAAAAAGTCATATCGGACCTTCATCACCTGACTGCACATGCATTAAACATACCGAGTGGAAAAAAATCTGATTTAAGAAGGCTTAATAGAAAAAAAACCCGTAAAGACAACAGAGCGATTTGCATTCAAGTGGTGCCTCTAACGACCCAGCTTGAGATGTTAATAAATTTAAATAATTTTAATATTAAAAATTATGGTAATGAAAGTGTCGAGAGTTTTTGTATTGTCTCCAAAATTGCCTAACTTAACTGGTTGGTCAAAAGAGATAAAAACTGGTGTGTTTTTCAGGCCAGAGAAACCAGAAAAGCTCACATGTCTACTCAATGCATAGCTTTCTCTATAAGAAGCATTTTTAGAGCGTTTAAGTCTATAATGACTGCATTAATTAGAATAGCGGATTCCACATTGAAAAATGGCCAACATGAAAGTTGAAAGGCAGTGAAAAAAAGTGTTTTTAGTTTCTCCTTTATTAGAGAGCAGAGAAATTGACTTAAGTACAGCTAAGTGTCTCAAAAGAGGGCAGTTTTTATTTTGCCCGCAACTTCAACAGCGACCTCTATATTGAAAAACTGTCAAAACCAAAGTGAAAGAAACTTAAATGGAGTTTACAAAAGTGTTTTTGGTTTTTCCTCTGCCTTTGAAACTAGCCAATTTAGGAGGCAGGACGTATTAGTAAAGTGCAAGTTGAGTGTCTCGAGAGAGGACAGATTTCTTTTGCTCCTTTTAACAACGATAGCGAACTTTAAAGTCGTTAAGACCGAAATCAAACCCACTCAAATTCAGTTTCTTATAGTGTTTTCGGTTTCTCTCTGTGGTAGAAACTGACCGAGTTAGGAGACAATTAATTTAACTAAAGTAGAGTTGAGTGTCTCAAGAGCGGACAGACAGTGAAAGCCAGTGAAAAACATTGAAATAAAGTATCTAAAAGTTTTTCAAGTTTCTTTCTACCTGAGAAAATTTTTGAGTTACGAAACACTGAACTTTGGTTGACTAAGGTGCAGTTGATTGTCTTTAATGAGGACAGTTTTTTAAGCCTGCAACTTCAACAGCTACCGATCAAGGGTCAAAATGAAAGACACTTAAATGGAGTTTCCAAAGGTGTTTTGTGCAAAAATTCTCCTCAAAAATGGTCACTAACACTAGCGGTGCTTAATTCGACACTGATTGAAGCGTAGTACTCACCAAGATCCATTGTTTTCTTGCATCTTCGGGGCAGTACGGTCAACGAATGTCGAAAATTCAAATGAACGTGACTTGAAAAGCCATTTCAACTTCCTTTTTGTAAGTTGAGGATTCGTACGCACGTTCAGATTTGTATGTGTGGATGCATCCTGTAAAAGGCATAAAAATTAATTTGTTTGTTTCTAAGGGAAATTATCGGTTATTAAGGAATATATTTATCCCCAAGCACTCGCATCCCCTCTATGTTTAGAAATATATCAAATTTCTCGTCATATGGTCAGAGCGGAATTGTTACAAACTGAAGCCCCCGGTAAATGAACATGTGGGTTTTATTTTCCAAATCTCGAACGTTAATTAGTATTCAGGACAAAAAAGTGTGTTGTGCTTCTTTCTTTAGCCAGCGTTTTGTTATTTTGAGCTGCCAGTCGAAGACTATCATTTTTGGGGTGTCGCCTTACCAAGAAACAACATTGTTACAAGTTACAGATTCGTTTTGAGTGAAATTATGATGAAGAAATGCAACTATCTCGTCGGTTAATTAACTTGCTTGTTTAGCGGAAAAATAAGTAATCAAACTAATGAACGTGTTGGCCGTCGTGTTGGTTCCTAATTTAAAATCTGGAAACGTCGCTAGTCAGGTTCGTTCATTCACGTTTTCCACGTTTTATGAATCAATTAATTTGCCCCGACTTCATGTGGTCCACCTACATCAAAATGACGAATTAACCAAAGGAAATGATCTCGCCAATCCAAATTCAGCTAAAAACGTATTTTGAGTCAAATTTGCCCATAGATATTTGGCTAAAATCGCATGCTAAGTCCGGTAGTTGATGGATTTAAATGAGGGCTATTTTCGGGCGAAAAAAATTTAAAACAATGTGCATTTCTCCTTAAGTCCCCTGAGTGTATTTTTAACTTCATTGACCGCCAGTATATGCATTATGGTGTTCAGCCAAGAAAACTATTCCTGAAGTCACGTTTGCACTATTAAAACTAGGCGAATTCTATAAAATTTTCATTATTAACTAAACTGAACTTTGACCATTAAGTCAGCGAACAGTGATGGAATTTATGCGTTTTAATTCCGAATATTTGGAAGAATTCTGCCGAGAAGTTTTCTGATTTCAAACGACTTTCAACCACAAAGGCCCCCCCAATTACAAAGTTTACAGTTTCCCCAGCTAAAGCCCAGGTACTAAAATAAATATTTGCAACTTCTATAACCAAACCATAAAGAGCAAAGACTCGAGCTTTCAAAGCGAGATAAAGCTGCCGTTGAAACATAGATGGCAAATTGCTTTTGATCTATCGTTCAAACTCAGCAAGAGTGTTTTGTATAAGTTTCGCTCAAAATGAGGCAATATAACTTGAATGTGAAAACTGAAACCAGATTTCGCTTTGATTGTGTCAGCTTTAATCATTTATCGAGCTGTTTTCGTCAGTTTCCTTCTTATTTTTGCTGGTGTTTATTAAGAGTTCTCTTGACTCAATAGGATAATGTTGGGGCAATCAATTACAAAAAAAATGCAACAAAATTTGAGGTCTTTGGAGGTTTAAACCTTGCAAATACCCGGGGTGTTAGACTGTTTTCGATAGTTTATTGCCTTAATACACCTCTTGAGGCATAAATTAACACCAAGTGGCCCAAATGAAATAATTGTGAGTTTTGCTATCACCTTAAACACTTAAGAATAACAATGTGAGAAGCATCAATGTTCTTGCCACTCAATTATACTATTAAAGCTGAAGCTTTCGTATCTGCCCCAGTTAATCTCCTATATGAGTTTGAATAAATGGTGGTTCATTGACGCTGCTCCAACATTGTCCACCTATAATTTGTACGAAACCCACGCCAAATCGGTTTTCACAAAACGCAACTCAACTGCCAATATACGAACCGTAAATTGTCGAATCCGAAAATAACCAGCTTTTTCGTGTTTTTTATTTCAAAGTGCGATGACACAAAATACGTCTGTCTAAGCCCGCTTTTCGTATTGTTCACTCGAAGGCATTGTTTTTTCTTAAAAAGGAACTGCAGCTCAAAGTTAACTTTAGGTACGATTGCTGATTGATATGTGGTAAAGACCGGCAGTAAATTTCAGTTAAGTCCAATAGAGCAATTGGTCAGTTGGTTTTCTAGTCATGATGAAAAACACAAGTATATACAGGGTGATTTATACTGCCGCTCAGATAGCAACGCTCAAAACTAACTGTTTTGATGGGAAAATGTGCAACAATATATTATTTTTACAGAACAATCACCGTGTATATTGAGGCAATAAAGACCACATAGGTTTTACTACAAGATTGGCCACGAATATGCAAAATATTTAAATTCATAGCATTAAACATAAAAGTTATTGCATTTTAATATAACAGTTAAATAACTTGTATAAGGACTTTGAAAACTATTAATGTTCATCCAAAACGAGTAGCGAATAGTTCGAATTAAATTGAACGTAGTAGCTTGATTATTATTACATCAGACGGTTTATTAACGACCTGAAGCATTTGTTCCAAAATGGTAAGTAGGTAAGTAAATGTAATATTAATGGCGATCGAGCGTCCATTGATTGCCCCTGCTTAAAACTAGGCATAGAGTCGTAAATAGTTGGTGAAAACGTGAGGATTTTTATCCAATTTGGCAGGAAGTTTTCTTTAGGGCAACAGAACAAAACATCCTAATCGAATATGTTAGTAGTAAGTAGAGATTCAAGGCAGATTGATTGCAGTTAAATGCAAGGGATACAGTGATTTAATTCCTGCTTTTCAGAAGCGAAAAGCCATAAATAAAGCATAGAGCTGGAATGCAGGATGTATAATTATGTTTTTCTGATGGCAATATTCTATTTTAATCGATAAATCTTGAAATAATATCATAAAAATAGCTACAAGATCGGTTTTTCTATTTTTTGGAACTGCTTTGTTTTCCGTCAGCTAGATTAATTTTTTTTGCTAAAACTAAAATTGGTTGGGGGTCTTTCAACTAAAATATCTTCAAATTCGCGAACTGATTCATGGCGTGTGCAGGCAATTTTCCAGATTCAATCACTCTGTACGGCTGTCTGCTCGTAATCAAGCATATTTTTCCAATAAATTTGTTTTCCACAGTTTATCTAACAGATTAATGAAGAAAAAACAAAAAAAAAAACGACTGTGAAATTAACCATCACACCTCAATACACTCATTAACTAACAACATTGAAATAACAAACATTTGAGCAGACATATTTGCATCTGTCTAAGAATGTGTCTAATATTTTATTGACGATTGTAAATATAACTTTAGCACGAGTTAATTCCAAAACACATGTTTTACTTAAGTGTACAGGAGTGTATTTAGGTGTAGGAGTTTAAGTTTCTGTGCGGGGTTTATTTGCATTTATGTAGACAAATCGACACTTAAAATCGAATGCTAAAATTTATTAAAATTTCCAAACATTTTTTTGTTAGTGTTGGCAATCAGCATTGATTCGTTGAACTCACTGTTAGTGTTGCTCTCGATAATGCTCGCTAGTGAAATATGTCTATAAAACAAGAAAAACCGTCATCACTGGCCGACAAAAAAATGTCACCTAAAATTTAACAAAATTTCCAACTTCGGAAACTGATATTAGTGTAGACGGCCAATCCTAACAGAAAGTTTCAAACTTTGAAATTTTTCATAAATTTTAGGTGTCATGTTTAGGATTTTGTTGTTTTATAAAAATAATTTCTAAAGAGAAAATCTCATAGTTTTTCTCAAATATATACAGGGTGATGGTCAATTCCCTCCCTCTTAGGGGAATCAACACCTTGTCGTCGTGTGAGAGGGCTCAGTAACCTATATACAGGGAGCGAGACCGGTGGTAGCCGAACTACCGGTAGAGCTACCCATGCAGGTAAGGTCTCGAAGTGATGTAGGTGAAGCTAAGAAGATTCCCCGGCTGCGAACCGCGTTCTGACCCATAGTGGGCGGCTGATCTCGATATGATACCAAACCCGTCTTTGGCAAGCGTGGTATCAAAATATGCCAATACCTCCCTTGAAGAGGTCTCGAATTTCAAAACTGATATACCCCAGGTGAGTAGGGAAAGCCCAGAGTATCACGCAAGAACTGTCAGTCCCATGGATTCTGCGGGTGACAAAAATTCTAGCAACCCGACCAAAGGATTAAGAGAAATATTTCGGAACATATAACAACTGGACACTTGCCTACGAAGTCCCGAACAACCTCCTAGAACTAGAAGAAGAACTTAGCCATATAAAATGGAATATAATGGGCCTCTGTGAGACCCGACTGCCTGGCGACAAAGCAACCACCCTAAGATCAGGCCATGTCCTGTACCAGAGGAATGCAGTGAACTTTAGACTTGGTGGGAGTAGCCTTTATAATAAGCAAAAATATCAAACATCAAATACTAAAATACTGCTCAGTGTCTTGAAAGAGGCATTTATATAACTTTAAAATTAAACAAGCGATACGACATGCAAATTATCCAAGTATACGCACCGACCAGCACTGTAACAGACGAAGATATACGCAACGACGAAGAACTGTATGAAGACATAGTAAAAGCGAAACAACAAGAAAATCCCACTATGTTAATAATCAGTCGGATTTTAATGCTAAAATTGGACAGAACGGGGTAGACCAAACTGCGATACTACTACATCAGAGGAGAAAGGCTAATACATTTTCTCTCAGAAGAGAAATTGTAATGTCTAAACACCTTTTACAAAAAGACACCCCAACTCATTAGGACATGGATTAGCCCATTGTAAGAGACATAAAAACGAGATTGACTACATTCTCTCGAACAACAGAAGAATAAGCGTAGATGTTTCCGTTCCTGAACCAATTTTGACACAGGGTGCGATCAAAGTCTGGTACGGGGGTAGACTTGTTTTCCAACATAAAATCGAAAGAGGAAAACTCATATACAAACCGGATTCCTCACAAATAAAACTCTCACAGCAAAACAGAGAAATATCAGCAAGAACTAAAAAAGACATTGGAACCTGTTGAAGATCATAAAAATTTGGACCTCGATGACCTATCGACCAAAATACCTTCAGGCATCCAAGTAGTGACCAATAAAGTATGCACACGCAATAGAAACACAAGGCAATGCAAACTAAGTCAAGAAATGAAGATGCTGATGGAAGGAGGCGCGAAACCAGAAAAGAGAAACCACTACCAAGAACTCAACAATATAGTAAGAAGAAAAATACGTAAAGACTTAAGAACCTACAACACTAAAATAATGCAACAAGCCATAGAAGATAACAATAACATGAAAGTACTACGAAAAAACAAATCGAAGGGAAACGGAGAATAACAAAGATCAAAGATAAGGAAGGGATTGATTCAACAGACCGACGAAGCATCACAAACATAATAAAGGAATTCTACCAAAAATTATACAAGTCATGTATCTCAGACACGTCCAATGCAAAAACAACAACGATTATGGATATCCCGGAAATAACAAACCAAGAAATAAGAATAGCATTGAAGCAATGGAGGACATTGGAGAATAGGACTGACATGGGCCGCTTTCCTGACTGAACTACATTTTTAGTAACCCTCCAATACCAATTTCCCTGAAACGGAAAGTATATGAAAGTGCAGAAAGACTAAGGGTTACTCAAAGATCGATGAAGAGAAGAATACTCAGTTTGAGCTTAAAACAGAGAATCCGCAACGAAATCATCAGAGAAAGAACAGCCCTGACAGATTTTATCAAAAGAATAATGGCACTCAATTGGCAATGGGTAGGACACGTTGCAAGGCAGAATACAGACAGGTGGGCAATAAGACTGGTACATTGGAGACCTGGAGAAACAAATAGGAGTGTGGGAAGACCGCAGAAAAGATGATTGGACGATGTCAAAAGATTGCGCAGGAAGACAATGGTTCTGAGTAGTACAGAACAGAAATTCGTGGAGAGTCATGGGAAAGGCCTTCGTCCAGCAGTGGACCGAGAGAGGCTGAAGAAGAAGAAGAAGATGGCCAATCATGCAAAAAGTGTTGTGTCCACTCTCAAATTCAATTTTAATCGGTCTCGGAAAATTGGTATTGTCTTTCAAACACGTTTTACTAACAAGAAATTCTAATCATTTTTGCCGAAATATATACAGAGTGTTGGCTATTACGCTACAAAATACTTTGTCTACTGTTCCATTTTGAAGTTAATAAAAACATGTTTCTATTGCTCATAAAAGATTTCCTGTACCCTCATCCATGGCCTGTAAATCCGGTTCTGAAGCTCGTAGCGAAACTAAACCGACTTCGACATTATTATTTTTCCCATTTGTTTAGGATTGTAGGTGCATGACTTTGGCTATTTTTAAAACTCCCGCTTTATTTATAAATATTTAATATTTGCTCAGATTTAGGAAGTTTTCAACGTCTGTTTCAATGCAATATCCTCAATTACCAAACCGCAACAAAATAACTAGGTCAGGCTTGTTTGGACAGGGAAAATTATCAGACATTCTTTTGTTCTAGTTTTACCAGATTGGTTAAACACAGGAAAAAATTGGGAATTTTTCACTTTTAAAATCCAGGTTTAATTGTAAGGAATCATCCACAAAATCTGCTCAGGAGTATTTGTAGTCAATAGACAAAGATTAATTGAGTCACTCAACTTTTCAAAGAAATCGTGTTAAGATCGATTAGTTAAGCCTGGAAATAGCCGAAACTGCTCTTATCCAAAAATAATTTTCATCACAGGAGCGTCACATCCCGACCTGCTGCCATCGATAAAAAAATTAGACCATCATTAATCGAAACAATATTTCGGTTTTCTGAGCAAACAAATCAAACACATAAAAAGAAAACCTCGCTTGGCGGTCCAAACATCATTTTCCAACGAAAAGTCGATATACATTCTATTTTTAGAGTGGATTTCGGAAAATGTATTTTACGATTTCACCAATCACATAATATAATTTGCCAACGGATCGAAACTGTCGAAAGCATGAGTTATCGGATGTTGCTTAACGCATTTTCGGCAGGTAACAAATTTTCTTAAAAATGTGATTTTTATTTCCACACTGAACACACTTTCGGGGTAAAAATTTGCAATAAATTAATTCCTGCAAATGCGTTTCTTTTCATTTAATTTTATTTCTTGTAAACTTTATAAATAGGCTGCAAGTATTGAAGTACAGAAATCTGAACGACACAGAAGAAAAAAGATATAAAACGGTTACAAAAATAGAACAACATTCAAGGTGAGAAACAAAATATAAATGTTTACATAATTTCCTTCAATTTCAAATTGGATAATCATAGAGGCAAATTGTCCAGCAAGGAGTTTGAGCCAAATTGCAAATATGATGGATGTTTTTTGCATTTTTCAAACTCTCTGAAAATAAACGTGGCATTTAAAATCCCCAAATGAAAAATGACCACTTGCCGATTTGTGACTATCGATTAATTATTCGATCTTTTGACGAGCTGCCAGCATTAAAAAAACACTAAACATTAACGAAAGTTAAGTTGCGTTTCCAAAGTGGCGTATTGTACCTTGGCCTGAATCGAAAACGTGGAAATCTCGTTGGAATGCTGGAAACGACGTGTAAAATTAGATTGCCTACAAGGTAAACCGAAGAAAAGTAATAGAGGTTTGCATAAGCACCAACACTGAAGTCACTGTTTATGCTAATCAGCCGAATGTTGCGGAAACTTTCTGCTGTTAAGTGGATAAAACAAAAAGTGCTTCTGGATTCCGTGAAAGGGTGCAAGCTGGATGGAGTTGGAAAGTGGTGGAAAGCCTCAAAGAGTGGAGCAGAAAAATTTCAGTAACTAGTTTAAGATGGTGAAGTCTTTGAAAGCGGAGCTTTTGCTGAAATTTTAAGAGTACCTGAAAGGGGCTCTAGCGCAGGGATTTATCGAATTAACCTACGGGAAATTTTAAAACTCCAGCTGCTCAGTTGCTGTAAAAATGTGAACTCGAGCAAAAGGCGATGATTGAGAAAAAAATTAGATTTAGGGATTTTGGTTATATTGGCAAAAAGGAAAACTGAGCTTCTGGGTCTTACCTAAAAAAACTTGCGGTGGAATCAAGCAGAACGATGATGCACACGCACAAAAAATCGCGTACACAAAACAAATGATCGCAAATGAATGTCAACAAAAGCGCACCGTATGATCGTGAAGGCTCGCTCAAAAGTATGTCAGAGTCAAGAATAAACTAAGAGCGAACATGTTTCTCAAAGTACTCGAAGCGCGATTTACGCCCGCTTTTTCAGGAAAAGGTGGGGGCAGGATATCCTCAGATTTTCAGACCTGAAAGATGTGCCGAAAAGTGCTGGTACCTTTTGGTGTGCCAGATGCCAGATGGGCTTTTTAGTCGAACGGCTTGAATGGAGCTCGTGCTGTCGCATACACCAAAAGTTTGATTTTGTTATTTTTTTGCTATGTATTTGTGGGGCTTTGGAACGCTCTAAATAAAGCACTGAGAACTTAGTTTTTGTATGATTCGTATTTGTTTAAATATGGACTTTTTCCTATGCGTTCTTTAGAAAGATTTTCATGATTTTACTCAATTTCAGTTTTTGTCATTTGTTCTAAATGCGCTTATTCTACAAATGAATCCATACCTTTTTCTTTTCTAGTGGGTTTCCTCTTCCTGATTTGAAGCCCATTTTTAAATTACCTGAATTTTTCTTGGATTCCTGTGCTTTTTCATAAGACATTAAATTCATCAACATATTAATCTAAGTTCATCACTTCGTGAACGTTCCAAAGCTTATAAATGCATCGAAAAACAAATATACGGGGTGTCAATTTGAAAACTTCCCACCCTTAATATCTCTCTTATAGTTAAAAATATGAAAAATCGAAAAGACACGTCAATTTTATTTGTAAGAGGGACACTTTAAATTCATATTTTTAGCCTTCTTGTTTCAACCCCCTGGGAGGAGTAGATGTCACCCTTAGAATCTTAAATGGGAATGGGGCTCAAGTGGCCCATCATTTTAAAGGGCCTTCAATTCTCTTGTGAGTGGCATGACCCTCCCCTGCCTCTTCCTCGCTCCGCCCATGGGTGGCACCGTTTCAAACTTTATTTGAAAATAATTATTTGTAAATAACCTTTTGATGGTACTACGAGTACCTCATTAATTTGGGTTCATTCGATGTCTTATCTCTGAAATTTCACAAAAACCTTTAAATTCTATCAAGAAATTCTAAAAATACGTTGTTTTTTAACCAAAAAAACATGGTCAGAAAATTTAAAGGATGTACCCAAAATAGGAATATTATTATTAATTCGCTTTTGCTTCTTGGGCTGTTCAGTGATAAATTTTATTAAGTGCATAAAGTGTGAGAATGGTTTATTCTCTTCAAGAAAGAACTGAAATTATTTTCATTGATGGAGAGGTTAAACAGAGCGCACGAGAAAAGTGGGCTCCCTGATAAAATACCAGGGAGGATATACAACAACAGAAGAGGAAACCCTGGAGCTTATGCTCAACACTCACTGGATCAATACTGGGAACAGTCAGAGAACAGGAGATACCGGTGGTTTTCGGGGCGCGACAGCGGACACCGAAGGAACACTGGACTCTTGCCTCAAGCATAGTAAACTAGTCCATAGTTAAATGGGCCATAAGTTCTTTCAGACCATTTAAATCACCGGGAACAGATGGCTTAATGCCAGTTCTACTACAGCAGGGATCCGATTTACTGGTGCCCCTCTTGTGCAAGATGCTCCGGGCCAGGCTGGCCCTGGCATACATACCAATGGAATGGAGAATGGCGAAAGTAGTATTTATTCCAAAACCCAGGGCGTGCGACGTACGCCTAGGTCAAATCCTTTCGCCCGATCAGCCTAAAATCGTTCTTTCTGAAAACACTAGAGAAGCTGATCGACAGGCATATCAGGGAAGAGGTTCTTACGAGAAATCTTCTACACCACAACCAATATGCCTACCAAACGGGAAAATCCTGCGAATCTGCTATCCATGAACTGATGCAGAGGTCAGAAACCTCACTAGGGCGCAAAGAAATTGCTCTGGCAGCTTTTCTGGACATAGAGGGAGCCGTTGACAATACCTCTTTTCAGTCAATAGTCAGAGCGGTGAAAAACCGTGGAGTGGAGCCTTCAATATGTGAATGGATCCAAAACATGCTGAGCTGCAGAACAGTTACCGTCGCAATCAATGAAGTCAGCTTGGAAGCGCGGGAAGCCGGCGGGTGTCCGCAGGGAGGAGTTCTGTCGCCTCTGCTGTGGAGCCTGGTGGTGGATCAGCTCCTGTTGTTTCTCTAGGGAAGGGGTTTCTATGCGCTGGGATATGCGGATGACATATCCATTGTTGTACAAGAAACGTTCGGAGACACTGAGTCATCACTGATGCAGCAGGCGCTAAACATCACCGAACAATGTTGTAACACGGAAGGGCTGAAAATCAGGCCATGCAAAACATCTATTATCACTTTTACAAAGAAAACAGTTCTTAGAGCCCTTAGACTAATGTCTATATATGGGAACACAATACATATGTCCGACACTGTTAAATATCTTGGGGTAACTCTGGATAAGAAACTGCTGTTTAAAGAACATGTGGAACAGAAAACAAACAAGGCGATCAGGGCTTTATGGACCTGCAAACGCACTATTGGAAAAACATGGGGAATTTTACCGAAGATGGCGTACTGGACTTACGTCACCATTGTGAACCAAGTTCAGAGGCTGTGTGATATTTACATATTACACACTTCAGGTGACGGTGCCCTCCGGAAAGCGACGGAATTGGGCACAGCGCGATCTTCAGGAAGCTGAAGACAGTCGAACCCATGGGATTGAAAGCTGATCGATTTAAAACTCTAAGCATTTCGGTACCTTTCAGAACTTATGTTCTGGATGAGGGGCGAGATGGTGGAGAGACTCCATCAGCTATCACAGGGGACTCCGTATAGTATACGGAAGGCACAAAAACGGCGTCGGGCACAGGCGCTTGTATAGTCGAAAGAGGAAGAACCGGGGAAAGGATTACCTTAAACCTGGGCAAGTATTCTAGCGATAACAAATTGCGCCCGGAAAATGAGGGAAAGAGTCTACACATGTAAGCATATTACCACCCTAACCGGAGATGAAGCCACATTAAAGGCACTTGAATCGTACACAATCAGGTCTGTATATAGGTATATATATATACAATTGTACTGCAAGGAGAGCAATAATGCAATGCGATAATTTTTGTGTAATCACTAATCTGGAAAGCAACATCGCAATGCGGGAAAGTTTAATTGTTTCTGCAACTTTGAAACGCGATTAGTCAGAAACCTCTGGACAAAAGGCAACAAAGTAGGAAACCACTGAAAAGAGAATTGAAGGCCATTTAAAACGATGTGCCACTTGACCCCATTCCCATTTAATATTATAAGGGTGACATATACCCCTCCTAGGGGGTTGAAACAAGAAGGCTAAAAATATCTATTTCAAAGGCCCCCTTACAAATAAATATTACTTACAAATATACTTCAAGTAGTAGTAATAGTTCAAACATCAATAGGTTTTTGAGCGGACAATTCTGGTGATTTGCCTGCAATGCTGTTTCCTCGTTATTCAAATTCAACATTGAAATGAAACTGTTGATTGGCGTTAGTGGCACCCATCTATATGCCTGTGCTGTGTATTTTGAAGCATATCCATAAACTTCTATGATTTTTAACATGACATCCTGCTCATAATAAGTTAGTGTCTCCTTTGTCTGGCGCCTAGCACACAAATAACTGCAGTAAAATAATAAATTTCATCCTTCGGAGCCTTTGCCATCCATACCTATTGCTTCCGGAACTGAATTAATATTCCCAATTGCATTGTATCATCCGCAAAGTGCAGCAGGAATATTTAATTGGCTGTCGTTGGTCTTAAGACTGGGGGATAATTAAAATTAATTGAAAAATATCGATTAAATTCGGTTGCCTAATAGGTTACCACATTATGCATACATATGTCTTTGGGTGTGCGTTCGTGGAATGCTAATCAGGTAACTGTCCGAATTTGTAATTATCAGGGCTTCTGATTTGCATCAACACTTTGTGCTCTAGTGAAATAGATAACGTTAATTCAACTAGGTAAAGGTCCAGTTATTTATTTTGGATCTAGTTGAAGCAGGTGGAGGAAATAATGGAAAATTTCCAGTTGAGGATAGGGGGGGAATTTGCGAAAGTATTGAAAAAAATTCTAATGATGAAAATGTTTGAGGAAGGATAGAAGGGGCAACAAAGAATCTAAATAGAGGAAATAAATAAATTGCTCTACTAGGAATTAGTAGTAGAGAGAAGTTGTAAACTAAGAACAAGCCTTTTTAATTCTGCACCTCCTTCTTCTTCTCATCACGCCCTCTCCTGCCGAAGGTTGGCGATCCAAATGGCAATTGTAGCTCTGGAAACTGCAGCACGAAGGATTTCCGCAGACGAGCGGTCGAACCATTTCCTCAAATGCCATGAGTTCTGGCCTCTTCCTACTGATATTTTCCCCTGTACTTTGCCCTCCATTATGAGGCCTAATATTTCGTCTTTATCACCTCTCATCACATGACCCAGGTATTGCATTCTTCTTTTCTTGATGGTGTTCAGTAGTTCTTTTTGTTTGTGCATGCGCTGGTGTACTTCTTCGTTGGTGATCCTTTGTACCCATGAAATTCGCAGCATCCGTCTATACACATACATTTCGAAGGCTTCTATTCTCTTTTCAGTCTGTGAATTTAGTGTTCAGCTTTCACATCCCTAGAGCAGGACAGAGAAGACGTAGCATCTGATCATCCGAGTTCTGAGTTCCAAACCAAGGTCTAGTCTTGGAAAAAAATGATTTCACACTCATAAAGATTTTTCTCGCTTGCTCAATCCTTGAAAGTAATTCCCTTTTCGGGTCGCACTGGCTATTGATGTTAGCTCCCAAATATTTTATTGAGGTCACTTGTTCGATAGTTTGTCTCTTGACACGCAAGTGAGCATTTATTGGTGTCCTAGAAAAGACCAATAGTTTGGTCTTGGAGACATTCAGATGCAGTCCAAACATCTCGCTATAGTGAACTACGGAATCTATGGTGCTTTGCAGTTCTTGTACATCGTTGGCTATTATAACCGTATCATCGGCGTACCTGATATTGTTTATTGCGGTTCCATTGATCTTGATTCCGCCCTGGACTCCATCCAGTGCTTTTCCAATTATAGTTTCCGAGTACAGATTAAACAGGAGTGGAGACAAGACGCAACCCTGGCGGCACGTCTGCACCTGCAGGAGGATTCAATTTTTAATTTTTTAGAAACGCCCATATGACCGAAATCGTTTCCGAGATGGAATTGAGAAATGTTATTTTGTTTTTCCTTTCTAACTCCTGCAGTTTTTGATACATTTGCTTCAAATTTGGAACGAGTGTTACAAATTGGAGTCTGGATAGTTCAGTGTATGAAACGGTTTTTCGAATGTACATTGTGGGGTGATATTTTTTAGGGGTTTTGTCACTTTTTACTATCCCACGTTTTTTGGCCAGGCGTCACCCGAAAATTTCAAAAACAGTAAAATATCTAGCTTTATAAATTTTGAATTTTTTCCAATAGCTCGAAATTAATAGAGCCAAAGAAAATCCGAACCTCACCTGCGTTAACTATGACCATTTTGTCTTTAACTATGAGCTCCACTTAATTTTTACAACCTAGACGTTTTTACCTAAATTCCAAAATTTTAAAACCGCTAAATCCGATCGGATTCATTGGATTCAAGTGATTTATTTTATTTTATTTTGTCAATGTTAGCAAGTATCAGGTGAATGTGTTGTGAAGATCACGTAAGTTTTGTTTCCCTTTTTAACCTCTTTTCACGTTTTAAATAGATGTCCAACGTCTAAAGAAATAACCACATGTTTGATACATTGAATTTGAGTTTTAATCGATATTTATACGATGTTTTAACTAGAATCTTTTTGAGCCGACGAAGCACTCGCACACATTAAAAACACGGCGCCGGGAAAAGACAATATAAAAGGCAAACTACTGAAAAATCTTACTCCACAAACACACACACACACACACACACACACACACACACATACTGAACATATTCAACAACTGTATTGAAACTAACACGATACCAGATACCTGGAAAACAGGAATAATAATACCAATTCCTAAAACCGGACTAGACAATACACAAACACAACACTACAGACCTATCACACTACTCCCTGTGCTGAGTAAAATTTTTGAAACTATAATAAAAAATAGACTGCAACAATCAGTTGGACAATACATACCATAATACCAATTCGGATTTAAACCTAAACACTCAACTGTTCACCCAGTTTTTATACTAACCAACAACATACAAACAACTCACCTCACGAACAAGAAAACAGCATGTCTATTCATGGACATCAATAAGGCCTTTGACAGTGTCTGGCACAAGGGACTTTTATATAACCTTTACCAGCTTAAAACCCCCAAATACATAATTCACGCAATCAGAAACCTACTCACAAACAGACACCTAGAAGTACGCATAGACAACACCCTGTCCTTTGCTTTCTCCCCTGAACAAGGGCTCCCACAAGGATCCCCGCTATCACCCCTTCTTTACAATATATACTGCCACGACATATACAATCACAGTCCCCACGACAAAAGACACATTGATAAATCTGCTTACACACTACAATACGCCGACGGCACTGCATTGATCGTGCACGACAAAACTACAGTAAAAGCAGTACAAAAACTTCAAACACTTACAGACAATACAATTGCTTGGTACTACAAATGGAGACTTACACCAAACGCCACGAAAAACCAACTACTTTTACCAAACCACCTAATTAAAGACGACTCTCCATCAATAACAACAGACGGAAACAGAATTAGACCAAAACAAGAAGCAAAATATCTAGGAATGACACTGGACCAAAAACTAAAATTTACAAATCACGCACAGAACGTAAGAACAAAAATCATTCAACGGACAAAACACTTCCGATCACTGACGTACAAAGGCAAAGGAATCAGTACAAAGACCGCCGCAAAAATTTACCAATCAATATGTAGACCTCTGCTTGACTACGGACATATACTGACAGCGAATGCAACTGGGAAAACTGAACAACACATTCAAACAACAGAACAGATTGCCCTGAGATCAATAACGAAAATAAGACATCCTCAAAACCAACTACACAACCCCTCAAACCAACTACTCTACGAACGAACAAAAATAACGCGAATAACAGAAAGACAACTCCAATTGCAAACGAAATGGAAAAACAATCCCTACAACTGGACCCTACTGAATCCCCTTTCCCTCACGAGACAATCCCGCGTCCGCTTACCAACAACAACACTACTTGAACACTTCCAATACGACTGAACCAACCTGCTAGACGATGAAAAGACATGACATAGAAGAGAGATTTTTTTTGCTTTCTAATAATTTTAAGTTTACAGTTAAGATAGTTTAAGTTAGAAAATTAATCCAGTACATGTATATATGCAAGGGCAGAGGAGCTGGAATGTTTCGAAAGATATCATATCTTCTAAAATGCGTCGAATTTTATCTCTTTTTCATCACAAAGAAGCAAAGAATGTAAGGCTTTCATTCAAAAACACGCTTGAAGGTTCAGATGGGCAATAATTGAAATTTTTGGCCATTTCAAGCGATTTTTGATCGGTCATGGACTTTGACGCACGATAATTTTTTACTAAGACCCCAAATATGTTATATAGTATATCAAGAAGCCTCTTAGGTCGCATGGAGTCCATTGAGCTCAAAAAACTCGCATGAAATATTTGGATTTTTTGCGAAAAATTTCATAGGGGGTCGTATATTTTTTAGAAAATAGAAAACTCTCTCAAAATGACTCGAATTTGTCAATTTTTTCACCACAAGGAGACGAAGAATGCAGAGCGATCATTCAAAAACACGCTTGAGGCTTCAGTTTTTATTAAGGCCCCAAATATATCAATAGCTTCTTAGGTCGAAAGGAATCAATTGAAATAAAAAAAACACCCATGTAAAATTTCGATTTTTTACCGAAAATTGCATAAGGGGTAAGGGTATGATTTTTTGGAAAAATGCCTCGAATTTTGTAACATTTTCTTCACACGAAACCGAAAAATGCAAGGCGATCATTCAAAAACAGGGTTGAAGTTTCAAATGGGAAATAAGTGAAATTTTTTGCTCATTTCAAGCGATTTTTAATCGTTCACGACATGCACAGGCATGTAAAATTTTCATTTTTTTCCCAAAATTTCGTGAGGTCGATTTTTTCGAAAAATATTACGTCTCTCAAAATGCCTCTAATTTTAATTCTTTCTATAAGAGGATTCAGATTGGAATTAAGTGGCATTTTTAGGCCATTTCAAGCGATTTTTGATCAGTCACGATCTTTGACTCACGATAATTTCGTTATTAAGGCCCCAAATATTTTATATATGTATATCAAGGAGCTTCTTAGGTCCAAAGAAATCCATTGGGCTCTCTAAAGAAACCCACTTGTAAAATTTCCATTTTTTACTGAAAATTGCATACGGGCTAGAAGTAGATTTTTTTCGAAAAGTATCGTCTCTCAAAATGCCTCGAATTTTACCCCTTTTTCATCACAAAGAAGTAAAGAATGAATGCATGATTTGTAATGTGGCTTATTAAAAAACATATTTAAAAAATCCGCCAAAAAATCGATAGTCAGCCAAACCATAAAAGTGTCAAAGAATATGAAGAAGCAAAAACACGTTGCAAGAAGAAGAAACGCTTGAGTTTCGGAAACGGATAAGCAGGAAAAACAATCAAATATATCTGTTGAAGCAATTGATCCATGAAAATCAATAACAATTTTTCCTAAAAAGTCCTAACTGAAGAAAAAATGAACAAAACCAAAAAAATAGCCGCTTTCATCAGCTATTTTCCAAACCTAGACAATTGATTGCTGTTTATAATTAAATTTCGTTGCTTTTTCATCATGGAACCGTGTTTTGGGGGGCATTTATCAACAATCCTGCTTATTAACTATAAATATTAATGCTTTCACTATACTGAATGCATATTTCACAAGCTTGAGATTGCAACCGGCTTCCGAACTGTTGATAATAAATAACGAAACACGTCTTAATCGTGCCATAAATAAACGATAATGTTAAAAATAATAATCCTGGATATTTCATATTGCCCAGTTTTAGCCAGAGATCGTTCGTACATTGATTAAGTCACGTTACAACAGCGCAACCGCACCGACTGAAAAAAAAGCGCGCATTTATTGGAATTTTATAATTTAATATGATTGTTTTATGGGGTTTCCCAATGTTACAAGACTTTCACCTTGCTGTTACACTGCGTTGTGGTTTCAGTCTGTGCAAAATCCGTCTAGGTCTCCATCTATAGAATCGCGTAAAAGAGCCGAAAGCCCCAGACAGGCTTGTCGATTTTCCGTCCTTGTTGGTGCTGACCGATCCCGATTCTCTGGAACAAGCCCTGGATCATATCTTCCGGAGTGTTTGATGTGAAACAGGTGGTGAATTCGGTCCCCGCATCACAGCGATTTTTTGAGGGTCTGTGTGGCCGACAACGATGGACGAGCGTTGCCGAAATTTTGGATTACAAGAAGAAGGACAGGGAGGATTATTATTCGATTTTGGGGTGCGACGAACATTCATCGGTAAGTAAAAATTGTCGCAATTTTTCCCAGTAACTGTTTTGTTCATGTCGACTTAGCTACTGAAGGAAATGGGGTTTCGGGTACTTTACTGACTAAGAAGATGCAGTGAAGCCATCGAAGTCGAGTTGATTTGCTGCTAAATTAATTAACGCTTACTAATTATTACGTTGAATCGGTCACGTAAAATCGCCGATTTTTAGATAACAGCATGTCGAAACAAAAATAAATGTCGACTTTATGTAATTTGTTGCCGACAGTTTGTCCGCTCAAACAAAACAGTCCGGACTGTTACTAAATTCCGTGCATTCTAAATGCATTTTCCAATCACTTCGAAATGCGTATTAGCAGAAACTGAATAATTTCCAGCTGGGAAAACCAAACGTGAACAGCAAACGCAGCTCTTTAGTTTTGCATCTGCAGAGTGGTGCAGCGTCGAGCAAACCATCTAGAGATTTCCAAAGAAAGTCTGTTTCCAGGACGACCTAAAAACCCGAAAAAACTCACTATTTCAATGGTCGCGAAAGCCCAAACTCTTTTAATGAAAAAACCATCTTTGTTCTGGCAAAATGTTTCGTTGCATGACTGTTCATGCGCTTCAGTTCTTCCTAAGCGTTTTTTCAAGTCATCAACTTCCCATATGATATTTGCGCAAATTTCCAGTAAAATTGGCAAGTATTGGCGAGAGAACTGAGTTAACTGCAAAAATATGAAACGTTCTACATTAACTAAGAAATGTAAGTATTGAACCAGGATTTCTTCAATCCCACCACTTATTTGGCATAAATTGCAAATAAGCACGCAATTTTTAAGCGTTAACAAGGTGGACTTGAGATTTATTGCGAAAAATGCAAAAATATATTTTGTTTATATTTCAAACTTATTCGTGTAGGGCTCTAATTTATTAAAAAATAAACTTCCAAAAGTAGTAACTTACATTGGAATAATTCTATTTAAAAAAACCCCTGAAAACTAAAGGTGTTAGTAAAATTTAATTAAATTAAAAATTTATATATAAAACTGTCGCAATAGTTTTCGAGTTACACCACAAAGTAAATGAGCTTTTCCTAAATTGCTCACGTTTGCAACCTTTAGAACAATTGCTTCAATTCAGCTAAAATTGGAAAGATCAATAAAGAAATTTTGAGGAAGGACATATTTAGGAGATTTTGAAAAATTTCAAACTATAACAAAACTATACAAACAATCTTCCATTTAGTAAAAAAAATCGCTTTCAATGGCACGCAAAATTTTTAAAAAATTACTTGAAGCTGCTATGAAAATAAAACAGATTTCTTTTCCATTTCACTCAAATCCATCGGCTGCAATTTCCTCAATTGCTTAACTACAAAAAAATACCGAAATATACTCCCATTCGGGAACTTCGACGTTAAAGTTCATATTTTCTCTAAAAGCTTCTTCCAATCCTTTACAATAGTTGATTTAAATTGGTCCAAATCCTTCATCCAATGTTTTTTCGCCGTTTAAACTGGTTTTTAGTGTTTTTTTTTAATTGCTGTTGCATGTGGCGTTTTCTTTGATGGAACTGTATTTTCATTTATTAGCGTTTTTTGCCATTCCGCTAATTGATTTAAACCATAGTGTTTTATAATTATTTACTCATTACTTTTTTGTATGCTAATAAAGTCCGCTAATTATCTGCCTTATGTATTGAACATGCACTTATCTATGCTCTAATGAATTTTTTCGTTAATATTGTTCAAATCCGTTTCCGCATTGATACTTGACTGAGATTTTATGAACTAGATAGGAAAATCAATATCAGGAAATGCCAATCAACTCTATTCATTGCAACATGAATTCACATTGTCCTGCTCACAATGAAATACTGAGCCATACTAGAAACCCCCAGTAAATTGGCATAAAAAGTGACTTCGTTTAGCAACTCATCCACATTAAAAGTTATTTACGAAGATCCAGGTTTTTTTACTGGATCCACTGGAAATATACAGCGCAAAACCAGCGAATTTATGGTGTAATTTACGCCATTCGCGTCAGCTTTTCACAGAGCTTAATCCATTATTCTCCACATCCATGCTAATGTAATAATCTCCAACTTCGGGGATCATCCGAACCTGCAGAATCCCTCTCGAGCTCTTCACGCTGTATAAACCAATTTCCAGCCTGACTCGAGAGCTTGAGCTGAATTCCATTCGAAAATTGTCTATGTGGGTTGGGAAAATTTCATTACTACACAGAGGCACTGATATCTACATCGAATTTGCAGAATTGCTTAATTGGACGCAGTTTTGTTATGACATGCGGCAGAAATGCCGTCAGATAAATAAAAAAGGAAGTTCTTTAGTGGCTTTTGAAAATTAGCCAGAAGAACGCATGAACAAGAAAGGTTTTTTTTAGGTGGAGCAAATCACCCAGGAATACAAAGTTCGCGCTTTGCTTTATCATCCTGATAAGAACGCCGGAGACAAAGAAATGGAGGAGAAATTTCAACTACTGAATGTAAGTTGTAGGAAAAAAAAGAACAAAGGAAGAAAAAGTATCGCAAAAGTAAAAAAAAAACTGTTGTATCCTCCTTGTCTGTTGTCCAGTTAATTCTCTTGAATTTTAAAGCAAAGTATGCAGCTAAAGCATCAAAAAAAGTTAAATTTAGTCTTCTGTTGAATTTTTGTCAGCCTGAATTGTATGAACTTCTAGGAAGCCAAAGAAACTCTGACAAACCCAGAGAAGAAAACGCTTTACGATAAATGGAGAAATAGTGGCATTTCCATGGGTTACAAGCAGTGGTTGGGCATGAAGGACCACGTTCAACAGGTAAGTAGTTGGACGAGAAACATGGATTCTAGAAAATTTTATAGTTTGTACGATTATTAAATGGGCGAAGGATTTGTGTTTATTTATCCAGCGCTTAAGGTGGCCGGCACGGGTTATATTTAGATAAAAAATTGATCGATCTAAATATAGAAACTGGGCAAATTTACTTCGAATTAATTCATTCTGTCCATGTCATGATGTTAACGATTGTTGTGTGTTTTACTATTAAGTGCGCCCCTTACATTTGAAACATTATTTGAAAATGTTTCTACTTATTTTTTATCACCGCCTTTAAATTTTAGCAGAGTCCTTGGAAGCGTTAGAGTAACAGACATCTAGTTGTGAATACTGATTGGAACATTAAAGTGCGCTCTTTTTGTGCGTTTTTTTCTCAAAAATGTCTAATTGCCTTAGGAAAAAGTAAAGCGTAAAAATTCCCATTTTTTGAAACCCGCGGTTAGCTCTTGGGTTGTACTCAGACTCTTAGAGCACTATTAGAGTAACAGACTTGTACTTAACTGTATTGAATAGAGCAGTAAAGTGCGCCCTTTTTCATAGAGAACATCATTTATCAAAAAAGTCTAATTATCGCAGCAAATAGAAAAGTGCAAAAATTGTCACTATGTTTTAAAAACCGCGCTTAGATTTCAACTCATACTTACACAACCGTTAGAGTAACAGACTCTAGTTGATACTACTGAATAGACCTTTAAAGTGCACACTTCTTTTTATAAACCATCATGGCAAAAGTTTCTAATTGTCTCAGGAAATATTAAAGCGCAAAATGTGTCTATTTTTGCAAAACCTCTCTTAGTTTTTGGCTCGTACTTAGAGAACCGTTAGAGCAACCGATCGTTACTTAACAGTACTGAATAGAGCAGTAAAGTGCGCCCTTTTTCATAGAGAACATCATTTATCAAAAAAGTCTAATTATCGCAGCAAATAGAAAAGTGCAAAAATTGTCACTATGTTTTAAAAACCGCGCTTAGATTTCAACTCATACTTACACAACCGTTAGAGTAACACACTCTAGTTGATACTACTGAATAGACCTTTAAAGTGCGCACTTTTTTTTATAAAACATCATGGCAAAAGTTTCTAATTGTCTCAGGAAATATTAAAGCGCAAAATGTGTCTATTTTTTCAAAACCACTCTTAGTTTTTGGCTCGTACTTAGAGAACCGTTAGAGCAACCAATCGTTACTTAAAAGTTAAAAAATAGAGCAGTAAAGTGCGCCCTTTTTCATAGAGAACATCATTTATCAAAAAAGTCTAATTATCGCAGCAAATAGAAAAGTGCAAAAATTGTCACTATGTTTTAAAAACCGCGCTTAGATTTCAACTCATACTTACACAACCGTTAGAGTAACAGACTCTACTTGATACTACTGAATAGACCTTTAAAGTGCGCACTTTTTTTATAAAACATCATGGCAAAAGTTTCTAATTGTCTCAGGAAACATTAAAGCGCAAAATGTGTCTATTTTTTCAAAACCACTCTTAGTTTTTGGCTCGTACTTAGAGAACCGTTAGAGCAACCGATCGTTACTTAACAGTACTGAATAGAGCAGTAAAGTGCGCCCTTTTTCATAGAGAACATCATTTATCAAAAAAGTCTAATTATCGCAGCAAATAGAAAAGTGCAAAAATTGTCACTATGTTTTAAAAACCGCGCTTAGATTTCAACTCAATACTTACACAACCGTTAGAGTAACAGACTCTAGTTGATACTACTGAATAAACCTTTAAAGTGCGCACTTTTTTTATAAAACATCATGGCAAAAGTTTCTATTTGTCTCAGGAAACATTAAAGCGCAAAATGTGTCTATTTTTCAAAACCACTCTTAGTTTTGGCTCGTACTTAGAGAACCGTTAGAGCAACCGCTCGTTACTTAAAAGATAATTCAAGTGCGCTTTTTCCATGTAAAAACACGATTTTTCAAAAATTTCTAATTATCATGAAAAGTCAAAGTCCGAAAATATTACACTTTTGCCAAACCGCGCTTAGTTTTTGGCTTGTACTTTGGCTGAACCGTTAGAGTAACAGATCTCTAGTTGTTACTCCTAAATAGTGGATTAGAATGCACTCGTTTTCAGCTAAAAAATTATTTAACAAAAATGTTTAATTATTTCAGGAAATAGGAAAAAAATTGTCACTCTTTTTAAAACCGCGCTCAGATTTCAACGCATACTTAGAAAACCGTTAGAGTAACAGACCTCTAAATGTTATTACTGACTCAGGAGATCTCAAAACGCATAAATATAACATTTTTTAATAACAACGCAAATTACAAATACAATTCATCCAAAACAAATACAAAAATAACAAATACAACCGGATTTTTGTTCTAAACTCTGTCGACTGTTAAACCGGATCCAAATAAGGAATATTTTTCCCGATATTCGCTATTGATTCGGTACATAAAACTGATGCATTTTGCTCTGTTTTCCAGTTGCAGACAAATGCTTTCCACTTGTTATTACACATAGATACCTCTCGAGGTTCAGGGAAAATCAATGCCGTCCTCATTTATTGCACTATGGATGAGTGCTTCCATTCGACTCTGACAAGCTCTAAAAGGCTTTTTTAATAAAAATCCCACTTCACTCAAACTCAAACAGGCACAAATGCAATAAGAAAGTTCGCTGAAAGCCAATATTTTCTAGACCTCTAGGAAACCAGGAAAGTTGTTGATTAGTGGTTTTTTTTTATTTTCAGTCTATGCATTGGTCCACTCCCAAAACCAAGGACCGCATGTTGGAATCGGGGGCAATTCTGGACCGTCCAGTCTGGGCTCGGCAATGTCGGCCGCCCATCGCAGGGCGTCCGAAGGTGGTGCCAATTTGCATTGGGGAGCAAAAACAGGGAACGCCTGGTCAACTGGGACCGATTCCCACAGCGAAGTTGTCAGTAAATTCAGAAATTACGAAATCTAAATATCCACGTTTCTACATTGCATTGAGATCCTTTGGTGTATTGTTCCCCTCCCGTATTTATGTACCTACTGTGAAATACGTATTTTGGGTATATTTCTTCTCGGATAATCTGGAAGGGCGACTTGCAGGGACCAGGCGTTAATGTGATGGCAATCAATTGGTTTACGCAACTTTTTAACCAGATGTATTTTCTACCGAATATTGTATTTTATTATATGTATACCCAAAATATATCAATGTTTGTCCCCCCATCAGATTTAACTTATCAATGTGACCCCGTCTACACTAGCTGTTGTATGTTGGTGCATTTCTGTTAGGTGTTAAATGATACTTTAAAGTATTTTACTACCAGTTAAGGGCTTCACATATATTCTATGTCGAATTGAAAATTTTATCTTCGCACTAATTCCTCGATGTTTAACAAACGGCCGTTTGGAAAGTCTGTTTATGAAATCAAAATTTTGCTCAACCCTCTAGTACTTGTATTATTGAATTGTATTGTGGTAAATTACTGTACAGATATAATTGCCTACATCCATATACAGGGTGTCTCAAGTGAAGTCGCCAGAAGCGAACACTTTATAGTGCTGCTAATGAAGTGAAGAATCAATAGTGCACACTTTATTTGAAACTCCCTGTATACTCTGCTTAAATGTTTCCCTTTATAGCATGCCTTTTTTCAACATTTTGATGTATTTTATATGAGATAACCCTCTGTGTTCCGCAGTGGATGCAGAGGTCTTATCAGACAGTGTGATGCCCCATTTTGCTGCTTCTGTTTCTTGGCAGTTAATTTTTTTAAATTCCCCCAAGAATCAGAATCAACCCTTTTGCCAACACACTGTATATTTCCCTACAGGGTAAAATTCCTGCACAAAATGTCCATTGTTCGTATTCTATACACAAATTTCCCTATTTTGATAAGTCTTTAAATTTGTATGCGTAATTTAATGGAAGCGTTTCTGAAAATTTCTCAACCTAAACCGCTCATAACGCGGCGGGTACCTAATTTAATAAATTATATTTTATATTCCTGTACCTAACTGAAATGAAAAAGTATTAATAAATATACCAGATATTAGTGAAAGGGCATTTATTTACATAAAATGACCATTCGACGCCAGGTACGTCGTACCTGGCCTGGTCCTAAAATCCCTAGGCAATGTTTGCATGTTCTGTTGCATTTCCACCCTAGGTAGGTTAAGGTTGCCCCATATTTCACTTAAAAAAAAACGTTAATTTTGATTATTTTAGGCAGCATTATGGTCGCCATCTAAGGCCAAAAAACCCGACGTTCAGTCCGGAGGTTCTGGTCCTTCGAGCTTGACTGTTGGTGGTTCGCCCGGTTCTTTTCGGCGTGCCTCCGAAGGTGGGGCCAATCTATTTATGAAATCGCGAAAAAATCCCAACAAGAATGCCGAAGAAAAGTCCCATCAAATATAATCGCTTCCTCTTAAATGGTTTATAAATTTTCGATGTTAATAAATTCGAAGTTTAAGTCTTCTATGTACCTAACTATTTGCCTGGTGATTGTGATAAAAAAACAATTGAGTAAATGTTAAATGGATTGTTTATGCAAAAAAATTATAATGATCTGAAAGATTTGTTAAGCAACTGGGAAATTACAAAGAGAAAACGCGAAAAAGGACGCCATTAAGAGCGTTAAAGTTAAAAACCTTTGCAGTTTATATTACTAAAAATATCAATTAAATTAATTGGGCTTCCTCTTGGAGGAATAGAAACAGCCCGAAGAACTCACCAGTTTTTAATGCATTTATTGTGCTGAGCCCCTCACCGTGCTCGAAGGGCTCGGTGCAACAAATTTATCAGAAACGTGGACAAAATTTCTTCCAGGCGTTTCACCAGTACGAGAGGCTCGCATCTTCAGAGGTAGTTTGTTCAACGCAGCAATCTCTTCAGGACCGCGAAAGCCTGACGTTCTTGATAATCTAAATCTAAACATTATTAAGCCATTTGTAATTTTCTAGGTGCTTGTGACATGAAATTACACGAATTGTTAATATTGTGACTATTTATTGCTGTTAATAGCCAGCAAATGTACGGATTGTTAAAATGTTTTAAATTTTTAATGTTATGTGCATGTTTGAAAGCAATTAATATATCATATTTCCCTTAATTTTTTGTCTATCAGCTTCCCATTTCCTGCACACTCAATGTAATGAATTTTAATAATTTATTTAATTTCTATTTAAGTAAATTTTCAATTTTTAAAGCGCCGCTTTGTTTTCGGTTTTATAATTGCAACTTTCATACAGAAGCTTGGCTCGTTTCAACTCATTTCCATTAATTTTGAAGGCATTTGCCCTTCATAAATGCGGGTATTAAATGAAAAAACCACAATCAAATTATATTAATATCATTTATTTATATACAAAATATGTCTATAAAATATGGAGATTCATGTATACTTAATATATGGTTATTAAACAAAAATCACCTATTTAATACACGCTGGTTTATTGTTTTAGAAGGTTTTTTTTTAAGTCTGCGTATTCTGATCATGATAATCGACCTTTGCTGACCAATATTGCTGATATTCACTCAGCAGTAGCGCAGGTAAATTAGGAACCATTTTCACAAATTTTTTATTAAATTTTCCATTGCTTTTGTCAGTTTTAGGCTGTTAAGTGTTCAGGCGGGCGTTCATTCGTACAAGGCCTGCGGAACTCCTGCGCTCTCTCATGAATCCATTTATTCGACACTGAAATTATTCAGATTTTTGTGGAACATAGAAAATTGTGTGGTTTTTACCCCATTTCGAGCCTGCCAAAACAGGACATGCGGCATGTCTCGTGCGTTTATCTCCATCTCCACTTGGAAACAGATTGAACCAAAAGGCCGCTGTCCCCTTTTTCGGCCATAGTGCCGTTCTGGCCATTGGAAAAACCGTCGCTCCACCTTGGACCACGTCACTCATCTGCAATTTTTTGTTGGAAATCTCTTACAAGTCTTCAAGCGAAGAACTTACGTAAAACAACACTGTGGCTATTCGGTTGCCAGTGCCCAAGTTTTGAAAAGCGTTGGTTTCCTCTTTCTAAAAGGCGGAGTTTTACGTAAAAAAAAACAGTTATTATAACTTTAAAAAATTACTCGGGCAAAGTCAAAGTGCGGCTCATAATGCCCCCCAATTCCATAGTTGACCACTTGCAGTTCTTCAGCCGTTTCCATCGAAAGCCCAGTCATATCTTCGACTCTTCGGGCCACATCCGCGACATGTTTGTGCTCTTCATTCTTCAGCCAGGCGGATTTGCTAATTCTGTATTGCGCTGTTTCCAAGGCACCTGTTTGCGAATTTTGAACATGTCGCTCTTCTAAACTGCAAATGATAAGATTGTGCAATTAACCTGAAGAAAAGTCTCCAAAAGCGCGCAATTGAGTGTTCACTAGAATTGTTGAGAAGCACAGTGAAACATTCTTGAAAGCTTTGGTCTTTGAAACAACTAAAAACCGCCGGAATTTTGCAAAAAAATCGCAGCTTTAAAAGTGAAGAAATTCCTGCAAATCAAACACGTGGGGGTTTTAGAAAGTTTCTCCTACAGCTAACCGTGCTTACCCTAGGTTGAGCAAGTCGTTTAAGGGTTTCGATTTCCTTATCCGACATCACGTCGTGGAAAATGAACAAATCCGGCTCCAAATGTGCTTCCTCCACTTTGAAAGGAGCCAGTTTCAAAAAAGGATTACCTCTCGATAAGTAGCGGCATTTTAGCTTGGCTTGCACCTCGACGGGAGTGGAAACTTCTCCCCTACAAAGCGCTTCGTAGAGATCCTTTCCAAAGGGATCATCATAGTTGGGCTAGAGGAAAAGAAGAAACCCCAAGCGTGTGAGTTAAGTAGCAAATACATAATTGGTCGAAATTATGATTTTATATGAAAATCTTCGCTTCTGAGTGTCTTCCTTTAAGATCTTCAAAATGTTTTTGTCAATGCTCCATTAAAAAACTTAATAAAACTGGCACATTTTCTCCCAAGAAAGGCAGCCAGTTGAGGCCTTTGTGATCAATAGAAACTTTCCTAGATTAGGGAGTTTCTTCAAATTTTTTTGGAAGAAAAACCCAGTGACACCAAGCAATGAACTTTCCCCATTGGTTTAGCTCCCCTGCACCTTTAGTTAGTAAATGGGAATAAATGAAAGTGAGTCATTACTTTGTAAAATTTTACCCCGTTTGTTGGGATGTTTTCCGATTCGTCATCGCCCTTCCTTTTCACTGTTTCCTTCTCCTGCTCCTTCAACTGGTCCTGATAGTAAACTATGTTGCCCAGCGCCCGTGAATGGGTTGGCGTCAATTCCAGCAATTTGTTGGTCAGATCCAGGGCTAAAGCCACATTTCCTGCAGAATTTTAAGTTGTTTTTCAACATTTCCTTGTGCTTTGGCCAATTCACCACCTTGTTTGTAAATGGAAAAGGCCAAATACTCTAAAATATCACTCTGGTCCACAGTTTCGTTAGCTTCTCGCTTAAATCTGGATCCAGCTTCTTCCATCCAAAGCTGAGTGTGGTAGTAGTCGCCATTGTTATAGCTTTGTCTTCCCAATTCGAAACAATCAGCCGCACTTAGTTCAGCACTGTATTTAACACCATTTAGCTCTCCTGAGGGTGAAGAATATTATTTATGTTCAAAAAAAAAATGTGTTTGTATCTTTACCTCGAGCTAAAGAGGATGTGTCAAGTCGATATGTATCTTGGAGTCTCATTAAGGCCACAGCTGCACCATTGAGGTCTTCGTCAGTAGGAAATTTCATGTTTTGCTTAACATAGGATATGTTTGCTAGTGTATCTGAACAATAAGAAAACAGCTTAAAAGAATGACTTGAACTTTTTCGAAAGAAGTTAAGACGAGAAAAGCGACAAAGAACACATTTTTGGGATTTCAATTGAAATGTTTACACCTGGTTTTATTCATTATTTACCGCATTTCAAGGCAGACAAATCGATGATACAAATCAGGTGTAGTTAAGATGAACTGATGATATAAGCGAAAGAAAAAACACAAATTACAAAAAAACTTTTAGAAGAATCTGAATAATATTTATTTAGGCAGTTTTCGTGTGAAATTTAAATATGCTTTCGGTTTGATTCTTTGGAGACAGAATTTCCTCATGTTATGAATTGATAATGATAAATTCCGCACTAAATCGATGCGAGTTTGATAAGGAATTCGTTTGGGTTAACTCTCGGGAAGAAATTAAGTACAATGTTCGTAAGTACAAAAAGATTTTCCTTAAATTGCGATCAATCAAAGAGCCCTTTTTTTCTCCATTTTCAACTGGCAAAGAACTTTTTGAAAAACCACTGAGTAAAAACATAGACTAATTTAAAAAATTCTTCTTGCTCCATTTGATAGAGAAAAGGTTGCTCTATTGGGACAATAAAAATAATTTTAATGGCAAATTTGCACGATTTTTTGCAGATTTTTAAGTTATCGGGATGAAATTGCAATGTTTTCTTCAATCCAAATATTTTGCCTTCGAAATCGCCCCCAGATAGATACTTGTTTACTGAATTTTATAGGGAAAGCTTTGCTCTATACCTGCGCTAAATTTCGTTTTTGAAGAGATTTTCCTCGATTTTTGACAATTGTCTAAACCCTTGGGTGGATAATTGCAATTTTCTCACTAGTCACACCCAGCAAGGTTTTTTTCAAAAATGTTATACTCAAAACTGGAATAGAATAGAAATTCTCCTTTACACACCATTTTATAGAGAAAACAATGCTCTGTTCGGACGACGATTTTCAAAATAAAAGCAATTTTTGTCGATTTTTGGCAATTCTCTAAACTTTTGTTTCCTCTAATCACACACGGCAACCAATTTTTAATTTTTTTCTTATTCAACATCGTGTTCTCGCAGTGAACTTCTTTATACGCCTTTTTGTAGAGAACGTTTCATTCTATTAGTCCCAGAATTACCAATTTAAAGGTTATTTTTCTCCATTTTTCACAATTGTTTAAACCAGTGGGTTGAAAATTGCAATATTCCCGCTGATCATACCCGGCAAGATATTTTTCAAAAATTTTTACTCAAAACTGGGATAGAGTAGAAACCTCCTTTATACACCATTTTATAGAGCAAACATTGCTCTCTTAGGCCAATAATTATCAAATTAAAAGCAAATTTCGCCGATTTTTTGCAATTGTTTAAACTTTTGGGATTATTCCAATGATTCCGCTAATCACATCGGGCAACAAATTTTTCAAACTTTTTTACTCAACATCGCGATAGATTAGAGAACTCCTTTATGCGCCATTTCATAGAGAAAGCTTCACTTTATTAGTCCCAGAAGTATCAATTTAAAGGTACATTTACTCGATTTTTCGGAACTGACTAAACTCATGGGTTGATAGTTGCAATGTTCCCGCTATTCACACCTAGTAAGGTATTCTTCAAAAAATCTTCAATTAAAATCGCGCCTAACTAGAAAACTGCTCTTTGCATCTTTTAATACAGTAAATCTTTGTCTATTGGCCCGCCAAGCATGGTTTAATGGTGATATTTCTCAATTTTTTGCAAATTTCTAAACTCTCGGGATAAAATTACAATGATTCCTTTAATCCAACAACTTTTTTTCTCTATACCACGACCAATCAAAGAGTTTTTTACACCATGTCATAGGGAAAAATTTATGCTACTTGTACGACAATTATTCTTGTAAAGGCAATTTTTCTCGATTTTTAGCAATCTAAGCAGAAAACTGCTTTTTACTTCTTATGATAGAGTAAATCCTGTTCTATTGGTTTACGAAACAGAGTTTTAGTGATGATTTTCCTCGATTTTTCGCAGATTTCTACACTCTCCCCCCGTGATAAAATTAAAATAAAACAACAATTTCTCGTAATTCGAAAAATGTCTCTGAAAATCGCGATCAATCAAAAGCCTATTTTTAACTCCACTTCATAGAGAAAACTTTGCTCTATTTTTACTCCAAATTTCGTTTTTAGAGGCAATTTTCCTCGATTTTTCACAACCGTCTAAACTCCAAAAATGTTTTTCTCAAAATACCAATCAATTAAAATGCGTTTTTTTGCAGTGCGATTTTAATAAGAAATTCACTGTTTATGTAAAAAAAACTCATTATCACTTCATAATAATTTCCAAAATTCCAAAATTCTTCACAATTCAAAATATTTTTGTTGCATATACAGGATAATTCATTCAATTTCGGCTGAAAATGTAGCGAAAAATAAACAAAATTGACCAAAAACATTGAAAATACTGACAACAATTGCGAAATAAAACACTCCTATAAACTTCAAAAGAACTTGAAATTGAAATAACCCTGTATATTGCAAATTGGTTAATCTACAAGAATACAAACCTGCGTTCATATTTGTGTTAACCAGAGCCTCCACTTGAGTCCAATCGGCTGTTAATCTTTTGACTAACGTGTAGGCATTGATTGGATTGGACAGATAGGACTGGACATCTTCTCTTGCTTTCTTCTGCTGTCTTTGGTAAATCGCTGCATATCTATAACCAAAAAACTTGCTTAAATTTGCAGGTTTTTAATGAAAAAAACCGACGCAAATGTACCTTTTCAGGAGGTCAATTTTTGCTCTTCAGCTTTAATGTAGTTTTCAACAGTGTCAATGAGAACATGCTCGGTGTCTAACAAGTCCTCCAAGTCCACCATGGCAGTGTAAACTTCGCATCGGCATCTTTGGAATAGGAATAGGAATAGGGATATCACGATCAATATATGGCACTTGAGCATCGCGGTTTTTTGTCTCAATTTGATGAAAATCTGCAAGCAAAAGTAAAGTTTCTTCAGGTTGCGACGCCAATGTTGACTATCTGCTGCAGATCAATCCGTAGAAAGACAATGGATATGATGCTTTCGTTGCATCACAAAGACGATAAAATTCACGTGCATAAATATCGGTTTTTTTCACTAAAAGGTTGCGGTTTCTTGCAACGATGCATGGTTGTGTGCTTATTTCCCAACTAATCGTGACACTCACATAGTTAATAAAGCCCAAACAACACTTGCCACCTGGATAAATCCGATCACTTAATTCACTTTAAGTTAACCTGAGGAGGATTTATGTTTAGGATGTATTTATGCTTGCTGCTGCAGCAATAAGTAACATTGCATGGCTGGCCTAAACATGCTGACCTTTTGCGCTTAAAAATAAAAACAATTATTGCCAAATAAGTTTGGACTTTATGCAACTCTTTTGCGCTTTACTGGTTACATTCGTGCTAATTTACCGTTGGATAATGTTTGGTGTTTGCACAAACTATGCACATTAGTGACAATGTGCACAAATCAACAAACATCGTTGGAGGAGGCGACCTAAATAGGATTTAAAAAATTTTTGAAGATAAATAATTGTTGCCTTGTTATAAGTAGATTAGTAGGTTTAGAAGAGCTGGCACAAAATGGTTTTTTTGTGAAGAAAGCTTGATCTTAATTCGTACATCGCATGCCCGATTTTATTTCCGATGAAGCTTTGGCGTGGATTTCTTCTTATAATTTAAGTCAAAGGCTGGCGCCGAACTACATAACATTTAATTGCGGTTATTCGCTCTTTTTTTCAAACTCTATTTATGCTCTAATTATAGTGGATACTTGCACTCAATAGGAAATGCTACATCAGCGCAAATTGTATGTCATTGAAAATGATTAATTATTAGTTTTCTCCATAACATTGCGGGATTTCCGATTGAAATCCTTGACTTGAAAATTCCTTGGGAGAACACTGCAGTTAAAAATAAATAAGAAATAATTAATTGACAACAGTGATGTAACCAACATCTACTAATTCAAGAGAATTAAGGAGCGTTTGCCTCCCGCTGAAGAAGATTTGTTGAATCTTCATTTGGCATTTATCGACAAATGCATGTTACGTACCATGATGGTAATTTAACCAGATCCCAGTGTCGCATCAGGTTTAAACCGTAACGTAACTAGAAACGATTCAATTTCAGTGCTGAAAGTAAGCAATTTTAATTTTCGTCAAGTTAAACTTCTGTTCTGGGAAGTAAAAAACTTGCTTTGTCCGTAGTTTCCAAGCCTTTCTAAAAGTAGATCTGGAGAAGAGGATTGGCTGGTGAAAATGAGCCCTTGAGAATGTTTGTTGCAAATGCAAGCGAGACGTCTGGTTAAAATATCACGTTCTTCTTTGGTTGACAAAAGCATTTTCAAAAATTCATAATTCTTAATCAGCCAAAACTAAAAGTTTATTTCTATGCAATTTGATAGAGAACGCTTTTCTCTATATGTTCGCTTAATATTGTTCTACAGGCAATCTTCCTCGATTTGTGACAATCGTCTAAACTACTAGGGTAGATAATTGCAGTGTTCACCGCTTCTCCCACCGGAGAAAGAATTTTTCAAAAATTCTTTTCTCAAAATCGTGATTGATTAGAGCGCTCCTTTATACGGTATTTGATAGGGAAAGGTTTACTCTATTAGTTCCAGAAATATCAATTTTAAGTTAGTTTTTCTCGATTTTTGGCAATTGTCTAAACTTTTGCACTGTGTCCGCAAGTCACACCCAGCAAGGCATTTTTCAAAAATTCATCAACCAAAATCCAGACTAAGTAGAAAGCTGCTCTTTACTCTTTTGGATAGAGTTAGCACTGCTCTACTGGTTAGCTGAGTTTAGATTTAATGGTGAGTTTCCTCGATTTTTTGCAGACTTCTTAACTCACAAAAATATCGTTTATCGGACAACTTTCCTGGATTTTTGGCAATTGTCTCAACTCTTCGGTTAATAATTGCAATATTCAAGCTAATCACTACCGGTAAGGTATTTTTCAAAAGTTTTTAATCAAAATTTAAAATAACTAGAAAACTCATCTTTTCACCATTTTAATAAGAAGACATTGCTGTATCGCCTTGCGAAGCGTCGTTTTAATGACTATTTGCCTCGATTTTTCGTATATTTCCAAACTCTCGGGAAAAAAGTACAAAGTCGAACGCGAGAAAAACGTTTTCAAGCCAATCAGAGCTCTATTTTAGACCATTTTATAGACAAAGTTTTGCTCTATTTATCTGACAATTGTAAAGTTAAAGGTAATTTTCTTAGATTTTTCACAATTTATCAAGCAAGGCATTTTTAACAAATTTTTGCTCGAAACGACGAACTACCAGTGAGCTCCTTTATATGCCGTTTCATAGAGAAAAGTTTGCTCTAATAGTGCGAGAAATATTAGTAAGGGCAATTTTCGTCCATTTTCAGCATTTGTCTATTTTTCAAAAATCTACTACTGAAAACTGCGATCGCCTAGGGAGCTGCCTTAAACATCAGTTTATACAGAAGCGTTTAGTCTATTAGTGCGAGAAATTTCAAGTTAAGGGCAATTTTTGTCGATTTTTGGCAATTGTCTAAACTCTTGAGTTGATAATTGCAATATTTCCGCTATTCACACCCGGCAAGGCATTTTTCATAAATGGCTCAGCAAGTAAAAAATTTCTCTTTTCTCCATTTGATCGAGAAAAACTTGCTCTATCGGTTCGCCTAGTGTCGTTTTAATGTCCAACTTCCTCGATTTTTCTCCAACTTCCAAACCCTCAGCATAAAATTACAATGTGTCCTCTAATCCGGTCACACATTAATTTTTTTTCGTCTTTTCGTAAAAAATCTTGTTGTTCCGCAATTTTCCAGACAATTTCAAATATAAAACCGCTTAGCCTGTGAGAATGCTAGTCACAAATGCAAGCGAAACGTCTGCTTAAACTACCACGTCCTCCCATCGGTTTGCGTGAATTATGAGACTAATAGATGCAATTTGCATGAGCAGTGTGTTCAATCACGCGCTTAATTTTTATTTTATTTTTTATTTTAAGCAGCTTGTTCCAGTCGCCAGCACTTTAACAATCAGCTCATGTAAATTTATCTCTAAAAATAGATTTACATGTTTCCGTTGGGTTTTATAGCCAAATTGAGCCAAGTTTACCTAGAGCTAGAGGCCTTTTAAAGGATTTCAACTCAAACCAGGGAACTTTTCTGGAAGAATTACATATCATTTGATAAGGCTTCATTTAGTCACGTACGCATCAGGATGTGAACTTTAAGCGCCGTAAGTTTAGTGGAGAAATTCACAAGCAAATGAGCTAATGGACTCAAATAAAAACACTATAAAAAGATGCAAACGACTAAAATAATCGCCTAAATTTCTTCATGTTGGGAATGAATTAAAATTCCTTGATGAGCTTAAATGGTACCCGGCACATATGCGCTTATCTTCTATTTTTGCGGCCTCGTCGCAAGTTTGCTTGATAATAACGTCGCCAAGATAAGTCTATTGATGCAATAAATTTCCTAAAGCGTTAAAAATCATAAATATGCCAATTAGTAGAAAGAGCAAAATAATAAAAGCATTGAAAATATTTTCCAAAAATTAATAAGAAAACCACAACAAACAAACCCCTAAACAACATCCCGCTTAGCTCCCCCTGCAGTCGAAGAGTGGCACACTGCAACGCCCAAGAAGATCAATATCTTCGTGCGAGCAAACATTGGTAAGTTGAAAGACTTACATTTATTTTGCTGAGCTAATGGAAATGCTGACGAGAACTTTCTTCAATTGAAGAACTATACATCAACACCACTCCATTGAAGCACTGATTTTAAAACCGATTCCCGGCTGCAAAGGAACATTTGGATCGCGAATGATCTAAAATACACATGTTTGTACCACCATGTGTTCCAGCATCATTGTTGCCGCAACACCCAGTAGAAAAATCAGTAGATTGATTTGCGTATCAATTGGGTATCAATTTGCGTATCAACATGCTGGGAAGAATTTTTTTGGTAGTAAAATTTTATTTTGCCCTAATGGGTGTGATTAGGAGTCAAATTTAAATTGATTTTAAATGAGTTAAAAGTATTTTCATAAATTTATTTTGTCTGGAAGAAATGAGTATTTAAATGAATTAAAAGTCAGCTGAAAGCGGTGCAGGAAAATCGCACTTAAAGGCGCAAGCAATTGAGTTAGTTGAGTTAGGAAAATAAAGAAAAAATAAATACCAAAAAGCGGTTCTAAAGATAAGTAAATTCTTTATATAAAATTCATTTGGGATATTACATAATTGTTCAGTTTTATAAGAGATCAAAGGCCCTTCGTTTTTTTTTTAATTAAATTATTTACAAAAATAATTATACGTCTTTTTTAAGAAGCAAAGCTGACACTGAAAAGGTGACCATCTCAAATATCTAAGTGGATGGAAGAAAATATCATCTAACGCCTCAACTTCATTTTTTTTTAATAAAAAATCTTGCACTATGCAGAATTAAAAGTATTTAGAGAAAAAATTCATAGAAAATTCCAAGATGCATCTTTCCACCTTAAAAAAGATGTTAAATTTCCAGTAAATAGACCAAATAAAAAATTTGTGAAAATGAGCGATAAAAAAACGAGTAAAAGCTAAAAAAAACCTCAGAAACACAAGTGGCGACAACGTCGAAAATGCAAAGAAGAAAAATGAATATTAACGTTTTCCCAATCTATACAAACGGGTTTTAAAACTACCGGGGCCATCTGAGGAATAGCGAGTGAACTGCGTTCCTGATTTAATGTCGCAGGCGATACCTTCCTGTTTGTAAAGGTGCTAAGTGCTGAGAATTATCAGTAGAGTCCGCAACCAATAGCGTCCAAAGTATTTTCTTATTCTGGGGCTATTTTTCCCACCATAAATTGTGATTCGTCAATTAGCCCTAAAGCTGCTAGAAATGTTTCTACTAAAAGTGTTTTATTGAGGCTTAAGCAACCAACTGAACTGGTTTTTCACTTTGTTTATATCTAATAAAGTCTTAAGAACCATTCAAAAAAATCAAATACATTTTAAAATGTGTTTAAAATAATGCACAATATATTTGCATGCTACTCTTGTATTCAAAAAAACCTTTTTCGTGCACTCTAAAAGAGCCACGTAATACACATTATTGTTATTCTACACAAGCCGCAAATTAAAATTATGTTCAACTTTTGTATATCCTCTCGAGATGTGAATCATAAAGGAACTTCCAGGTTCAAAGAGAAGGTCGCTTCCAAAATCGAACTGTTGTATGTAAATGTCTGAAATGTTTACAGCTTTTATTCGTTGTTTTTAACGCGTTAAAAATATTTAAAAAATACTTATTATGTAAGAAAAGTTTATCGTAAAAGTATTATTTTAATCGCAAATTTCCTGTATGTTTTGGATACGTAGAAAAAAAATTCTCACTCAAAACCAGGTCTAACTAGAAAACCTGTTTTTACACCATTTAATAGAGAAATCTTTGATTTGTCATTGCGGTTAACATTGTTCTAAACGCGATTTTCCTCGATTTCTGGCAAATTTTCAAACTTTCGGATTTAAGTAGCAATGTCTCCTTTAATCAGGCGCGACAAGTATTTTCAAAAAATTTTCTCTCAAAATCAGGACTAATAAAAAACACGTTTCTTCTCTCTTTAATAAAGAAAACTTTGCTCTCTTTGTGCGCCAATTATTGTTTCAAAGGCTTTCCTCAATTTTTGCAAAATGTACAAACTTCAACCACAAAAAAAATCAGGATAAATAAAGAAGCAGGTTTTCACACTTTTTCATAAAAAAAACTTTGCTCTATTTATGCGCCTATTATGGTTTTAGAGGCAGTTTTCCTAACAAATTTTTTTAATTTTTAAATTAAAATTACAATGTCTCCGTTAATCAGACACGACTTAGTATTTTCAACGAATTTTTACTCAACCTCAGGATCAATAATAAAACAGGTTTCCCCTCATTTGATAATAAAAACTTTTTTGAAGTGTAAACTTCTTTAGGCGCGTTTGGCAGATTTTGTGGGTGGTAAATTTGACTGAGCCGCCACACTCGGGTATGTAACGCTCCTTTTTTATTTGTGTTCCAATTATCGTTTCAAAGGCAGTTTTGCTCAATTTTTGGCAATTTTCCAAACTCTCCGGTAGAAATTGCAGAACTTCCGCTAAATACAAATGCAAGATATTTTTCAAAAACATTTTTGGTCAACATTAAGCTTAACATTTCCTTTTGGCTCCGTTTTGTAGTGAAAGTTTTGCTTTATTATTGCGTTGAGCATTGTTCTCAAAGCGATATTCCTCGATTTTTGACAATTTTTCAAACTTTGCAGACGACACGGCACTTATTGTATACGACAAAACTACTGAGAGAGCAGCTCCAAGACTCCAAACACTAACAAACAACACAATGACATGGTTTTATAAATGGAGACTAACACCAGACGCGTCAAAAAACCAACTTCTGCTCACAAACCACAGACTCAACGCTGACTCCCCTACAATAACTGCAGACGGCCAAACGACACAACCAAAAAACGACGAAAAATACCTTGGAATCACAATTGACCACAAACTTAAATTCACTAAACACATACGAAACATCAGGGCAGAAACAATAAAGAGAACAAAACACTTCCGATCATTAACCTACAAAGACAGAGGAATTAGCACAAACAACCGCCACCAAAATATATAAAGCTATTTGTAGACCCTTGCTAGACTATGGACATATACTCATGACCAACGGAACAGAAAGGACAAAACGTTATATACAAACAACAAAACAAATTGCACTAAGACTAATAACACGAATAAGACACCCCCAAAACCCACTACCCCCCCCACTCAACTACTATACGAACGCCCAAACATGACAAAGATTTCGGAAAGACTCATACATCTACAGACAAAATGGACAAACAACCCCTACAACTGGACCATACTGAATCCCCTTTGTCTTACAAGACCAACCAGACAATCCCGCTTCCGTGTCCCTACATCAACGCTACTCGAACACTTACAAACGCAACTGACTACTGGACAATAAAATAATTTTTTCTTGTCATTAGAATTGGAAAGTTTATTTAATAATATTGTTAACCTAGAATAATAGAATTTTCATATTTGTTTTTTATTTAGATTAAGACTACATGTATTAAACAAGGGCAGAAAGACCGATAGGTCGATAGCCTTTTTTAGAAATAAAGATGTTTACTACTACTTTCAAACTTTCAGATTTAAGTTGCAGTGATTCTATTAATTTTCGCGACCAAAGTTTTAAATTTTTTTTTACTGAGCACCGGCTCTTATCCAAAAACACCTTTCTACTTCATTTCATACAGAAAATTCAACTATATTTGTACGATAATTATCGTCTTTTCAGTCAGTTTTTCCAGATTTTTCACAATTGTTTAAACCCTCTAGTTAAAATTACAATATTTTCGCCAGCCACGTCAAGTATAGGTATATTTCAAAAATTCTTCAGTCAAAATAGAGGAAAACCATAAAACTGCTCTATACACCATCCAATAGAGAAAATCTTAGTCTATTCGTTCTCTAAATAGTTTGTCACAGTTATTGTTGCTCCATTTTTTACAATTGTCTAAACTCTCGGGTTGAAATTGCAAAGTTGTCTCTAATCCAATGGAACAAAGTACTTTAAAAAAAATTCACTCAATCGTTTAGTAAGAGAAAATTTTTTTTTCACGGCGTTTCATGGATAAAGCTTCACTTTATTTAGTTTTCCAAAAAAAAAACCTTGAATTTTGGTAATTTTACAAACTTTCTGGTTGAAACTGTAACGTTTTCTGCAATCTAACGTCGCAAAATATTTTAAAAAATCGTCACTAAAAATCAAGCCCAACTAAAAAATTAGTTTTCACGCCCTGAAAGAGGGCAATGTTTTTTATATAAACTTGCGGAGTTTCGTTAAACAGATAAATTTCCTCGATTTTTTGGCAATTTTCCAAACTGTCGAGTTGAAAGTGCAAATTTATCTATTTATAAGTAAATTCAACTGCCCAAATCAAATGTGAAAATTTTTCACTCAAAATAGGGCAAATTAGACAATTCTTTTGCAGACCATTTTTTTTATTAGTTTGTTATAGCAATCTAGTTTACACCTAATAAGCTACTTATCTTTAACCTAAACTACTAAGATGTACATTTGCAAAGTGTTATCCTATGATATTAACTTCGGCTTTGTCATTGGAGAGTCACTATTTTAATGTGTACATATATAAGCATATTTCTTCTACTTTGTTAGGAATCAACGGTTAATTCCATGCACTAGTTCATAGGGTTTCTCGATTTAGTCTTCTTGTTAAGCCATCGTTGTTCAAGAGCTGGATGGCCTCAATGTTGATGTGATTTTGTAGTCTTTGTTCATGACTTTTTGCACAATTTTTTATTACATTGTCCACTGTTTGCACATTTAGGTCTTTATGGAGGTTGTCATTCCGGATGTACCATGGAGCACCTACGATGCCGCGTAGAACTTTATTTTGATAACGTTGTATAATATTTCTGTTGCTTTGGCTGGTACAACCCCAGAGTTGACTACCATAACTCCACACCGGCTTGAGGACTTGGTGATACAGCAAGAGCTTATTATACACTGACAGGGCAGAATTACGACCCAATAGCCAGTACAGTTTACGGTATATTAAATTTAATTCTTCTTGTTTTTTCTTGACATGGGCCTTCCACCTAAGTTTAGCATCCAGCGTCATGCCAAGATATTTAGCTGTATTTTGGTATGGAACAATTTGATTGTTGATCTTAACTGGTTTGTATTCAACTTTCTTATTGGTGAACTCAATGTGGACAGATTTCGATTCATTCAATTTGATTCGCCATTTTTTAGTCCAGCGCTCTGTGTCATCTATGGCGGTTTGTAGTTTTTCTGTGGACTCGGTATTGTTGTCTCCAACTGCCATTATAGCAGTATCATCTATTTTGCAGACCATTTGATAGAGAAAGCTTTGCTCTATATATCTGTCAAGCATCATTTCACGAAAAAAATTGTACTATTTTCCAAATTCGCGAGACGAAATTGCAAAATCTTCCTAAGCCTATAGCGACCAAACATATTCGAAAGTTTTTCACCAAAAATCTGGAGTAGTCAGAAGGCTCTGATTTGCTCCATTTAATAGAGAAATCATTACGCTATACATCCACAAAATTTCGTTTTATAGGCAAATTTCCTCAAGTTATGGCAAATTTCCAAACTATCGAGACGAAAAAAATGTTTGTTACTTCATCGCCACAAAGCTTTTTTGAAAATTTTCCACTGAAACTCTGGATCAGTCTGAAAATCTTATTTCCTCCATTTAATAGAGAAATGTTTGCGCTATACATACACCCAGGTTCATTTCAGAGGCAATTTTCCAAACTATCGAGCTGAAATTGCAAATTTAGCTCTATTCCAACGGGTCAAATCACTTTCTAAAATCAGAATCAAGACAATTCACACAATTCCTTTGAACACCTGTGGACAGAGAAAGCTTCGCTTGATATATCGACCAAGTATCATTTCACGAAAAAATATCCTCAGTTTTTGACTCTTTTTCAAACTTTCGTGTCAAAATTGCAAAGTTTGCTCTAATCCAACCTACAAAGACAGAGGAATTAGCACAAACACCGCCACCAAAATATATAAAGCTATTTGTAGACCCTTGCTAGACTTTGGACATATACTCATGACCAACGGAACAGAAAGGACAAAACGTTATACACAAACAACAGAACAAATTGCACTAAGACTAATAACACGAATAAGACACCCCCAAAACCCACTACACAACCCCCCCACCCAACTACTATACGAACGCACAAACATGACAAAGATCTCGGAAAGGCTCATACAGCTACAGACAAAATGGACAAACAACCCCTACAACTGGACCATACTGAATCCCCTTTGTCTTACAAGACCAACCAGACAATCCCGCTTCCGTTTCCCTACATTAACGCTACTCGAACACTTACAAACGCAACGGACTATTGGACAATAAAATAATTTCTTCTTGCCACTGAAATCTTATTTATTTAATAGCATTGTTAACCTAGAATGGGAGAATTTTCATATTTGTTTTTTATTTAGATTGGGACTGCATGTATTAAACAAGGGCAGAAATACCGATAGGTCGATAGCCTTTTTTAGAAATAAAGTTGTTTACTACTACTATTGTTAACCTAGAATAGGAGAATTTTCATATTTGTTTTTTATCTAGATTAAGACTGCATGTATTAAACAAGGGCAGAAAGACCGATAGGTCGATAGCCTTTTTTAGAAATAAAGATGTTTACTACTACTCCAACGCGGCAATCCATTTTAATAATTTCTTCACGAAAAATCAGAGCCAACTGGAAAATTCGTGTTAACCACATATAATAGCGAAATGTTTGCTCTATACAACTGATCAGTTTCTTTTTGCAGAAAAATGTTGGCAATTTTTCAAACTCTCGAGTAAAGATTGCAAAGTTGTCCATAATTGAGCGCCGCAGTATTTTCAAAAAATCTTCACTCAAAATCAGGACTAACCATCATTTGAGACGCACAGCTTTGCCCTATATGCTCAGCAACTCTCCTTTTAAAGGCAAATTTCCTCGATTTTTAACCAGTTTCTCAGTTTCAGGGTTGAAAAATGTTGAATTTTCTTTTATAAAATCGACTCATAATAGCCAGTTCTTCCTAGATGTTGGCCAACAATTGACCAACAAAAAACACTAGTAAAACAGAAAAGTTGGTTTTCAAAAATTACCAAACTCAAAATCACTCTGTATATAAGGTTTTGTCCTTGACACTCGATTGTAATTCCGTTCGTCAACCTTAAACTGGCAGGTATCATTGTTAGAGGATGAAAAATGGACGGAATACATTAAATCCCCGGTTCCTGATAAAAAAAAATCAGGTATGCATTATGGCCTCTTCCTTTGCCCCAGAGCCAACACATTTGTGCGTAAATTTCGACCATTACCAGCACGAAAAGCTCTTGAAATTCATTCGAAATCAACCAGTTAGTGGGTGAAAAATGTGCTAATAGAAAAAGAAAATTACATTAAAGGTGAGTTGTAAATTAGGCCTTCAGGTGGACAAGTAAAACAACAATTAAGCGCTAATATGCAAGATAGATCTGATTTAAAAACTTCCTGTTACCCATAAATAATGCATTTATTGTTTGAATGTATATTAATTATATCTGATATCGCAGTTGATCAAGTAGTTTCTGTAATTTTTATCAAACCCTGATAATACAGGCCAGATTAAATGATACCGTGGTTTCATCCAAGTGTTAAACTAATTGCTCAGGTGATCGGTTTGATTTCTTTCGTCGTTTTAGATTCTTTTCTCATTTGTTTCCTCTTCAGTTTTAACTCAAGAGACGCTCGAATTCAACTCGAGCTTTACGCGGTGAGTATACTTACCTGGGTAAGTAGGATTTACATAAAATAATTGAATTAAAAAGGCGTTTTCTAGAATGCACTATTGATGATAAGAGCTGAGAGTAGAGGTTTCCATTTGCTAATTTTTTTCCAATTTTCTATCGAGTTTTATCGCATTTTACACTCAGCGGTTTTGCAACTAATTGCTGCAATAAATGTCTGCGCTTATCGCATCAAATTACAAAGAAAAGTAGAAAATGTCCTAAAGTGCATTTATTTTAATGTTTAGCTAGTTTATGAGAAAAACTGATGAACTTTTCCAATAACTGATATTTCGTCCAGGAAACGCCGTATTAAAGCGAAGAAACTTTCCCCGATATACAGGGGAAATTCTTTGAGAATCCGGCCAATTTGTTTATTGCTAACCCCATAGCAAGGAAAGCAGGCACAAATTTCATTGCTAAATAATGCCATTAGTCTACTCTTCTTTCCTTGAACATTCCGCAACGGTATGCTTATTAATACCAGTCATTAAGTGATGTAATTTTTACTTTCAGTTTCTGCAAAATAAGAACAGTTGTCCAGTTCGATGGTTGCGGGTATGAATGTGCGAGGCGACAGTGAGCGCGTTTTTGTTATTTTACGGAAAATGTTTTCGGAAAATTCACATAAATCGATGTGATTTCACCACGAATTATGATGTTGATTAACTGATTTATTTACTGGCAGGTAAATGAGTTTAATTCCAGACGAATCACGTCCTCAGACAGTGACGATTTAATAGATTTATTAGCAACGTTTCTTCATGTATTATGTATGTTGCACTTCACTTTTAGGCAACGCTAATTGTTTGAATTGACGTATGAAATGGTTAATAATCGTTTAGACAATTGATGATTATCGGGTCATTAGGCTCTGTTTTAGAGAAACTTGGTCCTGGCGTTTCGCCAGCACGCATTGCTACCATCTTCAGAGGTATGTTTGCACCCGCAAACACAATCAAATTCCCATCAACTGCGGCTTAATATAAGCCCGAAAATCCAGTTATTGAAGCATCTGAAGTGCTTTTGTTTAGTTAATTAAATAAGTTTGTTTTGGGTGCACACAGTCTGATTCGAACGATTCGAATGAAACCGAATTTTCCATTCTGGAACGTAACTGGTAGCGGTTGTTTTACTCGCACCCATAGGGGTCTGTAAAAGATGTCAAATAGTCGGCGCGTTACTGCGTTCGAACGTGCTACCTTCGCAGCTAAAAATAATTGAGTTTTTTTGAGGGTGTTTTTTAAAAACGCACTTTGCCATCCGTGAAACTTCTCACCTTCCCTCGGTTAACTATGTAAATAAAAAAGTTACTTGGAAAATGCCACATAAGTGTGATTAATTTCACTCAATTTTTACCCTTTACAGTTAAATTTCATGTGAGCTTTTTGACACGTTAAATGTGTTTTGCAGTCACACATGTTCAAATGGATTCGGGGAAACCATATAACGCAAAAATGAGCTAAATTCCAGGTAGCAATAATAGTAATAAGGCATAATACGCGTTTGTGCCTTTACTTCCTGATACATTGTAACAATAATAGTTGTCTTGATTGTTGATATAAAAATTCCTTTTGTTTTTCTAATAATGTGGATGATTAGCAGCATTCAGTAGAGGTATGTGTTAATTATTATTCACAATTTTTTTGTTAAAGGCATTTAACTCAAGCCCAGTGTTTTTTTCTGGTTAAACAGTTAAAAAATTATTAATATGCAAATTGAGGGACTCCAAAATAAAAAATTAACCGAGCGAACAACTTCAACAGGAAATTTTAATCAATTTTCAACGATATATTGTAATAGACATAAATTGTAAACATTTTATTAAAACTGCTAAAAACTTGTTGTATTTCTGAAATTTTTGAGCCTGTCCAGATTAAAGTAGCAACTGGGGGTTTATTAATTCAGACATATCACAATTTTCACTCAAAAACTCACAAACTTAGTTACAAAGTTAATCAGGCGGAATTAATTGTTAGCAGCTTGTCTTAAGAGATTCCCATTGAAAAGTTGATTAAATCAATCACCAAAAGGCTTTCATTTTAATATAATTCGCCCTATTTTCTCTTCAGCGGGGAAAGTTCGCGACTAGGACAGCTGAAAGGCGAGTTTCAAGCATTCAACTTCTGCGATTTCTTAGGAATCTCCTTGGCGTTTTAGAGCTTCAAATGTCTTCTTGTGCTTGCCATCTGATCTATTAGAGATTTCTCAGCGACAGGAAATCAAATTCACCGAGAAATTTTGTTTCAGATATGAAGAAACTGGTTGCTCACCCATTATGCCACAAAACGCTTCTTCTCCTTTGGATTTCCTCCGGATTGTTACCGATTGTTTTCGGAACATATCAAGTGGGAGTTGGTCGCGCTGACATGACTGGACCATCAGCAGAAATCACTCTTGTAAGTCACCAAATACAGGGTGTTTTATAATGATTGGCAAATATTTAAAGTTGTTTTAATCTGGGTACTACTATACTAGTTCTACTACTGAGGCAAAAGTATGCAAATGCTTAAATTTGTTTTTGACAGTAAAGCTTACATTTTTTAAAATAGAAGATCAAAGGAAATTTTAACATCTTCAAGACTTGAACTTTTTTGTTTTTAGTTTTGTTTAGTTTTTTGTTTTTAGAATTTGTTTTTAGTTCAAAATACAAACACGTAAAAGTGTTTGTATTTTGATTTATTCTGCAAAATGCATTTAGTTTTACACTTTATAATTGCATGCAATTTTTAGCCCTGGAACTTAATCAGATTTTTTTAGTTTTAGTTAGAGCCGGATAAAGCAAAATAACTTAACTTGAAAACACCCTAGTGAAAAAAAAATCAATTCAAATAAAAATATATTTCATATTTCCAGATGGGCTATGCGAAACTAACGCAGAAAGGCTGCGGAATCCACTTGAGACAATTTGCCCGAGCTTTTATTTTTGACGATGGCACCACAAGAGTTGTTTTCGTATCTGCTGATGCCTGCATGATCTCCCATGGACTCAAAAATGCCGTAAGTATATTTGAGTGTTAATTTTTTTCCTGCACTAAAACCTGCCAAAACACTTTAGATTGTGAAGTATGCACGTAAAACACCCAGACATTATTTAACCAAATTATCTTGTTGGTACTCGAAGTTGATTATCGCCTCAAGAACATCGCATTTCTTTTTATGCTAATTGTGAATTTTGAAACTAGGGACAGTTTTTAATGTCGAACCTCCATTTAAATAATGGACGTTCTGGACTACAGAGTGGTAAAAATTCACACAATTTTTCAAATTCCAGCATTGAAACTTTTGCTGCTTTTATTTGGAAAAACTTCCTGAATCCTGGATGAGCAATTTACGAGGGTTCCATTATTAATTTACTTACGTAATGTAGAGCTGCATTTTACGCGTGAAATTTGCAACTCTTTATTTACATCCATATATTCAAATGCACTATCTTTATTGAAAAATGTGGATTTCAAAACTGTTTTGGCTTTAATTCATCCAGTTTACCCAGAGGTTTGACAGCAACCAAACGCTACTTTGAAAAAGTCTTGAAAATGTCCTGATGATAACTGACAATCGAAACTTGTTCCTCTTTTCCGGCGACTTTTCCTTCAAACAATTTCTTCAAAATTGATCTTCTCACTTGGCAAGTTACATAGGAAATAAATCCTAGATTCCGGCCTGCAAAAACCACCACGAACACCAAACGTGATCTTGGAAAATTCTTGAAAATTTCCTGATGATGCCTGAAAATCTACACTTTTTCTTCTTATAGAAGGAACTTTTCCTTAAAAAATGTATCCAACATTGACTTTTTCGACGAAATAAATGGTAAATTCCTGCCTGCGAAAACCAAACGCTTCTTTCAAAAATCTTTGAAAATTTTTGAATGATAAACGAAAATCGAAAATTTTTCCCTTATAAAAATATCATTTTCTTAAAAAAATGCATTCAAAATTGCGTTTTCACTTCGCAAATGACCAAGAAAATAAAAATTGAATTTCGGCCTGCAAAAACCACCACGAAAACCAAACGTTACTTTGAAAAACTCTTGAAAATTTGCTGATGATGACTGAAAATCGAAATTTTGGCTTTCTACAGGTGATGAAGAAGCTGGAAGCTAAATACAACTCCACTTATAAGTTCGAAAATTTCATTTTGAGTGGGACCCACACTCATGGGGCACCTGGAGGATTTCTCATGGATGTTTTGTACGATATCACTCAATTGGGATATTGCAAGGAGACTTTGAATGCTTATGCCAATGGAATTTTTCTCGTAAGTACTTTTTAGACGTCAAATATAAATACGGATAAAACCATAATAAAGTGGAGAAAAGAAACACTAACTCCATTAGGGTTTAAATGGGAAAGCGTGCAATAATGGCGGGCTTCTGAATGGAAAGCGTAACAACATCTGAGGAAAGCTGGCAGATGCTGTAATGCTTGATGAATGATTTTATGTGTAAAGAATTCAATTCAACCAAAATGGAACTCGAACAGTGAAAGCCACAGTTTAAGGAATTAAAATAAATGCATTGAAAGCAGCATTTTTTCCTCAGTTTAAGAAATCAATTACTGGCCAACAACACAAAAATTCAACATTATTCTTCAGATACTGGGTTTCCAATTTTCCATTATTCATTACTTCCTAAAGTTGGTTTTCAAGTAAAGCACACTTACGACAATAATTTGACACTCCGAAGCCCGACCGTGGTTTAGTAATTAAACGATTAACTTTATCCACGTGTTACACAAATTGCGCGCTCAAATTTCCTGCCAAACTGGATAAAATATAATTTAATTAAAAAAATAATAAGATTTTTATTGGTCTGTAAATCCGACACAAGAAAAGTTGTCGAATTTGTAGAGTATCCACATTTCCTTAATGTTTGAAACTTCCAGAGGAAAACTCGAAAGAATAAAGTCTTATACCAGGAACTGCATTTCAGGGTTAGTAGGTCGCGATTGGTAGAAATTTCCAGGCCCTGATGTTATGCTGGCAGGCATGGCTGGCATGTTCAGAGGTTTGGTCGCACCCAAAGATACCTATGGATCAAATCCCTATCAACGACGGTCTAATAACCCGAAAATTATCATTTACTCAAACGATCACATAATAACTCAATTATGAGAGGTTGGAAAAATAGAAAATTGTGTTTCTTGTTCTGAAAAAAAAAACACATTTTGTCTAGCTGAAAACTGAGTTATTTTGAGGCGTGAAGGTGGCAAGTTGGAACGCAGCAACGCGCCGATTATTTTGAATCTCTATAGGAGCGAGTGAGACAATCGCTGCCAGTTACGTTCCTGACTGGAAACATTAGTGTTGTTTGACTCATTCAAAACGGAGTTGGAGCTACCGACAGAAGCATAGGTCTGATGATGCTAGACATACCTGCTAGCGAAACGTCAATTTCAAGTTCCTATCAATAAAGGCTTAATAATCGACTCAATCAGACAGAATTATTGACTCTTCAAACTTCACCAGCTGGAAACTGTTTTCTATGATAAATTCGTCTAAAAACCATACCAAAACTGTTTAAATCGGTTTTAATGGAAAATGGAGAAAAATGGGCTGGAGACATCAATAAATAACTTCTTCTTCTAACTCCATAAATTACCTGCTTTATATAACGAATCAATAACACCTAATGGAACCTTCGAAACTCTTTTATTGGAAATAGTCTCGTTTTATGAGCGCATTTATTTTCTCTGTGGCTCGAAGATGGTTTCGGGAAAATTGTGTTTTGTTTAAAATTGCACTGAACAACTCACAAAGTTGATGAAGCCGAATGGCGCAATACTTTTGCTGCATACAATACTTTTGCTGCATTCGTTTTCCATCGAAAAACAAACATTTGAGTCAATAAAGCACGGCACTTTTGCCCGATAAACCTGATTAAATTGCGCTCTTTCCCATTAAAGATGTAAAAAACCCGCTGAAAGTTAATCTTAAGTGCTTTGTAAAGGTTGCGGATGTATCATTATTTTCCATTTTTCACAAATTTTAAACGTCGCTGCCTTAAAGATCATTTAAGTTGCCAAGGAAGCAAACGTATTTTTTCGTAGTTTTTCAACCTTCTGGCTAAAATCATTTGCAATTCGGACAAAGCCATCAAACTCAAAAGAACAGTCGTTATTTCCTCTTCCGTTTCGAAGTCACCAAGAAGCAATTGCAATTTTAGCGTCCAATTCAATTTCTTTTTGTTTGCAGGCAATTCAAAGAGCTCACGAAAACATCGTGGAAGCGCGAGTTTTCATTAACTCTGTAGACGTTGTAAATGCCAACATAAATCGCAGCCCTGCATCCTACGATAGGAATCCTCAAGAAGAAAGAGACAAGTAAGAAAGCGTTGTTTTGTTGAAGTTGTTCAGAAACTCCTTATCAGTTAGTCGCAAACTGCTTTAAAGGGTGTTGTGTAAATTGTCTAAAATCCTTAAAATTTAAAACCAGTAAATTCATATCCAGAATCCAGCCGAAGCAAGTCGAAATTTCGCAAATACCTGGAATGCTTGTTGGTTTCAATCAAGCACCGCTTGGGACGATGCAAATTAATTAAATATCCGCAGGTGTTAAAGTCAGAAGATGATTCTTGTTCAATTTTTTTATTGTGAAGAAAATTTTGTGTTTCAGACAATTTTTTATTTTATATTCCAGATACGACTATAATACTGACAAAACATTAAGGCAGCTGAAAATTACTCGTTCTTCAGACAATGCGGTAATTGGAGCCATTAATTGGTATGCTGTCCATGCTGTTTCAGTCAATAACACCAACTGTTTGGTAACAGCTGATAATGTTGGGCATGCTTCTATTCTATTGGAGGCTGAATACAATCCCAACAGCGTGATAGGACAGGTAGGAAAAACGCGCAAAAAAGTCAATCACAAAAATAGTTTCAAGCAGTATTGGTAGGAAACTGATGAGTTGAAAACTTACTTTTCCCTGGATAAAGTCCAAGTCGCTCTCATTGAGCCAAAAATAAGTGTCGTTAAAAGCGAACCTTAAACTGTGATGAGCCGAGTTTACTACATACTAAAAACGCATTTCCCAAATAAATCATGAAAGTTTGACGACAAAACTCCAAAGGGAACGTGTGATATGAAACAATGAAGAAATCCCTTCTTTCTCCTTAGAGGTTTATCTGTGCAAATGAAGCTTGATTTCTTATTACCGGTTTTGGACAAAATTCAGTTAAAAAAACTGACTGGACTTAATCCTCGGTTTATCAAAGAAAGTCTGAAAAATGTGTCTAAACAAATTTATTTTTCGAAAACCCTTAAAACAGCATGTTAAGTTCAAGGGAAAATGAGCTTTGCATTTAATGTCAGCTTCTAAGTGTTGCAAAGAAACTTATATAATTGAAGGGCAATTTTTAGGGCAGCTTTGTCGGAGCTTTTGCTTCGAGTAATCTGGGCGATGTTTCTCCCAACTTAAAAGGGCCAATTTGTGTGAATACCGGAGAAGAGTGTGACTATGAAACCAGTACTTGTAATGGGGAAAATAAGTATTGTATTGCCATGGGCCCGGGCAATGATATGTATGAGAGTGAGGAAATTATTGCTACTCGTCTATTTGGGAAAGCCAAGGTAAGTTTTGCCTCATTTATTCGTTATTCTTCCAGAATGAGTAATTCTTTCCACAATCGGTAGTTTTCGTGTTACTTGATCGCCAATAAGCAGTTGCTCCTGACGTTTCGCTAGCAGGCATGGCTGTCCTCTGCAGAGGTTTGTTTGCAACCGAACACAACCGAAAATCACCATTTGTCGATACCGTTTCTTTTTTACACTTTGACAAACTTTACTCAGAAATGGAGCAGATAATTTATCGGGCTCTAATATCACTTGAGCCCATTTTTTCTCAATATTTTATAAATCGGGTCTAAAGTTTTTAGTAAAAGTAAAGATTTTAATCTAGCGTTCAGTCTCATCATTAATTAAATGTTTATGCCTTTTCTATTGTATCTGATCAACGGCTTCTATTCAGTTCAGTTTTTTTCAAAAAAAGTGATGCAAATTTGCAGTTTTTTTCTATACGGTTTGCGTCTCATTTGGTTTGGACAACAATTCTGTCGTTTCGCTAACAAACATGGCCATTATTTTCTAAAGCTTGTTTGCCTCGGATGAAAACACTCAGATTCGAATGAATCAAACACTTACATTTAGGAACCTAGCTGACAACGGTTGTCTCACTCCCACCTATCAGAGTCTATGGCGGACATTAAATGACTGCGCGTTGGTACGTTCCATCTTGATACCTTCACAGCTAAAAATTATTGAGTTTTGAGCGAAACACCGAGCTGTTATGTTCGTTTGGAAATGAAACACACTTTCCAGATTCTTATCCACTACTGCTTAATAACCCTAAATAACTACTTTTCTCACAGCTAATCTTTGAATTTCCACAGCAGAGAATTTCCCAATCCTTCAAACGTCCCATCATTTCCAGGAGCTGTATGGTTAATTCTCCAAAAAATCACTAAAAATGGTCAAAATGGGAGCAAATAACAAAGTTTTTTTTAATAGGGCTCCAAATAAAAGGTCACGAACTGTTTCAGTAAAAAAATCGCTGTGAAACGGACAAAGTTTGGGCAAAACCTCAATTTCTCCACGCGGAAGGTTCAAAATGTGATCCAAACTCCTCCACTAATTGTCCAAAAAATCTCTCAAAATAGTAAGCATGAGCCCAAATAACTGTATTTTTCAAAATTGGACTTTAAAGAAAGATTTACAGCCCGTCGAAGTTGAAAAGTTGAAAATTGGTTATAAAACAAACTCGATTTGAGCAAAACCACAATTTCCTCTGAAGGAAAACGGCAAATTTTCATTCCAATTCAGATTAATTTAAAATGCTATTACCCGAAAAAAAAACACTCAAAAAATCAATTTAGGCAAAGTTAAACACAGCAATAAGTTGAAAAACCCTCAAGCAAAAAATTATAAATATCTGAACTTAAATCTATGAAAAACTGTAGAAAAATCTGACACATTTTCAAATTTCAGGAATTACTGTTAAATGAAACATCCCAAGAAGTAACTGGACCAATCAAATACATTCATCAATGGGTGGAAATGGGCGAACAAACTGCTCAGATTCAGAACGCAAATGGAACAATCGAGACTGTAAGTCCCACTAGCAGGTTCTCTTCCTAATATCGTCAATATAAGCTGATCAGGCCGGCAAAGTCAAAGCAAATAGAAAATAAACAAAGAAAAACCCCAAGAAAGCAACATATAAGTTTAGCATTCACGCTGTTGTACCTAAGCCTAATATCTTCAAAGGCCTTAGACTTTTAAGAGCCGGAAGAGCTTAAAAAGAAACTTTTCCAGTTCGGGCAACGAAAATGAAACTTTCCAGTGAAAACTATTTATTTTAGGTGCATGGTTGTCTTCCGGCGATGGGTTACGCATTTGCAGCCGGCACAACCGACGGTCCAGGAGAATTCGACTTCAAACAGGCTCAAATCACTGATAATCCCTTTTGGAATCTGATACGGGACTTCATTTTTCCGCCTGAGCCCCGAGATATTGAGTGCCATTATCCGAAGCCCATTCTAATGAACACCGGGCGGGTAAAAAAAGCGGCTTTTATACGGGATGATTTTTATATATTAAAATATATATTAATTCCAGTTGACTGTGCCATACTCCTGGCAGCCAAAAATAGTTTCCACGCAGATTCTTCTGCTGGGAAACTTTGCCATGATTGCTGTTCCAGGGGAATTTACCACCATGTCTGGAAGAAGGCTTCGGGACACCGTAAAAACCGCTCTCATTTCCAGCGGCGGCGATCCGAATACGGAAGTGGTGCTGACTGGACTTAGCAACACCTATACTAGCTACATTGCCACTTACGAGGAATATCAGGTAAATCTAAAGCTTTATTTATCTATTATCTATATCTCTGCTCAAAATCATCCAATGCTCAACAACGTGCCACTTGAACGGTGTATATTTCACAAATTTCCAACATTGCCGGCATTAAACACTCAAAAATATGTTAGATCGGCATTTGCTAGCTAGTCAGTTTCAATGTGCCTTGCACCTTTAACAAATTAACCCATATTGGGACTGTTTGCACATTTTCCTAACAAAATGCTAGTTAAAGGGCTGAGGAAACGTTTTATTTTCCAGCTTCAGAGATATGAAGGTGCCGCCACTATTTTCGGGCCTCACACTTTGCAGATCTACCAGTCGATATACAAGAATCTTTCAGAAGCTATTATACAGGTGAGTTTTCGATTTAATATTTTTATACGTATAATCACTGGAATGGTGAGCGCTTCTATTCCATTGTTTTAGTCTGAGTTTTTGACTCTGAATTTTGCATTTCTTTATTCTTTAATGCACAAATTTTATAAATCTTATTGGGTTTAGTCGTTCAGAAAATCCATTTTTCCTATTTGCGTTTGTTACAATTTTTAAACAAAACAGTTCAAAACGTGCATTTTTCTCTGATGGATATTTTGTAAGCGAATCTTTTGAATATTTTGTATACAAAAATGTTCATTTTTATTTGAGTTTTAATAGCGTCTGACCATCATAGTGTGTGCTTCTTATTGTTTATTTTCCTGTTCATTCTTCACGTTTCTCTTTTGCTTGCTTGTATTCGAATATTCCCCTGTTTAAATTGCAATTAGGCCTGTGACTTTTTCTCGCTTTTCTGTTAGGTTGTCGTTATATTTTCACGCAGTTTTACAAATGATTTTGCGTGTTCACCTATTTTTCTCATACCCCAATAATGCTCAGTTCTTTTCTGAAGATGTGAGCTACTCGTGCTTGCAAAACGTCAGAACATTTTTTCAGAAATTCTAGGTTTGTACAAAAACATAATTTTTAAACCACTTTTGCTTTTTTTTTAAATACTGCGCAAATGTTTCTTGCCTATTAACCCTAAAATCGTAATGTTTAATTCAGTTTTTATTTTTTTTGCGAAATAATTGAAATTGTTATTACAGTTTTTCGCTCAAACTCATAAACCTCCCACACAGAAAACAAATGCCCTTTAGAGTTTCAGACGCTCAAATTCTCGTCTCATAAATTTCGTGTCCGCCTTTTACCACAGATATTATTTAAAGCGGGTGTAAATTCGCTTTTTTTAAGTAAATGTCGATGAAATCCATCCGTTTTCTTGTCTTGGGAATACTAGTTGGTCTCAGAGGTCTTTTATGGGAAAGTTTCATTACAAGAACATCGCGCTTCTGTTCGTCTTAAGAATTCTCGTTAAGAACTCATTAATAAGGAAATTAACTTTTCCAAAAATTTGACTCAGCTTCAAGGTTAACATTTTCTAAAACTCAACAGTAGTATGAAGTCTTTAAGAGATTGGTTTCTAATGGTGGAAAATGTTTAAAAAACGGGAGGTTGAGGACCTTAAAAGAGCGCGGTGTTATATCAAATGAACGTAGTTAATCGGCGACACATAAAGAATATTTGCATAGAAAAGTGCTGAAAAGCAGACTCTTTATGGGGGACGTGAAATATGTAATCAAAAGCGCCAAACAGATCCACGTGTCCTCAACAGAAAAGACGCTGATCTGTGTAAATATCTCCTTGAAACTGATCGGAAATAAAGCGAAATGCTTCATTTCCTGCCATGTCTCTGTCGCATTAATCTAAATGGAATTTCAATGGGAAAATGCAGGGAAGGAAAGTGGCTGCTGGTCCATTACCCGAAGATTTATCCAAGAAGAATCTGCTGTCGCTGATCACTCCGGTTATTTTCGATACGGCCGGCTGGTTTTGGAACTTTGGCGATGTTACTCAACAACCTCCAGATGAGGCGAAAATTGGAGATACTGTTTCAGTGAAGTTTGTAAGTTACTTTTGTAAATTTCGGAGGAAAATTTCACCTTAAAATTGCCTTTGTTAGATTGCAGGACATCCGAGAAACGACCTAATGAGCGAGAAAACTTTCCTGGCAGTGGAAAAGCAGAATGGTGCCAATAATTGGACTGTGGTGGCAACTGATGCGAATTTTGAGACAAAGTAAGTTTATCAAAAAAGGCTTTGCGATCATTGGTTGAAACTGGTGGGAGGTTTTCGAGGTTTTAGATCATCGTGGAAAAGAATTTCTTCATGAGAAGTTTAGTATTTCTCATTTTATTTAAAATGATACTTATTCTCCTTAAAAAATTATTAGCCCTTGTTCTGTCGGAGCCACCATCTACTTCTTACAGTTGGTGCTATAAATAGAGAGTAACTTTCACATTTCCAATTAATAGACGACTCAGATTCCATTTAGGTCGGTCCTGATTAATTCTATTCGTGTTGCTGATGCGCAGAGTGTCTTTTCAATCCTCATCTCCGGATATACAACACCTGGAGGTTACTGGGTGAGTTACCGGAGTTTTTGATCGAAAATGTATTTGTTCCAGACAGGAACTCGACATCAAAGCGGCATTAGGACTGTAACTGAATTATTCGTGTGGCGGTTTTAAATCGGCATTTTGGACGGTTGTTTAATCCTCATTACTTGTTTGAGATCATTCCCCAACTAAAACTGTTAGATACAGTTGAAAAAGGTGACTTTTACGGTGCTTTTATGCCTAATTTTTAACTCTTCAAGTCCCACTCAAGACTGATTGGGTTTTTCTTCATGCAAATTTCATACGCAAGTTTTTGACTGCTTTCGACTTAATGAGCTTCCCAATTATGCAAATTTCCGGTGTTTGGATATTTGGAGAGATTAAATTTTTTCGAAAACATCGTGCTGCACCTTATGAAAATTTGGACAAAAACCCACTTCGCATGTGAGTTTTTTGGATTCCTCTTGGCAAGAGTTTTCGGAATATTTCAGTACAAACTTTAGAAGAAGAAGGTAAAAATGCCTTATACACAGAGCTGAAATGTGTGTGCATAATGAGGGTGAACTGTTTGAACGCCTCCTATGAAAAATATTAGATATAGAGTTAATGGATGGCCACTATTGATGCCAAAATTGCTTAAAAAATAATTTAAAAATGGCACTCCAGTTAACCGTAATATTCACCCCACCTTGTCTACAGATGGGGGAACATTTTTCCGAAAACTGTTGTACAAATAGTTGATTCCAAACAGATATTTGCCCAAAGCCTAAAAAGCTCGGCAGAAAATAAAGAAGCGCACAATAAAATATGGAAAAAATCGACCTTTTTCTGCTTCAACTGTAAACGATTGGCAAATAATTGCTGTCGTATAAAAAAAGCGCGTAAATTCCGGATGAAGACACAACTTGACACCGTTCATTGTCTACATATAATGGGAAAAGTGGTGTTTTCTGTCTGGGTCTGTGGTGTCTATCTGAAATTAGTTTCCAAACTGTTGCTTGCTGAAAATCGCCCACTAAGCAATAAGCATAAATGGAGAATTTATTGCACAATTCTCAATGTGAGCACAAAATCACTTGCAGAAAAAAATGGGTTCTACGTGCGTATAATGGTATCAAATTTGTTCACGTTTCTCACGCAATCCAAAGAAGTTTTAATGACTACATACTAATAGTGGTAACAAAAGCATAGTTGAAACTGACAACCACCTCTGAAGATGCAAGCCATTTGTGCTTGCGAAACGTCAGGAGGATTTTTTTTCCACCACGGTCTGAAATCCTGAAAAACTCACCAGTCAGTAAATTCCTGATGAGGTTTCAACTATAACTGAAAGTGTTTCAGCTTCTGGTATACGACACTGTAATGTGTGTTTTTTTATGGGATTTTTGTGTTTTTTTTGCAGGTTTATCTGGAAAAGAACCAATGTGATCAAAGGTGGAAGTGAGGTGGAAATTCAGTGGCTGATTCGAGACAATGTCGAACTTGGAACGTACCGGATAAGCCATTTTGGGAATTACAAATATATCCTAGGTGGAATCTATCCATACAATGGAACGAGCAAAAGCTTTGCAGTGACCAAATCATGATGAAAGTGCCTTTGATAGGCAACTAATCAAATCTTAACGAGTGCCATTGTAGGTGTTATGAAAAATCTTGCCAAATAAAAACCAAAACTTGTTTTCAATCCCAGTAGCTTTTTTATGAAAGTTTCTATTGAAAACAGTAAAATCCTGCAAATTTCCAGCAGGATTTTTGAAACAATAGCAGCAGCCAGCAAGTGCGTTGAATTATAAAACGACCACACGTGGATTCGCGTATAGATTTAAACAAAATCGCTTTTTAGCCCGAAAATTATTTTTTATTTTAAATTTTAAACGAACACGAGCCAGCAGCTTTAGAAATTCATATTGAAATTGATTTGGTGGTGAATTTTAGAATCGTACGTAAGATTTGCAGGGATAAATTCCAAGCATTTTCAATCTCATACATATTAAAGTGTTGTGTACAATTCAATTTCGTTTCTAACCGCATCGGGCGGAATTTCAAAAACATAATTCATCTTTATGGCAAGTTCATGGATATTTTCTTAGAGCCAATAGTTTAAATAGTCAATTCCCATTTGTCGGCTTAAGACCTAATAAAGAACAGAACTGCAAACAAAATTGACCAGCGAATAAAAAATCAGGACACAGAGGAAAATTTAAGCGACTGCATAATATTCGTTGAATAATATTGTTGATTGGTTTGCTGACTAATCAAAAAGTAGTAGTAGTAAACTTCTTTATTTCTAAAAAAGGCTATCGACCTATCGGTCTTTCTGCCCTTGTTTAGTACATATAGTCTTAATCTAAATAAAAAAACAAAAAAAAATCTCTTATTCTGGGTTAACAATTTAATTCAATAAACTTTCTAATTCTAATGACAAGAAAAAATAATTTTATTGTCCAGTAGTCAGTTGCGTTTGTAAGTGTTCGAGTAGCATTGATGTAGGGAAACGGAAGCGGGATTGTCTGGTTGGTCTTGTAAGGCAGAGGGGATTCAGTATGGTCTAGTTTGTAGGGGTTGTTTGTCCATTTTGCCTGTAAATGTATGAGTCTTTCCGAAATCTTTGTCATATTTGTGCGTTCGTATAGTAGTTGGGGGAAGGGTAGTGTAGTGGGTTTTGGGGGTGTCTTATTCGTGTTATTAGTATTAGTGCAATTTGTTCTGTTGTTTGTATATAACGTTTTGTCCTTTCTGTTCCGTTGGTCATGAGTAAATGTCCATAGTCCAAGAGGGGTCTGCAGATCGCTTTGTATATTTTTGTCGCGGTATTTGTACTAATTCCTTTGTCTTTGTATGTTAGTGAGCGAAAGTGTTTTGTTCTTTTTATCGTTTCTGTTCTGATGTTTCGTATGTGTTTAGTAAATGTAAGTTTCAGGTCAATTGTGATTCCAAGGTATTTTACGTCGTTTTTTGGTTGTGTCGTTGGCCGTCTGCAGTTATTGTAGGGGAGTCAGCGTTGAATCTGTGGTTTGTAGTGGAAGTAGGTTTTTTGACGCGTTTGGTGTTAGTCTCCATTTATAAAACCATGTCTATGTCTATGTCTATGTTGTTTGTTAGTGTTTGGAGTCTTTGAGCTGGTCTCTCAGTAGTTTTGTCATGTACAATAAGTGCCGTGTCGTCTGCGTATTGTAATATGTATGCCGATCTGTCGATTTGATTTTTGTCTGGTAAGTTGTAATTGTATATGTCATGGCGGTATATATTGTAGAGAAACGGTGAGAGCGGGGATCCTTGAGGAGCCCTTGTTCAGGGGAAAAAGAAAATGACAGTGTTTTGTCAATTCGTACTTGTGGTTGTCTGTTTTCTAGTAAGTTTTTTATGGTGTGTAGTAGATTTGTTGGCGTGTATAGTTTGTATAGTTTGAATAGTAAGCCTCTATGCCAGATACTATCTGAAGCTTTGTTAATGTCCATAAACAGGCAAGCTGTCTTTCTGTCAGTAAGGTGGGTTGTTTGTATATTGTTAGTCAGAGTGAAGAGTGGGTGAATAGTCGAGTGTTGATGTTTGAATTCGAACTGATACGATGTATGTACTTTCCGACAAGTTTTCCTAGTCGCTACTTTATTTACATAATAAAGCAGCGTCTGTAATTGCTCGGTTGTGTATTGTCCAGTCCATTTTTGGGTATAGGGATTATTAAGCCGTTTTTCCATGTTTCTGGGATTCTACCATTTGTGATGCAGTTGTTCAATTCAGTTAGGATCAGTTTGTGTGTTTCTTGAGTTAGGCTTTTCAAGAGTTTTGCCTTAATTTTATCTTTCCCCGGTGCAGTGTTCTTGATGTGCGCTAGGGCTTCATCGTACTCTGTGTCTGTGATCAGTTTGTATGTATAGTTTGATGACCTGTTAAAATAGTTCGAGTACCAGTCGTGGATCAAGTTCCAGTTGTCATTGTCGAAGTTAAGGTTTGTCGATATGCTGAAGGCCCTTTGATAGTGTCTGGCGAATGCGTCCGCTTTCTCTTTGTCTGTGTAGCGTTCTATTCCGTTTTCGTCAATTGTGTCAGTAGTGCCAGTCTTCCTGTATTGCGCCAGTTTCTTAATTTTTTCACCAGTATGTTTTGCCTTTGTCCTTCTGTATTTCTTTACATGTTTCTAGCCATTTGTCTTGTCGGTATTGTCCAATCAAGGTTTTAATGTTTCTGTTGAGTTGGTTCAGTGTCTTTTTTAGATCGTTATTTTGAGTGTTTGTATATAGTCTGTACAGTTCTCTCTTTTGTTTTTTGAGTCTCAGTATGAATTTGGGTAGTGTATGTCGGTAGAAAGCATTTTTTATTTCCGGGCTAAATTTTCCTATGGCTAGTGAAAGTTGTTGTTGTATGGTTTCTATTGAAATGGGCTGTGCTTGCGATTGAATGTGGTCATGTATATGTTGTTTCACTTTGTCTATGTCAGCCTTTGTTAGGTTTAATTTTTTCCCTATAGGAGGTGTACTGGAGGTAGGTTGTGTATGTTGTAAGTCTATGTTAAACGTAATAGCCAGGTGGTCGGATCCAAGTTCGTTGGTTAAGTTTATGTTGTTGATGGTGTTTGTTAAGTTTCTTGTGTGCAGTAGAACGTCTGGTGTTGAATCTGGGGTTTGCGGGCATCAGAAAAGTTGGTGGGGTGTGCTATTTTATAAAGTCCGAATTTTGTAGAAATCTTTTAAGCTGTTTCGTTTCGTTTTTGTTCAGATTAAAGTCCCCTATAATTATTGCATATTTATAGATGCTTGCTTTGGTCAATATGTTTTGTTCTAAGTTGGAGTGTGGGTGTATGTATGTCAGAAATATGTGTATCAAGTCATTTAGGTAGGGTATCGTAAAATGTATGCAGTCGTTCAGAGGGTGGTTGAGGGAAGGAGGATTTGCTCTTCCAAGTTTAAATGTTGGTTTTAGAAGAGCTGCGACCCCGCCCCTGGCATGATTAATGGTATTTCCATGCCTGTAGATATACTGCCAATTTCCGTACGTTGGTGTCTGTCCTAGTTTGGTTTTAGTCTCTATAAATATGCAGCAGTCTGTGTCGTTTTGTTCTAGGTAATTGTAAATAAGTGGTTTTTTACTGTTAAGTCCGTTGATATTGGCGTAAAGTAGTCTCATGTTGAAGGGTCTATGTTAGTGATTGTTTGTTTTAGTTGTTCATGGGGGTACTGTCGGGGAGTTTTTGTTAGGTACTAATCAAATATTTTCCATAAAGAAATTTGTTGATATTTGAACAAGAACATTCGGCAAATTCATTCATGAAATTAAAGCGCGATCAAAGGCAGGAATTGATTTAAAATTTCGATGGCAACTAAAAGTGATTGTTTTTCTATTAAATTTCGTCTAACAAATGTCCCAAAAATGAGTTGCAATGTCGTTACTCACTAAAGTTGAAATTTTCTGGCATAGAAACTATGGCTGTTATTAAATTGCTTTTAAAGTACTGCGGATAATTTGATAATTTCTTAAATATTTCAGACGCTATTTAAGGCCTCTTAAAACAGTGTCTTCTAAACATTTATCTTCTCCCAATTTTTATTACTCGTATCTATAATTTTTTTGCGTTTTGGGTTTATCAGGAAACCGCCAGGATATTTTTTCACGCCCCGTATGATAAGACACAAGGAAACTATTTCTGGGCATCTAGAAACTTAAATTAAAGAGAAAAGTACTTTTTGCTTGACATCAATTTTCAGCGTCGTCTTTTAAAGGTCTACTACTTCTTCTAGTACATTTTAAACTAAATTTATCGTATTACTTGACGCCCTGTATATGTATAAACTTACATGCGCCCTTTTTCAAAGCACTCTGTGTACACTTGACGGTGATATTTTCAGATTAATTGCGAATTTACTGCTCCCAATTAAATCCAGCTAATTAAGCTTAATTCATCGATGAATGGAGCCCCAACGTTCCAAAATCGACTCATACACCCAGTTGAGATTCGTTTACCATTCATGATCATAGAAAAAGACAAGTCCACACAACACATTTTGGGAAGTATTGCAGCATACTTAGTGGCACGGACTTTAAAAACTCTCTCACGAATACTATTCAGTAAACTTAAGGCAATTTATTTAAATATGCTCAGTCAATTTGTTTTAACAAAAACACTTCACGGCTCTAAATGTAAATTTTCAAACTGCGCGCCATTCACCGGAGCCAGAGCTACCGCTAGACGCGACTATTGACCACAGATCACCAACCTCTGTGACCTGTGGTATTGACTTGAATGGCTTGTCATTTAACATCTTTCATATTTGGCGCATAAGTTGGCGTCTCTGTGTTTATATGTGTTTTTTAATATTGTTCTAGTACCTTTTTAAGTTACGTTAATCAGTTCATTGAAAATTGAGTTTTCCTACTGATTAATACCCCTTGCACATGCTTTAAATTTTCCGTGCTATCGCTTTTAGAACGCGACTATGGGTCCCCGGTTAAAACACATTGAGGTGGAGAACTTCAAGTCGTACAAGGGGCGGCATATTATCGGCCCCCTCAAGCCCTTTAATGCGGTGATTGGGCCAAACGGATCAGGTATGTGATTTAAAATAGTGGTTTTAAACTTGTTTAAGCGTTATACAAACGGTTGGTTCACTGTGTTATTATTTCAAAACTTTATCAAGTCTCCACACTCCATGAATTGATGGTTCTTTGAGGGAAGATGTTATTCAATTGCAGGCAAATCCAACTTCATGGATGCCATTAGTTTTGTAATGGGCGAAAAAAACTCACAGTCTAAGAGTGAAAAGACTCAGCGACCTTATTCATGGAGCAGCTATTAGCAAGCCTGTTTCAAGAAGGTGCTTGTTTGACCTTTTTTTTGGGCCCCCCCATACTATAGTCGATTTTCAGCGCTTCTGTGACTGCAATTTTCACATTGGGTGGCGATCCTGAGCAAGAAATCGCCTTCCAAAGATCCGTCATGGATCATACATCCGAATTCAAAGTTAATGGAAACGTAGGTATCACCAACATTGATAAAAGGAATAATACATTAAGAAGATTTTGTTATGAAATGTGTGAAATAATTAGTGAAGTTTTATAATATTGTTTAAGCTTGCACAAAAAAATCCCACTAAACAAAATCGTACAATTTCGTAGGTTCAAACCACCCCATTTTTAACCGAGTTGCAGGAGTTTTTTCTGATGGTTATCTATTTTTCAGATTGTGACAGCTAACGACTACCTTGCTGAATTGGAAAAGCTGAAAATCAACGTAAAGGCTAAAAATTTCCTGGTTTTCCAAGGCGCTGTAGAATCAATTGCCATGAAAAACCCCAAGGAAATGACTGCGCTTTTGAGGAAATTAGTGGGTAAGTGCAACTGGCAAGTAGGTGCTCATTGTTGAAACAAACCCGTTTCCAATCCAGCTCTGGAGCATTAAAGGAAGAATATGAGAGACTCAAGCTGCAACAGCAGAAAGAAAGCGCAAGAAGAAATGAATTTTGCCCTACAGAAAAAAAAGGGCATCAACGCCGAGCGAAGGAGGCCAGATTGGAGAAGGAAGAAGCGGACAAATACTCCCGGTTCAAAGACGATTTGGTACATTAACCTTGCCTTATTCGCCCAGCAATTCGCAACTAAATTGAATTTTCTAGAATGAAAAATTAGTGGAACATCAGCTATTCAAGGCCTTCCATAATGAGCGTGCCATGAAAATCCGCGAACAAGAACTGAAATCCAAGCAGAAGGAGCTGGAGAGAAAGTGGAAAAGAAAAAGGAAAAGCTAGAGGACGTTCTAAAAGAGAAGAAAAAGGAACATGGAAAATTAAACAGGTTGCACATTCTCTCACTTTCCAGCCACTCACAGCATCTAAAAAATGTACTTTCCAGAGAACTAGCCAAGATCGAGCAAGACATTCGGGAAGCCGAAGTGGAAATATCCAAGAAAGCGACCCATGTTTATCAAGGCTAAAGAGAAAGTCACATATGTTCAGAAAAAGGTTGGTTCTACCAATATGACAGAGGACTGTTGCATGAAAGTAACTTTGCAGGTCGAAGGCGCTTACAAAACGCTGGATCAGGCGAAAAAAGCCCATGAAGCCCATATGAACGATATCCAGAAGTTGGAAGATGAACTTGCTGAAGTTGACAAGGCCAAGGCGGAGTATGAGGAGCAGATTGCTGGCGAATCGCAAAGCCAGGTAAATTTTTAAGGAATTACCTTCCTTATCAGGTTCAAAAATATTTTTTAAAGGGAAGGGACGTCCATTTAGAAGACGAACAGGTGCGCGAATATCACCGCTTGAAAAGAGGAGGCCGCAAAAAGATCAGCCCGATACATGCAAGAGCTCGACTCAGTAAACAGGGAGCAGAAAAGCCGATCAAGACCGGCTTGATAATGTATCCACTACTGCGCACTGATGCAGAAAACAAACACTCGCAAAAATGTCACGAAAAGAGGAGATGGAGGAAGCGAATCGAAAAATTATCCGAGCATATTCGGTTTGTTGGCTGTTAACTTTGTTAACTATCCACTATATTCTTTGGAAATTTAGTACAAGCGAGCAGGCTTTACACGACCAGAGGAAGCTCCTGAAGGACTTACAGTCAGACGTGGGCTCTTCCAGAGACAGAGTCCAGGAAATTCAAAGACAACTAGAGGATGTAATGGAACAGCTAGGCGATGCCCGAACCTGATAAGCATGAGGACACCAGAAGGAAAGAAGAAACAGGAAATTGTTGATCGATTCAAGGCAAATTATCCTGGAGTGGTTAGTACTAGGGATAATCAGACAAATCAAAGTTGGTGTCCCCATTCTATTCTTTGCATATTTCGATCGCAATGATCAATATGTGTCAACCGATCCACAAAAGATACAACGTGGCCATCACTAAGGTGCTGGGAAAGTACATGGAAGCCATTGTAGTGGACCCGAACATACTGGACGTCAGTGCATTAAATATTTAAAAGAACAAATGTTAGATCCAGAAACGTTCCTGCCGTTGACTTACTTGCAAACCAAACCAGTTAAGGAGCGGCTTCGGAACATCACCGACCCAAAGGTAGCCATCTATATCTAAACCTATAAATTTCTAATTATTGAAATGTTAGGGGGTAAAACTAGTGTACGATGTTCTTCACTTTGACCCTCCTGAGATAGCAACTGCTGTCATGTTCGCCACTAACAATGCTTTAGTATGTGAAGATTCAGAAGACCGCAAGAACTGTGGCTTATGAGCGAGGAGGCCGATACGACGTAAGACTAACATTTCTATCTGAAAAGTTGAATTACAATTAAATTGCGCTTCCAGGCCGTGGCTCTTGATGGTACCTATTATCAGAAATCCGGTATTATATCAGGAGGAAGTGTAGATTTGGCACGCAAAGCCAAACGCTGGGACTAAAAGCATGTTTCACAGCTCAAGTCACAAAAGTAACTAATTAATTCCGATTCACTTGTAAACACTTCATAACAATCGCACGTTACTTAGGAGAAACTTGCTGACGAATTAAGAGAGGCTCAGAAAAATACGCGCAAAGAATCAGAAATGAGCACAGTCGACTCACAGATACGAGGTTTTGGAAACAAGGCTGCGCTAAACGCCAAGGTGGACATGGAAAACACTGTAGTTATTGGTTAAGATTTTTTTAAACGACTACAAAATATATACAAAATTGCAGAAAAAGCAAATTCAGACCGTAGAAAGGATATCCAGGTTGTGGTTGAAGAAATGAAGATTTACGGGACCTGAAATTGAAACAATCGAAAAAGAGATGCAAAGTCGGGAGCATCAGAATGAAGAAATCAAGCTGCGAATGAACACGGTTGAGATGACGTGTTTTCGGACTTTTGCAGTGAAATTGGTAATTTTCTTGAGACTGATACGATGCAGAGGCAATTATTTCGACCATTTAGGTGTGAAGAACATCAGGCAGTACGACAGACCGTGAACTGCGGGCCCAAGAGAACGCAAGCAAAAACGCTTGGAGTTTGAAATGCAGTCAATCGCATCACAAATAACTTGGAATTTGAGAGGAGTCGCGACACTCAAAGCAACGTGAGTCGATGGGAGCGCACGGTTAACGACGAAGAGGAAAAACTGGAAACTGCCAAGAAACAAGAAGCCAAACAAAGAGATGAAATTGACAAAGAATTAAAAGAACCTGGACGAGCACAAAGCCAAGAAAATGTCCAAGAAGAAAGAGGTGGAAGAGATGGAAGAAGAATTGGGTAAGGGGGGAGTTAAACCAGATTTTTTTTCGTCAACAATTTACGTTATTGTAGGCAAAGCCCGCAGGGAGGTCGGTTCAGTGAACAAAGACATGCAATCTATTCAAAAGGCCATAGTTTCCATCGAATCCAAAATAGAAAAGCCTGAAAAGTGACCGCCATACCATACTTCTGCACTGCAAGGTAACGTGTTTAGATTAGAATGTTTTGTACCACAGTCTACACAGCGATCGGCATTTCAGATGGACGACGTGGCATCCCAATGTTGCTGGGAAATATGGAAGATATTGCTGCTGCGGAATCCACCCAATCTCAATCCTTTGCTTCAAACGACACCAGCAGTACTGCGCAGCAATACGAAAGAGAATCCAGGTAATTATTCCGTAGTTGCTCATAAGGCTTGCTTATGTGGTTGTTTTTTAGAATCCAAAATAGATTACGGCATGTTGTCTGATGACTTAAAAGATTTGGAAGAAAAAGATGAAATCAAGAAAAGGGAAAACCAAACTGATTAAAGTAATACAGTCTTTGCAAGATACGCTTCAGAAAATTCAGGCTCCTAATATGAGAGCTGTGGAAAGACTAGAGATCGCTCAAGGAAAACTACAATCAACTAATGAGGAATTCGAGAGTTTCAGGAAGAACAATAAAAAGGCCAAATCGCTTTTGAAAAATCAAAGCTTCTCAGATACGAGAGGTTTAATGCTTGCTTCGAACACGTGGCCAATGAGATTGATACGATCTACAAGTCTTTAGCCCAAAATCAGTCTGCTCAAGCGTTTCTAGGTAAGTAGCAACCAAAGATTGATTGAGGAGACACAATTGGAAAGTTATTTTATTTGGAAACCAGGTGCCGAAACCCTGAAGAACCCTACTTGGATGGATAAATTACAATTGCGTTGCCCCCGGAAAGCGATTTTCAGCCATGTCCAATTTATCAGGTGGAGAAAAAAACAGTGGCAGCCTTAGCATTGCTTTTTGCAGTTCACAGCTACCAACCAGCACCGTTTTTCGTGCTGGATGAGGTAGACGCTGCCCTGGACAACACAAATATTGGAAAAAGTTGCGAAATTTATCTGCGAGAAAACGGAATCCCTACAGATCATTGTTATTTCGTTTGAAGGAGGAATTCTACTCTCATGCTGATGCATTGATTGGGATTTGTCCACAAGTAAGTTGTCTGTTTTCAATAGTTCCGAAAACGCGCATTTATCAGCGAATTAAAACATTAATATAATATGAATAAAGAAGTTTGATTTAATAACGGGAATAGGATCGGCGTAAAAAACAATGGCCTGGTTTTTTCAATTGCCGACGTTTTGCCATATTTATTTAGGCATCCTCAGGACCTCTAACACAGTTGCACTGAACATGCTTAACTGGATATGGAAAAGTATTCGGAAATTTAAGAAAAAACACCGATCCAATTCGCGTTATTAAAATCAAACCTCTTCAGTATTAATTAAGGCACGTTTTGCGGATTTTTTATGAAAATCAATTATAAAATAAGTAATGAATTTTTTTCCTTGCAGCCCGGAGAGTGTTTATCAGCCAAGTGCTCACGATGGATTAACAGGATAATGAATTAAATTAGTCTGTGAGACACCAAATGAGTTTGGTATATATTTGTTGTATCTACTATGGAGGTCATTTTTTTTTAATTTGTTACAGGGCTTGTTGTCAGATTTAATGTTCAACAATTTCATTCGTACCTTGTATTTAAGTTTATTTAATTTTTAGTTAATAATTATGTTTAAACAATATTTAAGACCACATACTAGTACCACCGAATATAATAGTATTAGTAACCACAAAGTTTATTTCATGATCGACCTTCGGTAAATAAACCCGAACCCCTCGAAAGTGATTTTTTTATTTTCATAGCCCAGTTTTGTTCTGAGCTCTAGTCAATTCTACATCATTTTTCTCGGACCTATTATTCCTTTTCTGTTAAGGTTTCCCAATATTCGCTTTTCCTTCAGATCTGTGAACCATTTCAAATTGTCGGCGACTTTATTAATGGTTTTGGCTGCCGAAATTTCTGGATTCACAAACTTTGCAAGTGTATTCCACCGGAAGTAATAAAGCATTTTTTTAAAACATAAAGCATAAAAACATTTTTTATCTTAATTATAAGAAAATTTTGGATAGAAAACCATAAGGCGCCGGTGGTGAAATATTCCAAGTGGATTTCGGCTAGGCGACGGCAGCCGTGGATTCGCGAGAGTTGAAATGAAATTATAGGTAAAAAAACAAACTAATTTCCAGTGGTTTTAAGTAATTATTGATAATAATGTTTAATAACAATTCCTTAAGGGCTCTTTTACAGCGGCGTCACATGGCAGATTTTGTAAATTATAACAGAAGTAAAAATTTTGATTTGGAGGAACTTAATCATATTCTTGTCTAGTACAGTAATTTGTATTTATAATAAAAATTTATAGTTAAAAATAGTTTATATATTATAGAAGGAGCAGAAAGACCGATAGGTCGATAGCCTTTTTTTAGAAATAAAGATGTTTACTACTACTATTATAGAAGCGTTTTGTCTATTTGCGTCCGAGTTTCCATCTTTATTAAATAGACTAGCAGAAGAAGAAAAGTGTATTTAACCAAAGATCTAAAGCTAAACAAAGTAATGCAAACTTTTAAATATTTTGTGTTGTAAAATAATTGTTTTGGGGTAAGACTACGTTGTTTTGTTGATAAGCATGTAAATAGGTACCTCAGGATTATGTTAGCTCGCGAAAATAGCTATATAGCACTTCTGATACTTGGAAAATAGGCTATCATTGCCTAATAAGATTTTCAAGTATATTATTTAAATTATTGCTTTATCCCTTTAATAAAGCGCATTTTTACGTTTTTCTTTACCGTTTTAAAAATTGTTGCCTTTTCTTATTTTTGCTTCATCTGTTTAAGATGAGAAATTTATAATAAAACTATGTCCTATGTAAAAGGTCATGACTATTATAATCTATAAAGTATTCATACTGAGACTCATAAAACAAAAGAGAGAACTGTATAGACTATATAGAAACACTCAAATACGTCCTAAAAAGACACTGAACCAACTCAACAGAAACATTAAAACCTTGATTGGACAATACCGACAAGACAAATGGCTAGAAACATGTAAAGAAATACAAAAAGACAAAGGCAAAACATACTGGCGAAAAATTAAGAACTACCGGAATACAAAAACTAACACTACTGACACAATTGACGAAACGGAATAGAACGGCACACAGACAAAGAGAAAGCTGACGCGTCGCCAGACACTATCAAAGGGCCTTCAGCATATCGACAAACCCCAACTTCGACAATGACAACTGGAACTTGATCAACGACTGGTACTTGAACTATTTCAACAGCTCATCAAATTATACATACAAACTGATCACAGACACAGAGTACGATGAAGCCCTAGCGCATATCAGAAACACAGCACCGGGAAAAGATAAAATAAAGGCAAAACTCCTGAAAGCCTAACTAAAGAAACAGACAAACTGATCCTAACTGAATTGAACAACTGCATCAGAAATAACAAAATCCCAAAAACATGGAAAAACGGCTTAATAATCCCTATACCCAAAAATGGACTAGAAATACATAAGCGAGCAATTACAGACCAATTACATTACTCCCAGTACTTAGCAAGGTTTTGAGTACATAATAAAGCAGCGACTAGGAAAACTTGTCGGAAAGTACATACCATCGTACCAGTACGGATTCAAACATCAACACTCGACTATTCACCCACTCTTCACTCTGACTAACAATATACAAACAATCCACCTAACTGACAGAAAGACAGCTTTGCCTGTTTATGGATTATTACAAAGCTTTTGATTTGAACTATACAACTGCACACACCAACATATCTACTGCACACCATAAATAACTTACTAGAAAACAGACAACTACGAATGTACGAATTGACAAACATGTCATTTTCTTTTCCCTGAACAGAGCTCCCTCAAGGATCCCCGCTCTCACCGTTCCTAGAATATATATTGCCATGACATACAATTACAACTTACCAGACAAAAATCAAATCGACAGATCGGCATACATATTACAATACGCAGACGACACGGCACTTATTGTACATGACAAAACTACTGAGAGAGCAGCTCAAAGACTCCAAACACTAAAAACAACACAATGACATGGTTTATAAATGGAGACTAACACCAAACGCGTCAAAAAACCAACTTCTGCTCACAAACCACAGACTCAACGCTGACTCCCTACAATAACTGCAGACGGCCAAACGACACAACCAAAAACGACGTAAAATACCTTGGAATCACAATTGACCAGAAACTTAATTGACTAAACATACGAAACATCAGAACAGAAACGATAAAAATAACAAAACACTTTCGCTCACTAACATACAAAGACAAAGGAATTAGTACAAATACCGCGACAAAAATATACAAAGCGATCTGCAGACCCTGTTGGACTATGGACATATACTCATGACAACGGAACAGAAACGACAAAACGTTATATACAAACAACAGAACAAATTGCACGAAGACTAATAACACGAATAAGACACCCCAAAACCCACTACACAACCCCTCCCCAACTACTATACGAACACACAAACATGACAAAGATTCGGAAAGACTCATACATCTACAGACAAAATGGACAAACAACCCTACAACCGGACCATACTGAATCCCCTTTGTCTTACAAGACCAACCAGACAATCCCTCTTCCGTTCCCTACATCAACGCTACTCGAACACTTACAAACGCAACTGACTACTGGACAATAAAATTATTTTTTCTTGTTATTAGAATTAGAAAGTTAAAGAATTGTTAACCCAGAATAAAAGAATTTTTATTTAGATTAAGACTATATGTCCTAAACAAGGGCAGAAAGACCGATAGGTCGATAGCCTTTTCTTAGAAATAAAGATGTTTCTATTACTACTCTATAATGTATTATTATAGATAATTATTTTATCTATTATAGTATATTATGTATAATGTAATTTGGATACTTATATAAGCGCAAACAATTTGTTATAATTTAACTAAATTAGTTTGCTTGAATGATAAATAATTGTATGAAGACGTTTTTACTTTCGATTAAATTGAGTAATGCTTTTTGCGTTCGAAAGCGAAGCTCAATATGGCATTTGTTTCAGGAAACAGTAGATCAGCTTTGAAACAAACTGGACAAGAAAAGCGCATTATACCAGCATATGAATAGGGACTACTGAAAAATGGTACGGTATTCACGCATGTTTAAGTCTAGGCAATGAATAAAACAAATTTATTTTTTTCTAGTCTGTGACACTGGCACAAGGGGGGGGTGGTCACACAGTTAAGTGTCCGTACGGGGGTGTGGGGATGTGGGACAGGGGTTAGAGTATAGTGGGAAATTAGCCGGGGGGGGGTCAAGAGGGGGGGCTTTGTTAACCTAGAATAGGAGAATTTTCATATTGGTTTTTTATCTAGATTAAGACTGCATGTATTAAACAAGGGCAGAAAGACCGATAGGTCGATAGCCTTTTTTTAGACATAAAGATGTTTACTACTACTATTTCTGATTAATCAACCCAGGGCAGAAAGACCGATAGGTCGAAAGCATTTTCTTAGAATTAAAGATGTTTACTACTACTACTACTACTACTGATTTATTCTGATAATTTATGCAATGTCTTTTTTTACCATTATGAGGCGATTTGAGTTAAAATTTATATATCGATTTATATGAGTAAGTTTTTTAAATATCAAAGTTTCCTAATTGTATAAAATTTTCTAAATCAGCAATTAGAAAAAACGAATGGTTCTTTCGTTCTTTTTCAATAGTGAATTTAACTGTTGTTTGTAAAGATATGACTAACATTCTTCAAGTTTTTGTACCCCATGACTATAAATTGAAAATACGTCATCAATATACCGCCACCAAAATATTGGCTTAAATTTGTTATTGTTTATAAAATTTGCTTCAAGGTTTTCCATAAATATATTAGTGACAAAAGGTGATAAGGACAACCTCGTGGCCACTCGCAAATTTTGTTGATAAAAATTACCATTTCATTGAGAATAAGTTGACTGTAAGATTAATAATTGTGTTAATACTTACTTGTGTGCGTTCCTTAAGATTGACGTAATTTTTTAACTTTCATTTGATTATATTTAAAGTTTTATCAACAGGTACGTTAGTGAATAGACGACTAACAACATCAAAATTTACCAGAATGTGGTTTGGATTTATATCTATGTCTAATAAATTTTTCTAAAAAGTTGTGTTTCTTAGTAGAGGATTTAAAATATTTAAAATATATATAGTTACTGGATGTGAAGCTTAATTCTTGGTTAAAGAACATTAGAGACTTGAGAGGTATAGCTGATCACTCCCTGTTTCGGAGTGCCCAGGATCGTGGGATCTTTGATGCCTTGCTCTTGATATTGTTGCCAACCTTCATTGATGAAGACGGCATCTTGAGAAGCAGAGTGGTCGTAAAACAAAATTTACGTTATGAATTATGGGGTTTATGTTTTGTCTAATAATCGTTGCGTATATTTTCCTGACTGTACTTTAATTCACTTCAAAATATTCCTGGGTTTCATTCAATTTTATTGTTTATTATTTAAAATGTTACAAATACGTTTCGGTGTCTTTCTCCACCATCATCAGTTTGTCTAAAATATATATTTACAGTTATCATCAATTTAAATAAAAAATTTTCACCAATAATATATTAATATGTATGATAATATGTATGTATGTTAATATGTGAATGTTTTTTGACATCAGGTGCTGTTTTATTAGCAAAATGTATAATTCTTTTACATACACTTGCATGCATAGAAATCCTTCCACAGTAAACTTTTGACTTTAACTATATATTTTTTTAGAACCACTCATCAGAACAAACAAAAATATATAGTTTGAAAGACAATTTCATATGCTTAATGTGAGTATAAATTATTGTGAGTATAAATTATTGTGAGTATCCTATGTTTAACATAGTGAAATTATCATAAAGATCTAATCAAGTTTGCTATTGCTTCTTGAGGGATGTTCGGCATCGACCAGCTCTGGCATCGAGTTTGGGGTATGAAGTCTAGCTCGAATTCTTCGTTTCAGCTCATCCCATAAGTGTTCGATCGGATTTAGGTCAGGACTGCATGCTGGCCACTCCATAACCCGAAAACCGACTTCTGCAATGTCATCTTGCACGATTCTTGCGGTGTGCGGCCTGGCATTCTCATGCATAAAGGTAAATTCGCCTCCAATGTAGTCGACGTAAGGTACCACATGAATTGCTAAAATCTCCTCGATATATCTAACAGCCGTTAAACCTCTTCTTCCGTAAGCACCGTCGCCCCTACGAATTAACTCAGGGTCGGTTCGTGCTTCTATAAAATTGCACCCCAGATCATACAGGAACCACCGCCATAAGCACTCCGCTCTTCAAAGCAGCAATCTGCAAATCGCTCTCTTGGTCTTCGGTACACTTTCCTTCTTCGGTCGCTACCATGGAGGCATATTCTGATCTCATCTGAGAACAGAACAGATCCTCATTGTTCCAACGTCAAATTCAGAGGATCCCGTGAAAAAAGCAGGCGTGCTTGCCGAGGAGCTGGAGTAAGTTTTGGACCAATCGCAGGTGTTTTAGGGATCAGGTTATTTTCCTGCAGTCTGCGTCTGACTGTCCACTGACTAATAGCCAGTCCTCGCACCTTACGGAGCTATCGTTGCACTTGAATGGCTTTAAGGTGACGATTTCTTAATGTTGTTGACACAATAAAGCGGTCACCACGAGCGGTGGTAAATCGCTTTCTGCCTGTTCCAGGTCACCTATGAAAGGATCCAGTCTCCTCATAACGTTTGCACACTCTTCGAACCGCTGCGCGTGACATATCCAATTTTCTAGCAACAGCTCGCCGACTAAGTCCATTTTCCGTTAAAGCAATAACTTGGCCGGCTTTTTGTGGTGTAGCATGCATTAAACTAACACACTTAAACACTTTTGAGAATATGAAAAAACGAATTTTTTTATTTTCGTTACAATCACCACATAATCGCATTACTTTTGTTTACCGGTTGCTACGCATATAAACGACAAGGCATCTTGATAAATTTATACTCCCATTAAAGCATATTAAATTGTCTTTCAAACAGCATATTTCTTTTTTTGATCTGATGAACAGTTTTTAACAAAACTATAGTTAAAATCAAAAGTCTTGAAAAGCCTAACTCAAGAAACACACAAACTGATCCTAACTGAATTGAACAACTGCATCACAAATGGCAGAATCCCAGAAACATGAAAAAACGGCTTAGTAATCCCTATACCCAAAAATGGACTGGACAATACACAACCGAGCAACTACAGACCAATTACACTACTTCCAGTACTAAGCAAAATTTTTGAATACATAATGAAGCAGCGGCTTGAAAAAGTGATTGGAAAATATATACCTACCTACCAATTTGGTTTCAAACAGCATCACTCGACTGTTCATCCTCTCTTTATTTTGGCCAACAATATACAAACTACCCACCTAACTGACAGAAAGACAGCTTGACTGTTTATGGACATTAACAAGGCTTTTGATAGTGTCCGGCATGCAGGCTTACTATACAAACTATACAAACTACACACACCATCATATCTACTACACACCATAAAGAACTTACTAGAAAACAGACAACTACAAGTACGAATTGACAAAACACTGTCATTTTCTTTTTCCCCTGAACAAGGGCTCCCTCAAGGATCCCCGCTATCACCGTTTCTCTACAATATATACTGCCATGACATATACAATTACAACTTACCAGACAAAAATCAAATCGACAGATCGGCATACATATTACAATACGCAGACGACACGGCACTTATTGTACATGACAAAACTACTGAGAGAGCAGCTCAAAGACTCCAAACACTAACAAACAACACAATGACATGGTTTTATAAATGGAATCTAACACCAAACGCGTCAAAAAACCAACTTCTGCTCACAAACCATAGACTCAACGCTGACTCCCCTACAATAACTGCAGACGGCCAAACGACACAACCAAAAAACGACGTAAAATACCTTGGAATCACAATTGACCACAAACTTAAATTCACTAAACACATACGAAACATCAGGGCAGAAACAATAAAGAGAACAAAACACTTCCGATCACTAACCTACAAAGACAGAGGAATTAGCACAAACACCGCCACCAAAATATATAAAGCTATTTGTAGACCCTTGCAAGACTTTGGACATATACTCTTGACCAACGGAACAGAAAGGACAAAACGTTATACACAAACAACAGAACAAATTGCACTAAGACTAATAACACGAATAAGACACCCCCAAAACCCACTACACAACCCCCCCACCCAACTACTATACGAACGCACAAACATGACAAAGATCTCGGAAAGACTCATACAGCTACAGACAAAATGGACAAACAACCCCTACAACTGGACCATACTGAATCCCCTTTGTCTTACAAGACCAACCAGACAATCCCGCTTCCGTTTCCCTACATTAACGCTACTCGAACACTAACAAACGCAACTGACTAGTGGACAATAAAATAATTTCTTCTTGCCACTGAAATTTTATTTATTTAATAATATTGTTAACCTAGAATAAGAGAATTTTCATATTTGTTTTTTATTTAGATTAAGACTACATGTATTAAACAAGGGCAGAAAGACCGATAGGTCGATAGCCTTTTTTAGAAATAAAGATGTTTACTACTACTACTCAAAAGTGTACTGTCGGCCGATTTCTATGCACGCAAGTTTAGATATTGTGTACTTTTTATATTTATTGACTTTTTTGTGAAGCATTTTTTTATATTGATTGTTTTCAATTTTGAAAATAAATATTGTTTCGAAAATCCCGTTCTTTAAATAAAGCTTTAAATTTTTAAATAACATATTTTTATATTAATTTAAAATATTTTGTTAATGCGTTGCATCTTCATAAGGCGCCAGAAATATATTGTTATCGACAATGTACGAAATCCGGCATTACGCGATTTGGTTAGACATTCTGCAAACTGACCAACTCATCAGGCACTTTCTGATATCACTATTGCTTTGGATAATCGCAAACTGACCACATAATTTGGGCAATCTTTAATAGCTCTGACACGCTAGTTAATATATGAGTGTTGGAGACGTTCACTCTTCACATTGATTGGACAGTGTGCATAATATCCAATTTAATCCAAAAAGTCAGGAAAATATACACAGTAAGTGTGCATAATATCTGATGTTATCAAACTTCGCTGTTTGATAACAAACACAACTGTAGTGTCGATCAGAATGTTGATTGGGAAGACACAATTTCCAACTGTGTATCAATGCATATGATGATGTTCCATTTTCAGTTTCTACTCCATTCTTGTCCGTATTTACCATTTTTTTAATTTGTGTTTTAGTAAACTTGTCCTAACTCTTCTGTGGCATTAATTTTAATTGTTGTGTATATTTTCCTGACTGTACTTCAATTTATTTCAAAATTTCCTGGGTTTTAGTCAATTTTATTGTTTATTATTTAAAATGTTACAGATACGTTTCGGTGTCTTTCTCCACCATCATCAGTTTGTCTAAAATATACATTTTACATTTATTATCAATTTAATTAAAAATAAAAAAACACATTCACAAAATTAACCTATTAAAATTCAAATCACACACATATTAAAAAGTACAATTTGGGACCTTTGTTCTCAGGTGATGAGCCGGGATAAACATGTTCGGGAAAAGACTAGAATCTATTGTTTAGAGATCTAAATTTGACTTACGTATATAGTTGCTATCAACTTCACATTTGACTGGTCACTGAATGTTCCATATTTTATTCGATATCAAGCGAGCGAAACAAAAAAAAACTGTTTATCTTTCGTCTTTTCTTTGCATTCCAGGAATTGCTTGGCAATTTTTCAATATCAGCTGTTTACATTTCATTTACCTGGTCCAATCAGTTCATACATGCGATCATCTAATTAGCGTATGATACACAGAGCTAAGATTGTCTGTATCTGATCTGAAATTTATTGCATTCTGATGTTTCTTAATTTGTATCATTTCATGGCTTCTTCTCTTATTATAGTTGTCCTCATTGATCAATATTTGTGTGTTATCGAAATCAAAATCATGCAACTTTTGTTGTGCATGTTGTGCTAATGCTGTTGCATTTTCGTTAACCTTTCTTAAGCTATACTTATGTTCGTATATTCTTTTCTTTAAATATTGCCCTGTTTGTCCTATGTATGTGTTGTCACAGTTCAAACAGTCAATCTTGTATGTTACGTTAGGTGTGTCCAACTTATCGCTTCTAGGCTTAAATTTTGTAAAACACTCTTTTGCCAAGTTGTTTTTAGTTTTTTCCGCTATAGTAATATTATGCGGTTTTAAAACGTTTTTTTATTTTTGTGTTGATTTCTGGTATGTGTGTTAATGATACATACTTGATTTCACCCTCTTTTTTCTATTTTATATTATTTATGTTGTTCCATTTAATTGCATTGTATATTTTATTGATTCTTTGTTTTATAATTGGTTCGAAGAATTCTTTGGGATAGTTGTTCATTATTAGTACCCTTTTTATTATTTCAAGATTTTTTGATCTATATCTACAATGTGCCAATTTAATCGCTCTATCAGTAAGAGCTGTTACAACACTTTTTTTATATTGTATAGGTGCATATGATTGGTAATTCAAGTATCTACCCGACCACACATCCTTTGTGTAACAGTTTGTTTTTATTTCCCCATTACCGTCATATATAATAGTCATATCCAAAAAGTTTATCGATTTGTTTTTGTCTTCCTCAATGGTGAATTTAATGGTCTCATGGAATGCATTAAATTTATCTAATGTGTATTGAACTTTTTGGTTTGGCAGGCACATTATGCAGTCGTCCACGTATCTTTTAAAGAATCCACACGCAAAATTCAATTCCGGTATTAGTTTTTCTTCCAGACTTTCCATCACGAGGTTTGCAATTGTTGCAGCTATGGGAGACCCCATAGCTACTCCATATATTTGTGAATAGAAATTGCCATCGTACTGGAAGTAAGTGGACTTAAGGCACAGCTCTACCGCCCCAATAAATTCATTTTCGAGTAATGATGTGTGCTCCATTATTTCAGACCATCTACCCCTTATGCACTGTATTGAGCAATCTACCTGGATTTTTGTGTATAAAGATACCACATCAAGTGATATTATGCGTTGGTTCTCAGGTTTTACTACAAGATCTTATTACAAATATTCAAACAAAACTAAATAAAATAATAAATTCATGGCATAAAAATAAATTCATAACGGATAATTTGAAACGAACACTGTCTTGCAACAACGGCCGAGCACCATATATATATGGCCTGCCAAAGCTTCACAAAGCAGGCCACCCATTGAGACCGATAGTTAGCAACATAAATGCCCCAACTTACCAATTATCTAAATATCTGTCATCTGTGCTGAGTAATATATTGGGAAAGTCGCAATATCACGTTAGGGACTCATGGAGTTTCTGTAAATTTGTAAGAAAGCAGAAAATACCTGAGAACCATCGCATAATATCACTTGATGTGGTATCTTTATACACAAACATCCCGGTAGATTGCTCAATACAGTGCATAAGGGGTAGATGGTCTGAAATAATGGAGCACACATCATTACCCGAAAATTAATTTATTGGGGCGGTAGAGCTGTGCCTTAAGTCCACTTACTTCCAGTACGATGGCAATTTCTATTCACAAATATATGGAGTAGCTATGGGGTCTCCCATAGCTGCAACAATTGCAAACCTCGTGATGGAAAGTCTGGAAGAAAAGCTAATACCGGAATTGAATTTTGAGTGTGGATTCTTTAAAAGTTACGTGGATGACTGCATAATGTGCCTGCCAAACCAAAAAGTTCAATACACATTAGATAAATTTAATGCATTCCATGAGACCATTAAATTCACCATTGAGGAAGACAAAAACAAACCGATAAACTTTTTGGATATGACTGTTATATATGACGGTAATGGGGAAATAAAAACAAACTGGTACAGAAAGGATGTGTGGTCGGGTAGATACTTGAATTACCAATCATATGCACCTATACATTATAAAAAAAGAGTTGTAACAGCTCTTACTGATAGAGCGATTAAATTGGCACATTGTAGATATAGATCAAAAAATCTTGAAAAAATAAAAAGTGTACTAATAATGAACAACTATCCCAAAGAATTCTTCGAATCAATTATAAAATAAAGAATCAATAAAATATACAATGCAAATAAATGGAACAACATAAATAATATAAAAAGAAGAAAGAGGGTGAAATCAAGTATGTATCATTACCACACATACCAGAAATCAACACAAAAATAAAAAACGTTTTAAAACCGCATAATATTACTATAGCGGAAAGAATAATAAAATAATATAAAAAAGAATATACGAACATAAGTATAGCTTAAGAAAGGTTAACGAAAATGCAACAGCATTAGCACAACATGCACAACAAAAGTTGCATCATTTTGTTTTCGATAACACACAAATATTGATCAATGAGGACAACTATAATAAGAGAAGAAGCCATGAAATGATACAAATTAAGAAACATCAGAATGCAATAAATTTCAGATCAGATACAGACAATCTTAGCTCTGTGTATCATACGCTAATTAGATGATCGCATGTATGAACTGATTGGACCAGGTAAATGAAATGTAAACAGCTGATATTGAAAAATTGCCAAGCAATTCCTAGAATGCAAAGAAAAGACGAAAGATAAACAGTTTTTTTTTGTTTCGCTCGCTTGATATCGAATAAAATATGGAACATTCAGTGACCAGTCAAATGTGAAGTTGATAGCAACTATATACGTAAGTCAAATTTAGATCTCTAAACAATAGATTCTAGTCTTTTCCCGAACATGTTTATCCCGACTCATCACCTGAGAACAAAAGTCCCAAATTGAACTTTTTAATATGTGTGTGATTTGAATTTTAATAGGTTAATTTTGTGAATGTGTTTTTTTATTTTTAATTAAATTGATAATAAATGTAAAATGTATATTTTAGACAAACTGATGATGGTGGAGAAAGACACCGAAACGTATTTGTAACATTTTAAATAATAAACAATAAAATTGACTGAAACCCAGGAAATTTTGAAATAAATTAATTTTAATGTCTCGTATTGGTAGACGATTAGTTATGTGTTAAGGTGTTCCAAAAGATCTTTATAAAAAGAGCGACAGATTCCCGCATGCAATTCCTAATGTTTTAGATTTGCACAAAGGGCAGAAGTTTTTTTTTCAGTAATTAGATTTGTAAGTCACAGCAGTAATCAGAATATTCCTTGTATCTTTGTTAAAGCTTTCAATACTGCCTTGCGAAGGGCTCTGGCGCGGCTTGCCATGGACTAACTTGCCAAGACTAACTAAATGTTTTAAAACGAAATTTTCAAATTCTTAGTCATTGTCTGTATGTAAATTAATTGGAGCGCCAATTAATCCAAAAATTTTGTGAAGTTTCCAAGCTACTTCAGGTGCCGTGTTTGATTTTAAAAACTGAACAAATTTGCTACTTCCACTTTCTTCAGAATTTTTATTTAATAATCTCTCTTTTGTCGGTGGAAACATATTATAGCGTTTTTATCTGCATAATGAGTTTAGTTCTTTCTTCTTGCTTTTTACCGCTGGTCATTCAAAATAACGGTACAGCGAAGATAAGCGTAATCCAAGCATTGTGCTCACTGCCCAGTCAATGAGAAGAGAAAATAACTTTAAAATTCCTGTTGACTAGTGAAGCCGATATTTTGCAGACTGCCTATAAAATTGTAGTCAATATGCAGATTACCCAAATTAGATCTGAGTTGGCAGAATGTCTAGATATTGCTAACATTGCCTGAGTTCGTACATCGCCGGTAACAATAATACTTTGTATCCATGTATGTGTTCCTTTGGTATTCAACTTTTTATCTGTTCTTATATTATTTACTACCCTTTAGGTATGAACCTTTAAAAGATGCATATTTGGAACTGGGGCATAATGTGATTTATGTCAACTGGACGAAGTACGGAAATTTGTCCTATGGAATGTCTTCAGCAAATGTTAAGCCTGTAGGCGAGATTATTGCAAATGTCCTGAATAAATCTGGAATTCCAGCAGATAAAATCCATTTAGTTGGTAATTGACTTTAAAAATATGACATTTGCAAGCTATTGGCCGATTAGAATTTAATTTAAAATACTAATTCTGGTTAATTTACAGGTCACTCACTAGGTTCTCATTTAGCTGCTTTCATAGGCAAATCATACCAAAGTAAATTTGGAGAAAAAATTGGCCGAATTACTGCCTTGGATCCTGCAGGACCGCTTTGGTCCCACAAGGACATGACTAAGCAAGAGAAATTATGCGAATTAGGTTTGTCATGTGGTTTTCATCAATTAAATATTTTGCGTCGCGATCAAGCTCATTGTTGTTTGACAACATGATGTTGAATTGATGTTGTTTAACCAGCCTTATATTGTTCATTGTTCACAAAGTTTTATTTAAGATTATTATCACGTCAACATGGCATGGTTTCTTTTACGTAATTAGAATATCACAAAACAGGTCTTGATACGAATTTAATGGATTTTTTAAGACTTTTAATATCAACCGATATTTTTTGCTTCGGACTGGAAACTGGACACTTTAAAGCAGTATTTAGATTTTTGTACGGTAATCTTTTTCTTACATCAACATTTACTGATTTGATTTCCAACTTCCTACTTGCTTCAGATGAAAAAAAACCCCAAATTTTTAAAACAACGCCTGTTGTTTTCTGATATCACCAATTTTTTTATTAACATCTATGAATTTTGCAAAAAAACTGAATATGAGTACTCAACCCAACGTAAAAATATTCGCATATACAGTAAAAGCTCCGATTAGCCGACATTCACAGTTCCATAAAAAATGTCCGGTTATGGGAGGTTTCCGCGTAATCGAGATATGTATTTAATTAAGAAGCAAAATTTGTTTTTAGCTTCTTTATTGTTTTTTAATTTTTTATATCATTTTTCAACATAGAAACTTAGAATGTAGTTGCGCATGTTTAATAACATATTCTAAAATATTTGTTTGTCGCGTTTTTGAAATTTTTGTTGAATGCTGCAATGTTGAAAATCTTCTGCAGTCTTCTTGAATCCGGCTTTTATAAAGCAATTCTTGACTGTTGCAGAATTTACTTTATTCCATAGAGTCATTGTGAAATATAAAGACTCTAATAAATTAATGGACTTTGATAGCTCAGACACAGACTTGGAGACGTCAATTTTAGTTAAAACATATTTTAGAATAAGATCTCGATAATAAAATTTGAAGTTCTTAATGATGCCTTGGTCCAAAGGCTGACTTATAGACGTGGTGTTTCGGGGCAAAAATATAATTTTCACTAATTTCAGTTTCAGCTCACGAGGATGGCAGCCTGCGTTATCTAGAAATAAGAACATTCTTCTTTTCCTTTCATTTTCTTTCTATCTGAAACAACCATTCTGACATAATCTCTCGGGTCATCCACGCTTTCTTGATTGATTTCCACATTGCTCTCAAATCCTTGATGGCAATATTTTTCAAAGCACGATGGCGAGCTGATTTTCCTATGACGAAAAATCCTCCTTTTCACCAGCCTTTGTTGTGCAAAACAAAATGTTGAGTCTTTCTTTAGAGAACTTACCGCAAGTGCATTTTTCAGACTTGAATGTAAAATTTTTATCTGGTAATGCACGAAAGGGTAGTCCGGTCTCATCTGCGTTGAGAACGTTCTTCGGGAATTACCAAATATTTAAAGAAATTCCCCGAATGAAAATGGCTTATTTTCGATAAAGGTTTTATTTTTCGGTCGTTTTTTAGAGCTTCGTGTCCGCTTGTGAGAGCTTCTTAATTCCTTTCGAGAAAAAAATTATGTCCGCGTCCGTTTAATATAATGTCCTCTTATAAGAAAGTGTTGTACATTGAAAACCATATGACAAAATTCGGTTCCAAGAAAAATGTCCGGTTAAGAGAAATGTCCGCTTATTAGAGCTGTCCGCAAGTAGAGCTTTCACTGTATATCATTCCATGTTCCAATCTTGTGATTGTCTTAACGTTTATATCCCCATTTCCAAATCGGCAAAACTGAGTTTTCAATTTAATTTAAAACAAATGTTAAGGATTTTTAACATCAACTATTTTCTGTGGCCTGAATTGACGATAATTGCAAGTTAATGTGCGTTTCAAATTAGAAGTTACTATTTTATTAAAGAAAGACCGGCTATTCTGCACAGCTCTCAGACCGAGGCAGATAAAAAAATTATGCAAACGTTAGAATTTAATGTGATATGAATAAAAGTGAAAGCTTTTCTAATCGAGTACATTTAATATAAAATTAGCAATCCAATGTATTACGTGCTCAAAGACAAAAGTAATGTACTTTTAATGGAGACATGGCTGTTCTCTAAAAACTGCATGTTTTGCCACATAAATTCGCTTTGAAGAGATTTCAGGCTCGCATTTATAATTTGTCATGCAAACCATATGAGTGCATTGAGATAAGTACGATGAACTACTACTTTCTCTAAGTTAAACAGGCAGAAATTTAGAACGGGAGCTTGTGGTTGTTAGAAAACTTTAATTTACATACTGGAAATATGCAATGCGCAATAATAACCTGAAAATTAAATAAGTCGTAGTATTATTCACCTCTTCCACACTCCAAGTTATTTTCACACAGGCTGTCGGCCTATCTATTACAATTTTCCCAATATTTCTCTTACATTGAAAACTTACCTTGAACGCAACTGCAATTCACTGGAAAAAAAATAATATATGCCTTACAAATGCCTATAGGAATTATTTTTCAGATGCACATTTTGTTGATGTAATCCACACAGACATTCAGATGTATGGATACACTCATCCATGTGGACATATCGATTTCTATCCAAATGGTGGAACGAATCAGCCAGGCTGTACAGGTCCAAATAATAAAGGTAGGAAACATGTTTTTTAAATTAAATGTTTGTAATTTAATTTTGACTTCTTTTCTCAGAATCCAGCAATCATAGGTGCGCGCCTAAGTTCTTTATCGAATCTATACACTCACAAGTACTAGCAACGGAAATCGATTTTCAGGAAGATGCCGGTTATAATATAATTATAACGCATAAGGACGAACCTACCCGGATTACATTCGGGGAACACGTTGATTCTAAAAGTACTGGAATTTATTATTTTGAAACTCACAGTTCTAGGCCGTTTCTGAAAACATTCTCTCAGAGGAATAATGATAATCAAAACTCGTAGTTTTAGAGTGTTTCATTTTCTTTATTATATTATTTTAAAGAAATTTTTCAGCTTTTCAACAAATGCACTAAAAGCGTCTGAACTTCTGCCTCTTTTGAGGTAGTATTCTTGAAATCCCAGCGCATAAGGAGGCTGATCAGCAGTTTCAAGATAGTACGTTCCTCTAGTACTAAAAAGTTACAAACAGATAAATTAAATAAAGCTCTTGTTTTGATGAAATGAGTTAGTGTTACTTACAAATAATACACATTTTCTCCCATTATTGCCATATTCTCAAATGTATTGCATAGTCCTAAGATATAGTGACCAACATTGTCACATTTTCTTGCTATGAAAGAATGCCCACCAAATACCGAGTTCCTTATGGATTCTGCGAAGTATAAGCCTGCCATGATATGACTGCAAAGTGGCGGATCTGTAATTGAAAATAATAAAATAATTGCAGATGAAACGACCACAAAACTACAAGCTAGAATAAAAATATTTATTGAAAAAAAATGGTGCTCGACAGAAGTGATAACTTCATATGATATTTATAGAAACTTGTTCAACGCATGATGGCAACAATAATTTTATAATTTCAATATTCTTGTTCGTTTAATAATTTATAAATGGATCTGGAATATGTAAAATGTAATTTAATTTCCTTTTGAATGTAAAATATATATTTTATTTACTTCAATGTCTTCAATAGCTGCAGTTGACTCGTTGGTTACATTATCATTATCTAAACTTAAAAAATTGACAATTCGTGTATGATAACTGTAATACGAAACAAAATTGTGACACTCGATTTTATTTAAGTATCTGCAAAATACCGCATCAATCGTAGTTCAATGACTGGTAGTAGCTAGATCTCGATTATTTACCATCTTTAATAGCAACTTAGATTCGAGAAATGATATTAAATTTTGGGCTCGATCAGAAGAAAAATCAACATTAAAATCTCCACTTAGAATAAGTGGTAATTGATGGCAGTTTTCGCCAAGACTAGTCGTTAATCTTAGCTGGGTCGCCGTTGCGGGAGGGAGAGAAAGCAAGAGACCGCATGATGGGGCCAGACGTAATGGTAGAAGCGTCATCGAATTCCAATGGATTTACCCTGTTCCATAAGAAGTTATCACTTAAAAAAGCAAAACCAGACTTATTTAGGTTTTTAGGCCGGTATGCATAATCGATCTCTAACAATGCATTGGCTATTCATCGTTCGCTGGAGGCAAGTTTGATGGCACAGTCGATCACCTGCGCAGCTAACGCACGCGCATTTTAAAGTTGTTGAGCGATACGGTGGAAATTTATCGGAGATGGTAGTAGGCATCTCCGAGCGATCGCCAAAGCTATTTTGTAAGCGAAAGTTCTCAACTTCTCGTGCTTTTTAATACTATTTTGTTCTCAAAATATGGAGAATGATCTTGCTGGATGCTGATTGATACAGTGTTAATCGGGATACTTTGGACTTGGAATTAGATTTGAACATACCACGAACGTGAATGGTTATCGTATGTAAAGAAATCATCAACAAACGTGATATGTAATCCAAATAATGATCATTTTCAGGTATATTCGAGATATTGAAAATATCCTATATAAATTTTCAATTTTCTAGATTATCTCTTTTCCTAGAAAAACATCGTTATTTTGTGATTTATACAATATTTTATCCTTTGAGGCAATTAGCCGCAATCCTATTCGTATTCCATCGTTTAGCCGCCAGTCGCAAAAGAGGACTTGACAGCAGAACCGTGATATTGCGCATGCTCATTCTATGGGAGAATCGCCGGCGCTTCCATCTAACGAAGAACAACTCTGGCGTTGCCTTAACGTCGCCGGCGGCACGCTCGGCCATCCGTCGAAACAGTCTCCGGAAAAGTGTCGAAGATGCATACCGGCGACTATGCATATCGGCGTAAGATTTCCAAACGAATATGACGCATCAAAATAACTTAATGTTCTGAATGTTAATTTAAATTACTGTTACATTAATAAATGTTAAATTAAATAAACTTAATGTGTTTGAAAAAGAATAAGATAATTAAGAAGTTAATAACAGACATTATAAAAATAATTAAATAAGTCACGTGGGTCCTTAAAGTAATACCTTCGGAAATGAACCAGGTTATTCTATTTTCGATTTTTATTTGCAACAACTTGAACTTTGTCTGTACTGTGAAATAAACATAACTTATTTGTTAATGTATCACGTCAAACACAGAGTAGTAGTAGTAGTAAATATCTTTATTTCTAAAAAAGGCTATCGACCTATCGGTCTTTCTGCCCTTGTTTAATACATATAGTCTTAATCTAAATGAAAACAAATATGGAAGTTCTCTTATTCTAGGTTAGCAATACTATTAAATAAATAAGATTTCAGTGGCAAGAAGGAATTATTTTATTGTCCACTAGTCCGTAGCGTTTGTAAGTGTTCGAGTGGCGTTAGTGTAGGGAAACGAAAGCGGGATTGTCTGGTTGGTCTTGTAAGACAAAGGGGATTCAGTATGGTCCAGTTGTAAGGGTTGTTTGTCCATTTTGTCTGTAGCTGTATGAGTCTTTCCGAGATCTTTGTCGTGTTTGTGCGTTCGTATAGTAGTTGGGTGGGGGGGTTGTGTAGTGGGTTTTGGGGGTATAAAACCATGTCATTGTGTTGTTTGTTAGTGTTTGGAGTCTTTGAGCTGCTCTCTCAGTAGTTTTGTCATGTACAATAAGTGCCGTGTCGTCTGCGTATTGTAATATGTATGCCGATCTGTCGATTTGATTTTTGTCTGGTAAGTTGTAATTGTATATGTCATGGCAGTATATATTGTAGAGAAACGGTGAGAGCGGGGATCCTTGAGGGAGCCCTTGTTCAGGGGAAAAAGGAAATGACAGTGTTTTGTCAATTCGTACTTGTAGTTGTCTGTTTTCTAGTAAGTTCTTTATGGTGTGTAGTAGATATGTTGGTGTGTGTAGTTTGTATAGTTTGTATAGTAAGCCTCTATGCCAGACACTGTCAAAAGCCTTGTTAATGTCCATAAACAGGCAAGATGTCTTTCTGTCAGTTAGGTGGGTAGTTTGTATATTGTTGGCCAAAATAAAGAGCGGATGAACGGTCGAGTGATGCTGTTTGAAACCAAATTGGTAGGTAGGTATATACTTTCCAATCACTTTGTCAAGCCGCTGCTTCATTATGCATTCGAAAATCTTGCCTAGTACTGGAAGTAGTGTAATTGGTCTGTAGTTGCTCGGTTGTGTATTGTCCAGTCCATTTTTGGGTATAGGGATTATTAAGCCGTTTTTCCATGTTTCTGGGATTCTGCCATTTGTGATGCAGTTGTTCAATTCAGTTAGGATCAGTTTGTGTGTTTCTTGAGTTAGGCTTTTCAGGACTTTTGCCTTAATTTTATCCTTCCCCGGTGCAGTGTTCTTGATGTGCGCTAGGGCTTCATCGTACTCTATGTCTGTGATCAGTGTGCAGGCATAGTTTGGTGAGTTGTTAAAATAGTTCAAGTACCAGTCGTTGATCAAGTTCCAGTTGTCATTGTCGAAGTTAGGGTTTGTCGATATGCTGAAGGTCCTTTGATAGTGTCTGGCGAATGCGTTCGCTTTCTCTTTGTCTGTGTAGCGTTCTATTCCGTTTTCGTCAATTGTGTCAGTAGTGCCAGTCTTCCTGTATTGCGCCAGTTTCTTAATTTTTCGCCAGTATGTTTTGCCTTTGTCCTTCTGTATTTCTTTACATGTTTCTAGCCATTTGTCTTGTCGGTATTGTCCAATCAGAGTTTTAATGTTTCTGTTAAGTTGGTTCATTGTCTTTTTTAGGTCGTTATTTTGAGTGTTTGTATATAGTCTGTACAGTTCTCTCTTATGTTTTATTAGTCTCAGTATGTATTTGGGTAGTGTATGTCGGTAGAAAGCATTTTTTATTTCCGGGCTAAATTTTCCTATGGCTAGTGAAAGTTGTTGTTGTATGGTTTCTATTGAAATGGGGTGTGCTTGTGATTGAATGTAGACATGTATATGTTGTTTCACTTTGTCTATGTCAGTCTTTGTTAGGTTTAAGTTTTTCTCTATAGGTGTATTGGAGGTAGGTTGCGTATGTTGTAAGTCTATGTTAAACGTAATAGCCAGGTGGTCGGATCCAAGCTAGTTGGTTAAATTTATGTTGTTGATGGTGTTTGTCAGGTTTCTTGTGTGCAGTAGAACGTCTGGTGTTGAGTCTGGGTTTGCGGGCATCAGAAAAGTTGGTGGGGTGTGCTGTTTTATAAAGTCGGAATTTTGTAGAAATCTTTTAAGCTGTTTCGTTTTGCTTTTGTTCATATTAAAGTCGCCTACAATTATTGCATATTTATAGATGCTCGCTTTAGTCAGTATGTTTTGTTCTAGGTTGGAGTGTGGGTGTATGTATGTCAGAAATATGTGTATCAGGTCGTTTAAGTAGGGTAGCGTAAAGTGTAGACAGTCGTTCAAAGGGTTGTTGATCAAACACAGATTTCGCTTACAATGGTTGTTTATTTAAAATGTTGTATTAACCGACATGCATTTCATGTATGGTAATCCTAATGAAAAATAGTAAAATAAATCAGCGACAATCGATCATAACAAAATAAGCCAAAACGCGAATGATTATAGAAGGATTTTAAGAGATCTCCATAAACATCAATCAGAAACGGAAGAGCTAGATATTTATTTATTTAGTCACGTCCAATCAAATCGTGTGAAGTAGTAAGACCACCAGCCAAATTCCAGTTAGATATTAACAAAATCAGTAAAGAACCGACAGAAAGACACTTAGAAGCAAAATAAAATAGACTAAGTGATCAAACAACCAGACTGATGAACAATAGCTAACAAATTTATTAGAAGGAAAACAAGAGCAGTCCTAAGGAAACATAATGAAAATGAAATCGAGATAGTAATTGAGAGAAAAATGGGCCTAAAATGCTTGCGACAGAATTTAGGAGAACAACTGGTCTTTCAGTAACAGACGAAACAGTAGGGAACTGAGAGAAACAGATAATATAACGGAAGAAGCAGAAATGTTTTATAAAAAACTTTACACCCTAAAGAAAGACGCAACCTAAAGCACACAAGAATAAATTAAGAAAATAATTATATACATTTATAATCGGAAACACGTAAAGCACCCGGACCTGCTGGAATTCTTGCTGAAATTATTTATTTATTCTTGTTAAAAGAAGAAAAGAAGAAATTATGCAAATATTAAAAGATCTATTTAACCGATGCCTGCACAAAAGAGAAATACCTGAAGAATTAAACAAAAGCCTTACAATTCTGTTATTTAAAAACAAATATGACTTAAAAAATTACAAACCCATCTTATTGTTGTCGCAAACCCATAAGCTACAGGAGTAATCCTGTAAAATGTGAATCGTCTAGTTTCTAACTGAATGTTGTGACGCTATTTCACTTTTATGTTGTATTATATGCGATCATCAATGTTGAAATAAAGATTGTTATTATCATTGTTATTATTATTAATCAGAAACCTGCTAACAAATAAAATGTTTCTCATATCAGCCAGTGGAACAGGCAGGGTTCCGGAAAGGATACAGCACTTCTGATCATCTCTTAACAATCCGGACACTAATAGAGAAAGCTAATAATAATCACCTAGAGCTGTACTTAGCTTTTCTCGACTACGAAAAAACTTTCGATAGCGTTGAAATGTGGGCAATAGAAAAAGCTATTAATAATTGAAGAATAGACACACGAGACAGAATGCTAATACATAATATTTATAAGAATGTAAAAATGACAATACAATTACAGGAAATTACAAAACCGATACCAATTAAGAGAGGAGGGCGACAGAGATATATTATTTCTCTTAAATGGTTCACATTGACAGTGGAAAACGTCTGCAGAACAATGGATTGGGCAGACATGGCGATAAATATAAATGGAAAGAAACTGAACCACTTGAGATATGCAGATGAATATAAGAGCATCTGCCTTTGAGGAACTGAAAACTATTTAACTGACCTAGCAACGGAGTTCGAAAAAATGGGTCTAAAAATGAATGAAGCACACCAAAACAAAAATGATGACAAACACAAATCAAACTAGAAACTTAATACTGAACGACACCATCATAAAAGCGGTCAATGATTATATATGTTTGTGCCAAAGCATAAAAATAAAAAAGGAAAACCAATCAGCGAAGGTAAACAGAAGAGTCATATCAACCTGGGTAGGATTTGGAAAACTAAGATGGGTCTTAAAAATAAGAAAATATAGCAGTGCCTAAAAACCAGAGTGTTGACCAGTTGACTAGAGCGAACATCGATAAAATAGAGAAAACCCAAAGAGCCATGGAGCATCAATGTTGGGAATTAAATAACAACATAAAATTAAAATAACTGGATAAGAAACAAAACAAAAGTCAACGGTGCAGGCCAACACATAGCCAGGCTAAAATGGGACTTCGCAGGCCATAACGCCAGTCAAAAAGATAGTAGGTGGATTACCACGATACAACAATGGAGAGCATGGATTGGAAGGAGAGGACTACTCCAGATGAGATGGGAAGACGACATAAAGAGGATTACATTGGAAACGAGTACTACAACATAAAATACGAGTGGAACCAACTAGGGAAAGCCTATGCCCAAGGAAGAACGAATTAAAGGGCGAAGAAGAATAATTCTAATGGACCTGCCTTGGGCAGAAATTAGTACCCATCTTTTTTCAAGAATCTTTCACAAGAAACTGCTTTGTCCGAAACATGTATTAGTGGCTTCTACGTATTAATGCTGAAGACAACTATTTTTTTGCCAATATATACTTTTAGTGATCAGCGATGAAATCACAGAAAATTGAGCTGCTGGATATCACAATGTAATATGAATTGAAATATAAACAATAATCACGTATGTTTAAGCAGGCGACAATCATCAAACTCAAATGGAAATTGGAAAACAGCCACTTTTTCCACTAAACTTTTGACTCGGTTTTGTACGCGACAGGATTATGGGTCTTTGTTTCAGCAAACTTATTAGTACGTGTTCCTGAAACTGAAGTCATCATTCCTCCTCGTGTTACAAAAGCAATTAAAATCCCAGTGACCGAAGCAAGCGGATTAGGCATTTTACATTATACTGATTTTCAAGGTGCTGAAATGTCAGAAGCTGTAGTAAATGTCGTTGATTCCCATGCTATCACCATGATAACCAATGTTAAAGATAACCCTGTGAAAATAACACTCAATAAACCATTTGAAATTGATGAAAACGAAATAAATTTTGTCGATAAAATGAATACAGAATCAGAGCTTGCTGAACATTTGGATAACAAACAAAAGAAAATTAAACAAATTTTGCCTAGACCATTGTAATAAGGAAGAATATAAATTAATTCATGGTTTATGCTATCAATACATAGACATCTCTTACTGTGATTAACTATGTTGACTCCGTTAACATTCACAAACCAGATCAAACATAAAATCAATCTGACATCAGAAACACCGATTTTCACTAAAACATATCGTTCCCCGGAAATTCGCAAACAATAAGTTAACAAACAAATGAACCAAATCTGAAGAATCCCACAGAAATTAGATTCTTCAGGTTAGAGAAAATGGCGAATAGTATGTGATTTTCGACGACTTAATGATAAATCTATCGATGATAAATTTCCTCTTCCTAACATCACAAACTCTTACAAATTAGGAGAAGCCCTATATTTCACAACATTAGATCTAGCAAATGGATTTCACCAGATCGAAATGCACCCAAACGATATCCCAGAAACTCCATTTTCAACTGAAACAGGTCATTTTGAATTCAAGCGTTTGCCTTTCGGACTAAAAAATGCGCCCACAACCTTTCAGCGTGTAATGAATAATGTTCTCTGTGGATTACAAAATGAAATTTGTTCAGTGTACTTAAACGATGTATTAATATATAGCACATCTTTAGAAGAACACATCCAAAGAATTAAAGCAGTATTTAAACGATTACGACAATCTAATTTCAAAATTAAACTCGATAAATCAAAATTTATCCCGAAAGAAGTAAATATCTTTAAAACTACACCCTGAGGATATGTTTTTAACTTAGGGCGCAGGAGTTACATTCAGACAACTTAAACAATAAGCATAAAAAAATGTATACTAAGCAAAAGGTAATGTTACACACCGAGCTTACGAATAAGCATTCAAACCATTGTAATTCAGTGCATTTGCATCCTGTATCTAATAAAGACGTTTTTTGAAAAGGGTTTTTGTATTGGTCCATACGTAAATTATGTATGGATTTCTTCTAGTCTTGGAGTTTTGTTTTTTAATAGTGATTGAAATTGATAATACTCAGACATTTTGCGTTGTAAATTTATTTGGGTGCATTCAGGTCTGTATTCTGCAAGTAATGTGTTTTAATGTGGTTCTCGTTTTGCCAGATCTGTGCATATGTTGCTAGTTTTGGTGGTATATTCTTTTTGGCAGTAGATATTTTTTGGTGTCGGTCAGATAGCTTCCATAGTGTCAGGAAATCTAGAATTTTTTTCTGACTTCCAACATTTAGTAGGTATTTAGTGTTTTGTAAAAATTTACATAATTTCTGAAAAAGTAACTTCTTGAAATTCATAAAGTATTACTCTTTCTTTAATTCTGCACAAGATCGAGCGAATACATATTAACTCCAATATTTCAGTTCCAATATTATCCTATGTGAATATCAACTATTCTAAATATAGTGGAGACACAACAATTACTCAACAAAATAACAGAATTTTCTCATACTAGCTTATTCGTTGTTGCAAAATGTTCCGAACGTTATGTGCCTATATTTTTTAAATGCGCATGTGTCTTGGAAACATAACAATTTCTGTGAGTAAAAATGAAATTCTTATCCTACTCTTGTCAGGAACTTTCGACGCTAGTGTCATAAAATACTAGATATTAAGAACGATATGCTGCTTAGTAATGATTAAAGTGTCTTACACTTTCTGTATTGACATGCCGGCTGTAATGATCCCCCATTCACATAAAAATCAACATGGCCAGTTGCTTCGAGTTTTCCAAAAGTGCCTGCACTTGTATGGATGACATCCACAAAAGCTGCATCAGTTTTGTCCAGCTTCCAATCGTTATTTAAAGTTGCAAAAAACGGAAGAGCTGGATCCAAGCCTACAACATAGATGCTGCTGAAACATTCGATAAACATTGTTTGGTGGATTTTATGTACCAGTTATTCGATAAAATGAACTTCCCAATACTTTTTGTAAATTGTTTCCTGCTAGTCCTGATACATGCGCGCCTAAGCTGAAGCCCACAACGTGCATTATTTCAGGACTTACTCCCAGTGGTAAAAGGCTTACCATTAGAATAGATATACATTGTGCCACGTACCAAGTATTTAGGTACGCAGTAGTATAACAGGGGATTTCTGCCAGGGGCTTCCAGTCAACTAAAATATATTTATGTTATCATTAAGCATATCTGTGAAACGTTTTATAAAAATGGTACCTATTATAACATTGTAACCAACATCTTGGTAAGCTTTACTAACATTGCTGGAGCTGGTGTCAATGTCCAACCCACCATATCCATGAACTACCACTTTTATAGGAATCTTAAATGGGAAATATGTAAGGACTGGTTAAAAATGAGGAACTGAAACATCAAGTAGTCTAAAGTTGTTTAGTTTGAACATTTTGCTTCTCACTTGATTGTTTTTTAGGTGGTTGGTATTTTTGTGACGAACAGAATACACGCAAATTTGAGGGAGATGCATGAGCAAGTTGATGTTTAAAGTGAGTGATTTCGATTAAGTATGAGTGTCATATTAATAAAATTATGATAAGTAAGTAATTGAATTACTTGCCAACGAGAATAGCTTTTTATTAGAATTTGCTGCAGATGGCACGACATATTCTCATATTAGCACTTAGATCTTTTTAATCCCGAAAGTCTAATTTTCTATTGGCATCATTGTTTCAATCAAAAAATATTCTTTACGCCCTAGTTGCTGCTAGCTCATAGGATTTTCATTTGCAAATTTTTTATATTATGTTTTGCGTTATAAACTAAGGTGGTAAGGACGACATTATTAAATTATAATCTGTAATTCTCATTGGCTCTCTAATTATACAGAGCACATAGACTGGTGCTTGTAGGATTGCAGAAACTTCTAAATCCTTGAAAAATTTAACATTTGAGAAACTTCGGGTCTTTGATTACGTACACTAATAAGCACGTTTATCGTCTCTCTAACATCTCGTATAAACGAAAATTCATACATGGTGATTCTAACTTCATTTTTCTGGAGGTATTTCCTGGAGGTTTGAAAGGAGTAGAGAAACAACTGTAAAAAATATAATTCACAAAGAAACGCAGATATTCGCAAGAAAACCAAATAATAAGTGTTGCAGCAATGCATTCATTGGATCGCCAATTGAACCTTCCCAAACTCTATTCGCTTAACAAGATCGGACACACCAACGCGTTTCCATTTCCCATACGCAACCCTATTGGAACATTTCCAATCATAAATTAAAAATATTTTTTCTTACCATCGCTTTTAATTTAAAGGTAAAATTTTATATTGTGAAGTTCATTAAATTTTTGGCCATAGTTTATAATAAATACCCACATAAATCATAAGTAATTCAGAGCAGAAAGACTAATATTGGTCAATAACCTTTCTGTATACCAAATATAGAGTAGTAGTAGTAAACATCTTTATTTCTAAAAAAGGCTATCGACCTATCGGTCTTTCTGCCCTTGTTTAATACATGTAGTCTTAATCTAAATAAAAAACAAATATGAGAATTCTCTTATTCTAGGTTAATGATATTATTAAATAAAATTTCAGTGGCAAGAAGAGATTCTTTTATTGTCCACTAGTCAGTTGCGTTTCCAAATATAGATTTTAGAGAAATAGAGCAAAGTAGATCATTTCGCTTATGAACTATACATTCGCAGCTCTGATAAACTGATTATATAATGTCGTAGAAAATAATTTATTCCTGACATTTTCCAAGCATGAGCGACTGGCATCTTCCGATTTTGTGTTTTTGCTTGAAAGGTTACAATTGGTCTGATGCGATTTGTCGGACGTACTCCGTATTTATGTATCAATTATGATCTCAGTAAATATGATGTGACATCTCTTGTTTCCGTATGCACAAACTTATGGATAAATGACTCATGTAATGTGGTATGCATTGAAATGAAGGCAGGCATTTACATCATTAATATGAGAACTCAATTTTTCAATCAATCAAAAAATCAAATTTTCAAAAATCACATTGTCATCAGCTGAATAGAGTGCCGCGTTTATAGTTCCAATAGAGAAGGGACTCACTTTCCTTTATTTGATATTTAATTTCATTTGCTTATTGTTGTTTCACTTTGTTGAATAATGTTATCCATACACAGGTTGGTTCATTTTAAAAGACCCAGTCAAATATCTCGTAAATTATAACGAAAACAACAAAATGTTTTATATCAAGGTTGTGTAACTGTTAGGGGGAAACTCGAAGGTAATATGAACTTCTTTTATAAATGGCGCTGTTAACGTCAGGTGGAGGACATTTTGATACAGGAATGATATATTTATTACCATTAAATCCGATTCACCATTTAATTCTAAATGAAAAAGTATTAAGGTACATAAGGGCTAAAGGTTATGGATTTAAAAATAAAACCTGAATTTTGCATTTTTTGCTTTCTGCCATTCACACAATTTTAATTTATCGAGTGTGTTGACTCGTTGTTAAAATGCATATCCCGTAAAAACATGTAAAAATGTGCCTTAAACTATTGAGTAAGGAAAAATATTCAAGCCTTGGTGACGCTTGGCTTACATGCTAGCAAACCTAGTTTACCTTGGAATCACAATTGACCACAACCTTAAAATCACTAAACACATACGAATCATCAGGGCAGAAACAATAAAGAGAACGAAACACTTCCGATCACTAACCTACAAAGACAGAGGAATTAGCACAAACACCGCCACCAAAATATATAAAGCTATTTGTAGACCCTTGCTAGACTATGGACATATACTCATGACCAACGGAACAGAAAAAACAAAACGTTATATACAAACAACAGAACAAATTGCACTAAGACTAATAACACGAATAAGACACCCCCAAAACCGACTACACAACCCCCCCACCCAACTACTATACGAACGCACAAACATGACAAAGATTTCGGAAGGACTCATACATCTACAGACAAAATGGACAAACAACCCCTACAACTGAAGCATACTGAATCCCCTTTGTCTCACAAGACCAACCAGACAATCCCGCTTCCGTTTCCCTACATCAACGCTACTCGAACATTTACAAACGCGACTGACTACTGGACAATAAAATAATTTTTTTTTGTCATTAGAATTGGAAAGTTTATTTAATAAGATTATTAACCTAAAATAAGAGAATTTTCATCTTTGTTTTTTTGTTTGGACTGAGACTGCATGTATTAAACAAGGGCGGAAAGCCTACTACTACAAAGTTATTTTAAAATTAGTTATTACATTCCACTTAATATGCTACCAGATATTATTAAAATATTGAATTATTTAGGCTCCCCCGTAGTATTCGTGTTCATTTTCATAATAAATCGATTGTTTCAGATTTATAAATTATTCATGTAGATTGTTCCCTAGACTCGTGTTAAATGAGCGGAAATTTTTTGTTAGATAAATTCATCTTTAAATAATAGCCGTACCTTTTAGTTTCTAAAACATTATGTTAACCATACCCATTTCTTCTGATGAATATAAAGGTTTATCCAAAGCAACAGCTAAAAACTTCAAGGAACGATTCCTAATTGAAAATAATAAATAATAATTCCTAAATAAAAATACCTTGGCATAAATCATTAGGATACAAGTCCACTGTCCATTACGGTCGTCAAAAGGCGTTTGCCGTATATTTTTCAGTTGTAGAAAATAATTGAACATTGTTAAGTAAACTACTTGTTCACTTTTCCCATCCAAACTTTGAAATAACTTTGTAACCAGATAGTAATAAATAATTCCGTTAAGGTAGTTAGGAACTTTTTGCTCTTTTAGACTTATTTGGTAATACAAACTATTTAGAAATATAAAAATGAACTGTTTATATGAAAGTACCCACAAGCTATGATTAGAAAGCGCTCGGTTACCTGCTGCCACCACTTTCTGGCAATGTTTCTAATATTGTTTTGGCAGACGCCGATTTATTTGAAGTATTGTAAAATCTAATATTTCAAACGATACGCTAAATCTAATCATTTATTTATCTTTATCTTTCACTTTATCACTTCCTGAAGTTTTTAACGTTTTTCTTTATACTTAGAATTTTCAAGAAGAAACTTTTTAACTTTAAAATTAGAATGTTTAAGTTAAAGAACTCTCTGGAGAAAGCTGTAAAAATATCTATATAATTTTAAGACTGTTTGTAATATTTCAGTCTGATATATCAATTTAATAAGTGATACAATAAATTCTAACAAAAATACTAAAAACGAATACTAACAAAAATACAAGTTTTAATAATTTCAGATTTTGCTTGTATAGCAACAACTGCTGTTGCTGCCATAATGTGCCCTGTTTGGTTTAACATCCTACTACCAAAAAATCCTGTATTTGTTTTCTCTTAAATTACCATCGTAAGCTGTGCTTCTTGCATGGTATTACTTAAGAGTACGATTCATTAATTTTATATGTATTATATATGCCATATGAGTACTTACCAAGGAATTAAATTCCCTCGGTAAGACAGGGTTGAAAGGATCCAATTCATATAGAGAGCTTCCATTACCCGAACGAATTGATAATATAAACTTCACCACTTCCGAATGTACACATCTTTCAAAGAAGTAAACTGGACAATCTCCAATAAGAAGTTGCAAGGGCGCTGATCTGTCTAACGTGCCTACAAGGAGTTATTGGGTTTTTCGTTTTTTGTCTCTACTTTTTCACTTACCAAACAGAACTAAAACCAAAAATAAACTTGAAGAAAAATCCCACATTTTTTTATGATCAGAGTTACAAACCGTCATATTTGCCGGTATCTGAACTCATTGAATCACTTTACAACGTCTACTGAAGATGCGAGGCAACAGTTGGTTTCTGTATAGTGCCTTAAATGCAGGAGTAAGTCGCACAAGATCGTTTTTTTCCAAAACGAAGTGGTCTTGGAATTCACTAGTAATTAGAGAACACTAACTGTTGAAGCGAAAACAAAAAACTGTAAAAATCCCGTTTTAAATATTATGCCATTTCGAATAGGCTCGATCCATTCCATCAAAATTCCGAAATCACTTTCAGCTAATTTGGGAAGGTTAAAAAGAAAGCTCAATGCTGTGATGGTGACAATACCGAACTAACAATAGCTTGGTGATATGTAAAAAAGTACGCCTACCGTGTGTGATTCGATGATACTGATCAATTCATATACAAGGTTCATTAAAAATATATATTATCTTTGTTCTAAATATATGTCTTATTTAATACTCTAGGAGTTGTCATTGCATTTGGATATAACTAGAACTTTGAACAAAATATGTCAATCCAAATGGGAAAAAAGTAAATCTTAAAGGCAATTCTCTAAAGGTAAACGAGTTCTGAAACAAGTCCTTTTCCAAATTTATCTAATTTTATTCCGCTCAACCGCTATGGCTGCTTTTTTCTAATATTAACTTTTACTACAAGTATTAATTGTACACAATCTTATATGATCCGATCTACAACAAACTATTAAGGAACAAATGCAAGTCGAAAAACATGATTTTTATCCAAACTTTTCGATTGCATTGCATGGGAAATTGCCTAATGGAGCTGCTACTATTGCTGGCACGTCCTGCTTATTACTAGTAGCAGAAAATAATAATAATCACACACTAATATTAAAAGAATTATGGAAACAGCGTTGAAGTTGTCTTGCGTTGGATTGCTCTAAAGCTTAGTACCATATAAAATAATATTATAACCGACTTATGTTAGCTAAGTCGGTTAAAAGGGCAATAATATATAATTTTTTATAGTATTGGGTCAAATTAGTTATATTCATTATGATGTTAATGTACGCCTCAAAAAATCACAGGGCGTGTAATCCGGAGATCGCGCTGGTCGCCATATTGAGCTATTGATATATATCTAGCTTGATTCCAAATTAACAGTAATCAATTAATTGAAGATGATCTTCCATAACGAAATTTTGGAAATAATCACAGCCACTTTTCAACTCTTACAATCAAATCTTTTAAATCACCTAACACTTGCGTTTGTAGACGTTTGTACTTTCAATTTTTGCTTTAAATTTTTAAATTAAAACAGGCAATTATAGATAATATATAGCAACATGGAAGATTCTATAAAATCTAGCTTTTTTTACTCCCACACCAACAACAAGGCCAACAAGGACTTACCCTAAAATATATTTGTATTCATTATAGTTTTGAAAATCCAGTTTAACTCCATGTAGATCAAGTGCTTAGATAGTGAGGAACGAATTTTCTTTGTTTCAAATCCAAATTAGATTTTTTAGCTTTGCTCTGCAATTTGTCGTAAGTACGAGATAGAACGCTTATTTTAAATCTTCAACAGTACCTAAACTTGAATCCCTAGTCTATGTCCTACCATCCAAGTTCAGTTCGACAAAATATAGAAAAGTCGTAAATCCACATCATCTTTTAATTTCCAATTATTACAAACAAATTTCATTTCAGTTAGTTATATAACAAGATATATTAAATAATTAACGAAATCAAATGAACTTTCAAAGAACCTCGTATAAACGATACACTTGATCGACTGACAAAGAAACCTTACTTAGTATTCCTAAGATGTCATTGTTATACATACATCGCCAAAACAAGGAGGTCCAAGTCAATTTGGTAAAGAAATTAGCTATGGAGCAACATTGATTTAATACTATTCCTATTATGTCATTCGATTTTTTCCATTGTAACTGAGATATGTATAATGGTAATATAATAATAGCCGCATTTAATGCGATTAATTTTATGCGAATGTGATTTGCATTTAAACTGTAAGAATTTCTTTCTGAGTGATCGTTAACGAGAGGAAATATAAGTTTATAAAATTGCCTATTAGTTTTATTCAAACCACGTAGAACAACATAGCAAAATTATTTTTGTAAAGTAACCTTTATTAGCTCCTTTGACTTGGGCGTACTGGACCATTATGATTGAATGAGAAAGGAACACCATTGATTTCGTTGAAGTTGAGTGAGTTCAAGTTTCCCAATCAAACTCGGTTAGAATTTTCGCTTTTTTATTCCTAAAGGTTTCATAATTTCCCAAGAACATTAAGAGTCACAATGTTAAAATGTAAATGACACGTTTTACATTTAATTTGTGGTAATTCGGAATTCAACAAGCGATTGGTTTGCACGAATGAAGGCCAAATATTAATTTAGAAATATCTCGTACTTACATACAATAAACGTATTTTTATTAAGTATTTAATTTATTATACAGATGACACATAAACATTTGATGATAGCCTATAGGGTGTTTCACAGTGATGAGCATATATTTAAAGTGCGTATTTAGAGGTAAGTTTAATGGGTCTTTCTCATACACTTTTTAACTTGGGCCTCTCCTTGAAAATAATCGGTTTCCAATTTTTCCCAAAAATTCTGCATAAACCATTAAAAATGGTCGGAACTCCTTCTCAGCACTAATAAAAAACGAAGTTGTTATTGCTATTTAAACACACAAAGTTGAGAATGATAACAGCGTTTTAGACGCTTATTACGTTTAAAACTGCATCTTCAATCTGCCGTGACTGTTTTCATTTTGGAAACCCATCTAAAAAATGCGTTAGTGCTTTTTCTTTAATACACAACTAAGCCTCTATTGGGTAGGCATAGGTAACACTGCGTTGAGTTGCGCTTTTGAGTTGTTGCCACTCTGTGAGTTGATGAGTTATAACTCATCCCGTCTGACAGCGCCGCACCTTTTATAACTCCATTACGCTTGTAGCGGAGTTCATCCAGAAACTCACAGGTGGCAGCACCAACCCTGGTTGCAATAATTAACCTAATTCAAGTTGGTAAACTTCGCATTCCAAGTTCATGAAGTCCTGGAAGTCGCCAAATGATTCCTGGCATTGTCGGCAGAGATCATATTACGTGTTATGTAATTATAATGCCGCCCGTGCGATGGTGGAATTTCGAAGCCACAGAGAGAGTCCCACGTTTTATTTGATTTTGAAACCCTCATTACATGTTATAAATATGTTATCGGCAATGTACGAAATCCGGCATAGTGCGAAATGCCTAGGCACTACTTTGGGCAATCTGCAAATTGACTTCGGTATTTCAGGCAATCGGCATAATGCCGCACGGGTTAGTCAATCTGAGTGTCATATGTTTATTCTTCCTATTGACTAGACAATGTGCATAATACCGGATGCTGCAAAACTTTGCAGTTTAGTTTTTCAACGGAATTTTACTGTTTAGTGCCCTAAGTAGGAAACTACTTTGAAAGCTAGTTATTTCAACGATTCCCGCCACCTGCTAAATCATCCAAATATTCGGATCGTTTTCCCGAAAATTCGCTTATGCGAAAACTAGTCTTTACAAGAAGAAAATATATTGCGACTTCATTTATTCCATTCATTAAAAAAATGCAACAGGCGTGTCTTCAGTAAAACCAAAGAAACATAGATGGAAGGCGCTGCCGGCTGCACGGCGTCAGAGTGAAAATCAAAGCCCACGACGCATGACTATACGACAGCACATCTATCGATTTATCGTCTGGCGTACGGCGTAAATATATAAATGGTAACTCATTACTTACTTACCGGTGCGTTGGTTTGGCGCACGAAGCCATTTTGCCGGCGCTGCGCCGGCTCTTGAAAATTCACTAAGTTACCCATCTCTACTGTTGGGGTTACAATATATTCTTCGGTTTCCATAATTTTTTCTTGTGGGTATTTCATTAAAAGAGTGCGTACGTATTTTCCGGCTATTAATAAAAATTTAAATTCAAATCAGAATTTTTAAATACCAAAATTGTGATGGATTGACTTTATTTTGTACCTGTTTATATATCTGACTGAAAAAGTGGTTATTTTGAAACTCATATCAAACACGAAACTTAAAAAAATACATTGGGTAATAAAACGCTTTCATTTCACATGACCCAATTATCGATCGAGATAAGTAGAGTAAATCCACATAAGTAAGAGAAAAAAATCGTGGCAAAAGAAGAAAAAAAAATTAGATTGTAATAAATACCGCCAAAACGGAAAAAAGATAAGTTAGGAACTTTTTAATTTTTAGCCCCGGAGACGCGTTAGTTTGTAACAAGTAATTAAATGTAAACTGCATACATATCTGGAAAAAATTGTTCTAATTGTGAGTTTCAATAACTTTGCGATATGTGATTGTCGCGTACAAAGACCCGCTTAAGTGACTGTTTGCGATAAACACATGCAATCAGTAGGAAAGAATATATAATTTTTCAAATATTGTTATAATAAAAACCAAATTGGAATGCAATGTAATGGTAAAGGCTTTTAGTAGTAGTAGTAGTAAACATCTTTATTTCTAAAAAAAGGCTATCGACCTATCGGTCTTTCTGCCCTAAGGCTTTTATTTTTGCCGAAATTTGATATCGCCAAAAAATGTTTTGGAAGAATTTCAAACTTCTTGAACTTGAATGTGTAGATATGATTTGGAATAAATCCAAAAACTAAAAAGAACGAAAATCCGATAAACCTCTTTTTCCTAAATATCTCAAAAATTGAAAGAAATACTTCTTTTATGAAAAGGCCATGTATATACCTTCTGATTGCGCAACTTTTGCCTAATTTAACGGACTTCGAAAATGAAATGAAGAAAATGACATAAACAACAAAGATATTGTAATAAAACAGGTAAACAACTTCCTCACCAAAACCAACAGCCCAGAAAATGCGACAAAAACTCTGCAAACTCTTATAGAGAGAAAGATAATAAAGTCTTTCAAACAAGCAAGCAGCACCTACAACACACAAAACCGACAGCTTGTTAGCAAACCCCAGATTACACCATCATATTCAGTCGTCGCCATTGGGGTCGACCTAGATATTGGAGACAACATGTTTCTCAAACACCTGAAGCAGCAAAACTTCAGAATAAGATTCTGCAACAGAATAATCTCACGAGAACGCAACGCACTCACACTCATGATAAGGCTAATAACCGGCGATATATCCATCTACGAAAGGCTAATAAACGACCGTGCGGTTCATTTTTTGGGCCGCATTTTCAAAATAACCGAAAGCAAACCACCAGCACCCGTGCCTGCGCCGTGTGACAAATGCAACCTATTCAACCACAAAACTGAAGACTGCAAGCAATCACCAAGATGCAACAAGTGCCAGGGACCCCATCCAACTTCCAAATGCGAGTCACCACTGCCAACCAAATGCGCAGCATGCAACTCCGAAGACCACGCAGCATGGAGTATGAAGTGCCCAAAACGACCGACAGCCCCAATCGACGGAATACCAAATGTCAAAATAAAATGTCTAAACAAAACGGACGACCGAGATTGCGGAGACGACGTCAGTGGCAAGTAGAATACACACACCCATTACAACACATGATCACATCATAAACAAATACAAACATCAACTTAACAAGACAAACAATACCAACAGAGACGAACTACTAAAAAAACTACGAAAACAATTTATAGAAGACTTCGACATTGACACCTCCGTTGTTTTCTTCGGAAACCATACCTACATCCTAATGTTTGACATGCTCCTGCCCGAGGGACGCTCTCCAACTGAATCCTGCGAACAAGTGAGACAGACAGTAACAAACATACAAGATTCAATTTGAAAGTACTTTACGCGAACATCAACGGACTAAACCATAAAAGCCACTAATTTACAATTACATTGAACAAAACGACATGGACTGCTGCATGTTTGTAGAGACTAAAACTAAAATAGGACAGACTTCAACATACAGGGACGGGCAATACATCTGTAGACATGGCAATTCCACCAACCACGCCAGGGGCGGGGCCTCAGTTCTTCTCAAACCTGTAACAAAACTAGGCAAAGCAAACTCTCTCCACCTCAACAACCCTTTGAACGATTGGCTACATTTTACCATATCCTACTTAAACGACCTGATACACATATTTCTGACATACATACACCCACACTCCAACCTAGAACAAAACATATTGACCAAGGCAAGCATCTATAAATATGCAATAATTATAGGTGACTTTAATTTGAACAGAAACAAAACGAAACAGTTTAAAAGATTTTTACAAAATTCCGACTTTATAAAACAGCACAATCCACCAACTTTTCTGATGCCCGCAAACCCAGATAGATAGATAGATAAAAATTTATTGAACATTCCCATTAATAAAATTCACAAACAAAGTTAACAAACATAACTCCCATGTCTAGCCAGATGTTCGGCCGGTTGCTCTTTGCCCATGATCTAAATAGGCGCGCTAAGTCGTCCATTACCTGGGCAGTGCCCTAACATGGACATTCCCGAGCTAGCCATACGCACGACAACGTCAGGAGATAGTCTTGAAGTGGCGGTTTTGGTTTTATTCGAGGGGCTTCATTAAGGAAAAAAGGTCTTCCTGAAGGGAAGTCAAAAACCCCTTTTGCTTCGACCTTTAAGTTTGATACTGTCAGCCGTGGCGTTAACCGCCGGCAGTTTCAATTAGATGACCAAATCCATCCGCCCCCACCCCGATCGCTGCAAGGACCAGCTAACACCAGCCAGAACGAGGCAGGACGAACCCGTCAAGTCACGTTATGTTGGATTTGTGCGTTTCCAGCCTGCTAGAAACGACCGTCTGCAACTGGCAGGCAATGTTTGTTTGTCGTCACGTACTGTCAGGGACAAAATCCTCATAAAATATGGGAAGTCGCTTATACAGGGGAGCATTGGTTGGGCGAACGTTTGCTCTTACTTGGGTGATATTTCGCGTAAGGACTGAGCCTTGCACTCCGCTATGATAAAATTTTCCAGCGATGGTATCTATATAGTCGGCTATATAGGCCATCCCTGTAGCTTCGTGCATTTCGGTTATTCTGGAGTATCTGTCAGCCGATAGGACGCCCCTTAGGAACCTATTTTGGGTCCTTTGAACACGTCGTCTCGTGGAATCACAGAGTGCCAGACAGGGGAGCCGTATGTCAGTATGGGCCTTATGGTGGAGGTGTAGAGCAGAAGTTTGTTTTGAGGTGACAGAAATGAATTTGGCGCCAGAAGAGAGTACAACTTTCTTCGGGCCATGAAAGTCTTTTGCACAGCATAGTCAACATGCTTGTTGAAGTGAAGTCGGGCGTCTAGTTTGAATCCCAGGTATTCACCTCTTTTACTGGCTGGATTGGAGTATTTTGCACCATGAGTGGCGATAGGATTTTATTGTAAGTAAATTTGCGCGAGAAGATAATAAGTTCAGTCTTCCTGGGATTCACTTTAAGTTTCCATTTATCGAAATACGGCGTCAATAAACCCAGGTGATGCGCAATGCCAGATTTCGTAGCCTGAGCATAGAAAGACGATGTGTAGATAGACGTATCATCCGCGTATTGTGCTATTTTTGTAGTGGGAAGTTTTGGAATGTCTGCTGTATACAATGTATACAGCAACGGCGAAATCACTGTACCTTGTGGTACTCCTGCCGCGATGCGTCTTTTGGCAGAAGTGGAATTCTCCACTTTCACCTGGATGGTACGGTTTTTTAGGTAAGACGCTATAAGGGAAACTAGGTAGAGTGGCAGTGAATGTACGGCAAACAACTTATACAGCAGGCCTGTGTGCCAGACTGTGTCGAAGGCCCTTTCCATATCGAGAAGCAGCATTACCGTACTTTGAAGCTTATTAAATGCTTCATAGGCATCCGTTGCGATCCTAGCGGTCTGCAGCGTTGTGTTGTGTCTTGCTCGAAAGCCAAACTGCTCATCCGGGATTAAACTTCGAAGCTCGGCTGCTGCCTCCAGTCTCGATAGGATAACCTTCTCGGTTAATTTGCCGAGGGAGTTTAGGAGGGAAATTGGCCTATAAGAGGCGGGATCAGTCGGATTTTTGCCCGGCTTTAAGATAGGAATTATTACAGCGTTTTTCCAGTCCTGTGGGAAGTGCTGCAATTTAAGGACTGCGTTGACTATTTGTACTATTAGCACTATAGTTTTCCGCGGTAAGTTTTTGAGGAGTAAATAAGGGATGCCGTCTGGCCCGGGGGCTTTTCGGCTAGGGAGGCGCTGAAGACACGATTGTATCTCCGACGGGGTTGTTATATAGGAATGCAAAATCGAGGGTGGTATAGGATACTTCCGTTCTACGAAAACAGCGCTCTCTCTTTCCATTTCGTTATCCTGAAGGGCTGGTTGGACTTTGTGCACTTCTGCCAAAAAGTCGGCGAGCAGCTCGCATTTGTCGCTGGTGGTAATGTAACTCCGCCCCTCTTTTTCAAGAGTGGGGACTTGTTCGAAGCCTTTTCGTAGACTTCTCGACAGTTTCCACAAAGAATTGTCACGGGGAGATAAGTTTCGCAACTTTTCCGCCCAGGTAAAATTCCTGTATGCTGAAATTTCGCTCTGGATGTTTCGTGCAAGTTCTGCTGCCTTTATGCGATCGGCAGATTGCCTGAATCGCTGTAAACGCTTCCTGATTCTATTTTTCGCCTTAATAAGGTTCAAGATTTCCTCAGGAAGGTTATCGCGCCGCGGTCTGTTCGGAACTTTTTTGGCCAAAGCTTGCTGTGTCCGTTGTATATTCCTGGTCAGACCTTTTACCGCATGCTCTAGAGCCTCGACAGTATCAATCTGGCCCGGAATACACGTCAGGTCTTGTAGTCGTTTCCGATATTCGCGAAAATCGAAATTTTCGTATGAATATCGAAAGTCGTTCGTTTGGGTGCGCTTTAAATCCCTAATGTCGAGGTAAATGGGCAAATGGTCACTGCTGAGGGCGTCTATAACCACCATCTCCGTGAGATTGGCGAGTCCTTTGGCTATTCCGAAATCAAGGAAAGATGGGTTCATTCCACTGTTTGGATAATGCGTTGGAGATGAAGTGGGCATAACTAGTAGGCCATTGTCGCGAACGTAGCTGGCTAGGAAATTGCCAGCTGCGTTTTTCCGTCCAGGATTATTAAATAGTGGATGGCGGGCGTTGAAATCTCCCATAAGCAACACCCTATTGGTGTTTGAAAAAAATGGATCAACGTCAGTGGCCTGTAAGCGAGCAGAAGTAGAGTACCCACAGTAGATCAAAACACCATCATAAAGCTCAACGCCATCGTTCTCTATTACTGACTGCCTGCATGGCAGTCTCCTGTATGGGATTGTTGCTTTGATCGCTATGGCCACTCCACCCCTTAGACCGGGCCTATCGGCACGCTCGAGCCTGTACCCCCGGATTGTGATTCTGTCTCCGGGGCGCAACCATGTTTCCACGATTAACGCCACATCGACGTCCTCAGACCCGAGGAACTGCTCGAACTAACCGAGATGACTCCGGAGTCCACATGAGTTCCATTCCCCAATCCTCATAGGACACAGTTGACAATATCAATACTTAAAAATCGAAGCTGTTAATATCTTCATTGAAGAACTGCGCTGAGACTAGGAATTTGTCTGTCTTCGAGACGCAACCCCTCAATGCAGCGCTGTAAAATCTTACCGCTTTGATCACATCCTCCAAGTTGATTTGCGACGACAGCGCGGCGAATTCCCGCTGGACACTGCCCAGCATTTTTTTTTTGTTTGCCCGGCGGCGGCTGGAGGATAAAAATCTTCTCGAAGACACCCACCCCAGCACACACACCCAGCTTGGATTTCTACCAACTAAAAAACCCCCATTTTTGACTGCAAATTTCCGGGAGTTATCCTTTAAAACTTGTGGTCTTCTTTAAGAATGGTTCAGCTTTGGCATCCGTATGCCTTCACCTCTCATTCTCTCCATGCTAGCTAGCTGCTAGAATGGGCATCTTACTAATTTTACACAAGCACTATACTACTTAATTCTGCCTAATCACACTATCTTAAAAAGTTATTGACTTACGGCACTCTGCAGTAAACTGCTGTACCTATTTGTTGCCCTATTGGTCCAGCTGGTGCCTGGGCCTCTTTTTCCTGGGCCCGTTGTCCTCTGGGGAGTAGGCTACGGCATTCCGGAGCTCTTCAAAGGGATGGTTTTCGGCCTTTTCGAAGGTCGTGGCTGCTTTTCGTTTCATTAGATCTCTCAATGGCTCCCACTCTAGGTCCCTGTAAATTTGCCGGTTACGGACAAACCAGGGAGCATCTATGGCCATCCGCAGAAGTTTATTTTCTGTGGCCTGGAGCTGCCTCAGACAGGTTTCTGACGCATATCCCCACGCTGTGGAGGCATACGTCATGGCCGGCCTGATGACACTTTTGATGAGTAGCAGCTTGTTCCTTAAACTCATCTGGCTTCGTCGGCTCAGCAGGGGATACAGCGTTGCCGCTCTAGCCTTTGCCTTGTTGATCGCTGTCTTCACATGTTGCCTCCAGGTCAGCCTCTGATCTAAAACAACACCTAGATGCTTGAAATTACTTGCCCATGGGACCTCTTCTCCGTCAAGATTGATATTCCCATCAATCTTTTCTTGTTTTCTTCCAATTAGGATGGCCTGGCTCTTTGTTACGTTCACCTGCACTTTCCATTTGATGAACCACTTTTGTAGTTCGTCCATGGCAAGTTGCAGGTTTCGACGCACGTGCTCTTATTGCCACGAAGATGACAGCAGAGCTGTGTCGTCCACGAAAAGCGCCAGGGTCGTCTTGGCGGTCCGAGGAATGTCGCTAGTGAAGATGTTGTATAGCATCGGGGAGAGTACCGCTCCTTGCGGCACTCCAGCTTCTGTGCTTCTGTCTTCTGACCTGCAGTTCCCAACTTTGACGCTGAAGGTCCTTCTGCAAATATAGCTGTCGATTAACTGGCACATTTTCTCACTAATACCTGTTTCCAGCATTTTGAAGATTAATCCGTCTATCCACACTCTGTCAAAGGCTCTTGCGACGTCCAGAGCGATGATGCCGGTTGTCCTGTTCTGGTTCATTTCCTTGGCACATCTTTCAACGATCCTGAGCAGCTGTAGTTCCGTGGAGTGTTTACCACGTGACCCAAACTGTTCAGGCGGCAGTAGCTCAAGCTCACTCGTTTCCCTCGTAAGCCTCCCTAAGATAACTCGTTCTGCTATCTTGCTGAGGCTGGACAACAGGCTGATGGGCCTGTAGTTCTGGGGAAAGGTCCTGTTCTTCTTGGGCTTCGGGAGCATAATTACGTCCGAGTGTTTCCAGACGTGCGGGAAATATCCATTTCTGAAAATGGCATTAATGAGAGTTGTGATAGTTACCAGCCCTTTTCTCGGCAGGTTCTTAAGCATCTTGTTGGTGATTCCATCTCTTCCAGGAGCCTTCCTCGTCCTTGAGTGCCTGATGATGGCCGCCACTTCACCTGGTGAGGTTGGTGAGATGCTGCTGTCCACCTCTTTTGTCCGGAATTTCCGAACAACTCGTCTGACGGCAGTTTCGTGCTCGTCGTCTTCGTCTGGGTGAGTGTTTTCCCTGGCCTCTCTCTCGATCGTATCTGCAAAAGTTTCCGCTTTATCACTGTTAGTATATACCAGACCTTGCACTCCGTGTAGAGCTGGTATCTTGGTGTCTTCCTGCCGGAGAGCCTTTTGGAGTTTCCAGATACTTTGGTCCTCTGGCCCTATCTCCCGGATGCGTCCTTCCCATTTCTGGTTCCGGTGTTCCCTGAGGGCTTCCTTCAGGATCTGGCCTTGGCGGTTCAAGACGATCATGTTGTCCTCTGTGGGCTGCCTTCTGTACGTCCTGCGCAGCCGTGTGTGGTTGGCGATTTTCCTGCGAAGGTTTGCTGGTAGTTCCTCACGAGCTACCAGTACCTCCACAGTCACCGAACGTCTGGTGTATGCCTGCAGGATTGCCTCACCAAGTTTTCCTGCCGCTGTTTCCAGGTCCTCTTCCGTGGTAATCTGTGGAATAATCTGATTATGGAGTACCTCCGTGAACATAGACCAATCAGTGGTAGTCCTTGATCCAAGAAGTGGAGTTGTTTCTTCATCGCCACAACTCAATATAATTGCGTTATGGTCCGAAGTCCCCTCCTCTATGGTCTCAATGGTTAACACCTGCCGGATGTTCTTGGCAATGGCAACGTCTAACATCTCCGGTATCCCAGTTCCTGATGGGATCCTTGTCGGAACCTCAGGACCCATGACGACTGCATTGTGGGTTTCAACTGCTTCTGCTAATGCCCGACCATTCCTGCAAGTGCAGGAACTATTCCACTCCGTGTTCTTACAGTTCAGGTCTCCGATTAGTAGCCTAGCTCGGTTGTTGCCCAGCAGGGTCTCAATGTCCTATGGTGCCAGTTGCGCCTTGGGGGCCTTGTAGGCAGATGTCACTGTCACAGGTCCCCTGGTGGTGTTGACTTGCACGCTAATGGCATGCAAGTGAGTGTCTTCAATGCCAATGCTGTGATGGTCTATGTCCTTTCTTATTAGAATGGCCACTCCTGGTCGTCTCGTTGCACTGTCGTACCTGTAAATGAAGTAATTAGTAAAGCTCACTCTGTTATTAATGCCTAGCAGGGTTTCCTGAAGTGCCATCACTTCAGGTTGTCTGCTTTGCAGGAATTCGTCCAGTTCTGGACGTCTACTCTGTAACCCGTTTACATTCCACGAGGCCACTTTGAAACTCGCTGGCCGTTTAGCCATTGAGTTTGTTAAGTAGCGCCTGCAGAATGCTTGCCAGTTCCTGGTGGTCCATTTGGCGGGCTGCTGCGGGCTTGGATGGTCGGGCTTCCCTGCGGGCTACCGGGATCTTCTTTTTGGGGTACTGTGGGCAACCCCTCCAGCTGGCTGGGTGTCCCTCTGTCCCGTAGAGTGCGCACTTGCTATTGCGCACTTCGCCTGCTCCAGGCTTTGGTAGCGGGCACTCACTGCTCCTGTGGTTTTCACCACACTTCACGCACCTCGGCTGGTACGTGCAGTTCCGCTGCGAGTGTCCGTACCTCTGGCAGCGGTAGCATTGCCCAGGCTCCTGTGACTTCCTCTTGGCCTCCAGCTTGACCACCAGGTTAAACAATCTGGACACTTTCCAGATGTTTTTGCTGGTGGTCTTCACCAAGACCAGTCCCAGTCGCTGCTTCGTTCGGCGGCTGAGCATCTGGAACGCTTCCGCGTCCCCGATGCCTTGTCCTCTTAGCTCCTCCTCAATCTCGGCAGCGTCATAATCATTAGGGAGCCCCCTAATGACCACATGCGTCTTCTTCTCCTCCGGAAGCGTGTATGTGAAGTACCGCCTCTGGAGGTTTTCCAGGAGTTGCGTCGTCCTCCTGAAATCAGAAGGGGAATTAGTCAGGATACGTATCCCTTGCTTAGTAGTTGTGGCTTTGGCCACAACAATTCCTGCTGCGTCCAGGGCTTTACTGAGCTGCTTCCAGCTCTGGCCCTTCACATTGATTGGCGGAATTTTTTCCGCCCTTTTGTTGGTGACCGGGATGTCTGTCTCCATCCCGGTTACCTTCTCGATTGAAGCCGCTTCCACGGCTTGCTCGCGCCTTCGCTTCCTGATTTCCTATGACCCAGGTTGCAGGATGGCAGTGGCTGGGGTCTCCCTGGATGGCCCTGCTATGGCCACCGCTTGCTTTTTCCCAGCTGCAGTCTTGTGGGCTACCGCGGGGGTTTTCTTGGGCCCCTGTTGTTTGGGAGCCGCTTTCACTGCTGCACTAAAGGTGGCCGGAGCCCCCTTTGGTGCAGCAACCGCCCTCCTAGGCGATCCTGCGGTGGAAAGGTAGTCAGCGAGCAACTGTGTTAGTTTGCGGACTTCCCCCGTCAGTTCCGCAATCTGCCTCTTCTGCTGCTCTACCTCCTGCTGCAGCTTCTTTTCCAGCGCTGTTTTGGGCGCCATTGATTTAATGGCTCGGTATTGAAAAATACCGCCGAATTTCCTCGATATTGAAAAATACCTGTACTCTGTGGAGAGATAATGGTTAGTAGCACAATCGTTATGCTTGAACAGCTGATCGGATGAACTGAATCTTCGATTCACACACGACTGACTAGCACAAGCGAGCTCGATCGACTGACTAGTGCCCAGCATGGCCACCGCGATCCCATTATACCATGGGCTCGGTGGGCGGAGCTCGTCGGGACAGCTTCGTGCTGCCTCAGCGGAGGAAACTCCGCTAATGAAGGCGGTAGCGGGGGCAGCATGGTCCTGTTGGCGTGACTTGGCGCCATGGTCCTGCTGCTTAGGGGTGAAGGGTGGATCGGGCCAGGGGCTCGACTTGTTCGGCCCCAGGCTGGCTTCGTTGGAAGAGGAGCAGGGACGAAACGCTGCTTCTCCGCCGGGACTTGCGCCTGTTTATAAATGTAGACTGGGCAAGCCTCGTCAAAGCTACGATGAGGCCCACCGCAGTTAGCGCATTTTAGTGTAGCTCCAACGGGGCAGGCGGTGATTTCATGCCCCCCAGCGCATCGGGATCATTTAAAGTCCCGGTGGCAGTTCCCGGAGACATGGCCCCAGCCCTGGCATCGACAACACTGTGTCCCTTCCGGTTTTTGCGGGTTTCCCACGAAACCCTGACACTGCACACCACCCTGGCCTCTGCGTTAAGCCTTCGGAGGGTTGCCTTGTCGCTAGTGACGACCAGGTAGAACGGCCTGAAGAGTGTCTTCATTTTGAAGACACTTCTCACCTCCAGTCCTTTGTCTGTCAGATCGTCCTTGATGGCAGTCGGATCGACATTCCCCGCCAGGCACCTCAAGACGAACGCGTGTGTTTTTTGCGACGAAGGGGCTTAGTTGTGGAACTGGCTCTTGTCCTCCTCCAGGGATCGTTTTACCGCCGCCCAGTCCATAATGCTGCTGCAGTACACGATTAACGAAGCCTTCGTGTACTTCAGCGTGAACGGCTGACTGATGATGGTTTTTAGACCACCAATCAGCATTGTGTGATTGCTGGGTTTTCCAGCGATCACAATTGGCGGCGGCTTTCTGTCTTCTTGGGCTTGCCTGCAACCGCTGTAGGGCTCTCACCAACTGCTTCCCGTTCAGTCCTTACGCTGGTGTTGGGAAGTGTTGGAGATTCATCTACGATTGGCGGGTGGATGGGCGCAAAGCGATTTTTCAGCGTCGTGGAGGCCTCTGGAGCAACAATCAGCGTGCTCCACACCACAGCGGAGAAAAATTAAGAAACTAGCGCAATACAAAAAAACTGGCACTACTGACACAATTGACGAAAACGGAATAGAACGTTACACAGACAAAGAGAATGCGGACGCGTTCGCCAGACACTATCAAAGGGCCTTCAGCATATCGACAAACTCTAACTTCGACAATGACAACTGGAACTTGATCAACGGCTGCTACTTGAACTATTTTAACAGCTCACTAAACTATACCTACAAACTGATCACAGTCAAAGAGTACGATGAAGCCCTAGCGCATATCAAAAACACAGCACCCGGAAAGATAAAATAAAGGCAAAACTCTTTAGAAGCCTAACTTAAGAAACACACAAACTGATCCTAACTGAATTGAACTACTGTATCACAAAAAACAAAATCCAAAAAACATGGAAAAACGGCTTAATAATCCCTATATCCAAAAATGGACTGGACAATACACAACCGAGCAACTGCAGACCAATTACACTACTCTCAATACTAAGCAAAATTTTTGAATACATAATAAAGCAGCGGCGTGAAAAAGTGATTGGAAAATATATACCTACCTACCAATTTGGTTTCAAACAGCATCACTCGACTATTCATTCGCTATTTATTTTGGCCAACAATATACAAACGACTCACCTAACAGAAGGTCGACGTGTCTATTCATGGACATTAACAAGGCCTTTGACAGTGTCTGGCATATGGGCTTACTCTACAAACTTCACAAACTCCACGCACCATCATATCTATTTCACATCATAAAAAAAAACTTACTTGAAAACAGACTACTACAAGTACGAATTGACAACACATTATCTTTTTCTTTTTCCCCTGAACAAGGGCTCCCGCAAGGATCCCCGCTCTCACCATTCCTATATAATATATACTGCCATGATATCTATAATTATCACTTACCAGACAAAAACCAAATAGACAAATCAGCGTACATGTTACTATACGCCGACGATACTGCACTAATAGTACACGACAAGACCACTGAAAAAGCGACTGAAAGACTCCAAACACTAACGAACAATACAATGTCATGGTTCTATAAATGGAGACTAACACCAAACGCGTCAAAAAATCAACTTCTACTCACAAACCACCGACTCAACGCTGACTCCCCTACAATAATTGCAGACGGCCAAACGACATAAAATGACATAAAATACCTCGATGAACCATACAAATGTGAGGGCAGAAACAATAAAGAGAACAAAACACTTCCGATCACTAACCTACAAAGACAGAGGAATTAGCACAAACACCGCCACCAAAATATATAAAGCTATTTGTAGACCCTTGCTAGACTATGGACATATACTCATGACCAACGGAACAGAAAAGACAAAACCTTATATACAAACAACAGAACAAATTGCACTAAGACTAATAACACGAATAAGACACCCCCAAAACCCACTACACAACCCCTCCACCCAACTACTATACGAACGCACAAACATGACAAAGATTTCGGAAAGACTCATACATCTACAGACAAAATGGACAAACAACCCCTACAACTGGACCATACTGAATCCCCTTTGTCTTACTAGACCAACCAGACAATCCCGCTTCCGTTTCCCTACATCAACGCTACTCGAACACTTACCAACGCAACTGACTACTGGACAATACAATAATTTTTTCCTGTCATTAGAATTGGAAAGTTTATTTAAAAAGATTATTAATCTAGAATAAGAGAATTTTCATCTTTGTTTTTTATTTATATTAAGACTACATGTATTAAACAAGGGCAGAAAGACCGATAGGTCCATAGCCTTTTTTAGAAATAAAGATGTTTACTACTACTAATTCATTAGGAAAAACACTCTATAATAGTATATTATATACATATGTAGGTCGAGAAGTAAGCTATTATATAACGAGCACCTTTATATCCTGAGGCGCATAGCGCCCTATACGCCCTATATAATGTGCGAGGTATTTAATAGCCTTCTCGCCCGAAGTCTTGGTCTTGGGTGATTCAAAATTGGCGTCTTTCCTTGTAAGGGGTTATAGGGGCTCACTTGGAGAGTACGATATTTGCTTCAAATTACGAAAATTTTGGATATTAAAGAAGTACTCTTCTACAAATTTTCATGAAAAGTCAAAGCGGCAATCATGTTTTTTTTGTCATCATCACTGTTTCGTATATGTCGATGGTCGACCAGAGGGATGATGGGTGACAGGGTGGCGATGCGCGACAAGATAACCAAGAAGGCGAAGAGGCAACACGGGCGAACAGAAACGACGCTTTTTCATACACATGTGCACTTGATCAATAATAAAGACCCAAGCAATTGTTGCTATTGATGGAATACTGGTTTCAATCTTAACACACGAAACACTGGTCCTTCGAGCCGGATAAAACAACAGTGAACCAGAAGAAAGTGCAGAAAACCAGTGCCAAATCAAGATCGAGCAGGTCAGTCCCTTTTACCATTTGTCCATTCTACCGAGTATTGCGTTCATTTGGGGTACTTGAAATCATTATTCGTCGCGTATTGCGTAGTTTATGCGAAACAATTCATTTGATAACACATTTAGACGTCACCAAATTCAGATTATTTTGAGCAGTAACACGAGTCTTCCGTCAAAATGGCCACCAATGACGATCATTTGAAAGCTTTAACAAAAAACGTGGATCACTAAAAGCGAAGTTAACCATATTCAACAGATTTCTAGAGGCATTTGAAAGCTCGGATAATGGCGTCAGCGAAACGGAGATAGTGGAACTTCGGGAGAGAGTAACGGGTTTTGAAGCCATTTTGAAAGCATATGACGATATCCAGAACGAGATCGAGTTTGTTGCGGAAGATTCGGAAGCGCAATATCAAGAACGCGAGGAATTCGAACAAAAATTTTATAAACTTCTGTCCAAAGCAAAACAAAACTTATCAAAACGTTGCAAAAATCAAAACGAAGCTTCTGAAATCTTGTCAGAAGGTTCCGCTACTCATTCGGTCTCACTGGAAACAGTCAAATTGCCGGAAATAGAGCTCCCTAAGTTTGATGGGTCTTATGAAGCGTGGATGGAATTTCGCGATATTTTCGAGTCCCTGATTCACGACAATAATCAATTAAATCCTATTCAGAAATTTCACTACTTGCGAGCTTCACTGGTTGGCTCGGCTAAGCAAGTTGTTCACGCATTAGAATTCAGTGCTAATAATTACAGTATTGCTTGGAATACATTATGCGACAGATTCAATAATAAGCAAATTTTGATTCAAAATCACTTAAAAGCCATTTTTAGCTTGCAAAGCATGACAGCCGCATCGGCTGAAAAAATTCGGTATTTATACGAACATTTATTCAAGCATTTAAGCTGTCTTCGACAGTTAGGCGAACCTGTGGATGCATGGGACACAGTTCTGATATACGTTTTGTCCAGAAAACTTGATTCATGTACGGCCCAAGAGTGGGAAAAGTACAAAGCGAGTCGCGATTCAGTAAAGCTAGACGAATTCAAGGGTTTTCTGAAAAATAGGGCACAGTTACTAGAAACAGTCGAGACCAATCTTCAACACAACGTAACAAAATCTCGAGAAACGTCTAAATTTAATGTTTCAAAAGCAAACAGCTACACAAGGGGCCTCGTTAGTCACAGCGGAAAAAAACGAACAAGGTAATAAAAAATATTCCTGTTTGTCTTGTCACCAAGATCACAGTCTATTTTATTGCCCTGATTTCTTGCAATTATCCGTTAAAGAGCGCATCTCAAAGGTCAAATCCTTACAGCTTTGTTTAAATTGTTTGAGAAAAGGACATTTGTCTAAAGATTGCAAGTGGACAGGTTGTAAAATTTGTGGTCAAAAACACAATACTACACTGCATTTACCTCTTCAAAGCGCAAATCCAATAGCAGTTGTGAATCAACCACGTGAAATTGCTCCAGATGACACAACGACTACAAATACCACGAACTGCCACTCTGCCACTACAAAGGGTTGTATTTTATCCACCGCACGAGTTATGGTTGGCAGATACGGGTCCAGAAATTATATGACAGCTCGAGCCTTGCTGGATTGCGGCTCACAATCCAGTTTTATTACTTCAGATCTTTGCTAAAAAACTTAATTTAGAAAAAACAAAGACCAAATTGGTGGTTTCCGGTATAAGCGAGAGACTGTCATTTTCCGATTATAAATGTAACATAACCATACAATCGATTCATAATTCACATTCCTTCAACCTATCTTGTTATGTACTTGATAAAATTACAAGCGACTTACCGGATGCGCGAATAAATATACAGGAATTAAATATACCAGTAAACATAGAGCTTGCTGACCCAAATTTTCACATTCCGGATTCAATAGATATTTTAATCGGTGCTGAGGTATTTTGGCAGCTTTTATGCCCTAATTTGGGTGAGTTGAATCCACCTAACCCAAGTCTCCACAAAACTCTTTGGGCTGGATCGTTGCCGGTCCATTGAGCATTCCTATTCCGAAATCGCGGTGTCATTTAAGTCAAACAATCTCCCTTCAAGAACAACTGACAAAATTTTGGGAAGTTGAAGAAGTGCAAATCAAACAGCCGTGGTCTGCAGAGGAGCGATTGTGCGAGGAGCATTTTGTTAACAATTTTTCATTCGATTCAAACAATAGATTCGTGGTTTCCTTGCCTCTCAAGGAACCTGCAACTAAACTCGGGAATCTTTCAACATTGCACTAAAACAGTTTTTAGCATTGGAACGGAGATTAATGTCAAACGATACAACGCGAAAACTTTATACGGATTTTTTAGACGAATACGAAAGATTGGGTCATATGACATTAGTTCCGGAACACGAAGTCGATGAGAGACCGGAATACTTCATGCCTCATCATGGAGTACTAAAGGAATCGAGTACGTCTACAAAATTACGTGTAGTTTTTAACGCATCATCACCATCTTCTAGCGGTCTATCATTAAATGATTTGCAAATGACGGGTCCAATCATTCAGCAAGACTTGTTATCAATCATTATCAGATTTCGCATTCACCATATTGTTTTGTCAAGCGACATAAAGAAAATATATAGGCAGGTGCTCGTGGATCCAAAAGATCGGAGCTTACAAAAAATCGTTTGGCGTTCAAACCCAAACGTGCCCATAAAAACATATAAATTAAATACGGTTACTTACGGAACGACAGCCGCATCATTTTTAGCGATACGCTGTCTTCACGAAATCGCTGCGGAATGCGAAAAGGAACACCCTGGCATATCACACATCATTCGAAATGATATGTACGTCGATGATTTATTAACTTGTGTAGATACTCCTTCAGAGGCTAAATACGTATACGAAAATGTGTCGCAGATCTTGAAAAAAGAGGGCTTCGAATTGTGTAAATGGAAATCGAATAATGCTCACATCATATCCGAAACAGATATCGATACCACTTCAAATGAAGTGTCTTTCGGTGCCAATAAGGAAAATAATTCAAAAACGTTAGGACTCTTGTGGCAGTGCAAAGAGGATACGCTCTCATACGAGATTCAAGGCGTAAAATACTCAAAACCGGAGACAATCTCCAAACGCATGATCCTCTCTAGAATTGCTTCCATATTTGATCCCCTCGGGTTGATTAGCCCGTGCATAATAGTGGCAAAAATATTCTTGCAAAAACTCTGGCAGGAAAGGTTAAGCTGGGATCAACCCTTGCCGCCAAACAGCCTTAAATCGTGGCTAGAATTTCTGAGGACCTGTATTCATTGAATGAGTTGACCATTTCCAGGCGAATTATTTGCAGCAATCCAACACGTATCGAATTGCAACGGCTTTGCGGACGCTTCCGAAGCTAGTTACGGAGCCTGCATCTACATCGTCTCCAAAAATCCGCAACTTATTATATCTCATTTATTGTGTGCAAATACGAAGGTCGCGCCAACTAAAGTCTTTAACAATTCCTCGGTTAGAGCTTTGTGCCGCTTGTAAACATTGTCCATGCTTATTTCAAAGGTTAGTCAATCTCTCAATATTCAAATGACCAAACACTTATTGTTGGTCGGACTCATCCATTGTTTTAGCCTGGCTTCAAACAAGCCCAAGCACATTGCAGCCATTGTATCCAATCGCGTTGCAGAAATCCAGAATTCGACTCAGTCATATCAGTGAGGCATGTTCCCTCTCTGGACAACCCTGCTGATATCGTTTCACGTGGTATCAATCCAAAACAATTATTAACTTCACGATTATGGTTCATGGTCCTGATTGGCTAATGGAAGATTCAACTAATTGGCCAAACATTCTTCAGGCCCCTGTAAAGGAACTACCTGAGAAAGCGCAAGACTTGCTGTAGCTGTACGAGTAAACCCAATCGGGTTTCGCTTTGAGCGTTTTCTCAAAGTTGTCTATTTTAAAGCGCTCATTTGCATTTGCCACGTAGATTCCTTCACAACTGTCGAGTCCCAAAGGAGTTGCGAAAGGTGTCTGCACTGTCGGTTGACGAAATTAACGACAGCTTTTATGGTACTAGTAAGACTGGTTTAACAGGAGTCGTTTTCTGTGGACTACGCGTGTCTGAAGAACGGCGAACCATATCCAGCAAGAGCTCAATTTTAAGTCTACATCCGTTTATTGACGAGTCCGGCTTATTCGTGTTGGAGGTCGATTGAGTAACTCTGACTTTCCTTATTCGAAAAAACACCCAATTTTGCTGTCTACTAAGCATCATTTCACAAAATTATATTTTGAATGCGAACATTTAAAACTGCTACATGCCGGCCCTCAATTGCTTTTAGCATCGATTCGTGACACCTTCTGGCCCATATCCGGTCGCAATTTTGCTCGAAAAATTATTAAAAATTGCGTAAGATGCGCTAGATTTAATGCTCGACCAGTTCACCCCATCATGGGCGATTTGCCGAAGGCACGAGTCCAACCAAGCAGTCCCTTCTCCACAGTTGGCGTGGATATGCTGGACCATTCATGATGAAGGATAAACCTGGCCGTGGTTGTAAGCCCATCAAATGCTGGGTTGCTTTGTTTATATGCTTTTCTACGCGTGCGATTCATTTTAGAGCTGATACTATCTCTTAGCGCTGACGATTTTTTACAGGCTTTCAATCGGTTTATCAGCCGTCGAGGGAAAACCGACCGAGGTTTATTCTGATAACGGAACAAAATTTATTAAGGCAAATAAAGATCTTAAGGAAATGGGCGAGTTCTTAAAAAACAATGATTCGAATCTTGTGCATCAGTAACCAGTTTAGGTATTAAGTGGCATTTCATCCCAACAAACTCCCCACATTTCGGGGGGTATTTGGGAGGCGGGTGTTAAGAGTCTTAAGCATCATCTGAACGGGTCATGGGTAATAATACTTTATTCTTTTATCATTTTCAAACATTACTTACTCGCGTTGAAGCAATACTCAATTCCCGACCCTTATCTCCTCTCAGTGCTGATCCCGATGATCTCACCCCTCTTACCCCCGCTCATTTTCTGATCGGAAGAGTAATCACGACAACGCCATAAGGATCCGTATCCAGTATCCCGGTTAACCGTCTTCGCAGTACCAACATGTGCAAAGGCTATACGAGCATTTTTGGAAACGCTGTGAGTAGAGAATACATCAGCGAGCTGCAGCAACGCAAGAAATGGAGGACGAACGAGGGTGGTCTGAGTCCTGGCCAACTTGTGCTCGTAAAAGGACGACAATCTTCCTCCAGTCAAATGGCGAATGGGACGATTCCTACAATTGATCAGTGGAAGAGACGGCGTATCCAGAGTGGCAAAACTGAAGACGGCCTGACGGGAATCTGACACGGGCTGTTATCCGACTCTGCCCTCTACCAATTGTCAGTTAGACTTTCCAAGGCCGGGGGGCATGTTTCGTATATGTCGATGGTCGACCAGAGGGATGATGGGTGACAGGGTGGCGATGCGCGACAAGATAACCAAGAAGGCGAAGAGGCAACACGGGCGAACAGAAACGACGCTTTTTCATACACATGTGCACTTGATCAATAATAAAGACCCAAGCAATTGTTGCTATTGATGGAATACTGGTTTCAATCTTAACACACGAAACAATCACATAGTTAGAGGTAGATAGCCTTTGTCCAATAATAACAAGCATTTGTCAAACTGTGACTTACTTTGCAGCTCCTTTCACAAAATGTACACCAACATCGAATTTGCGGATATGCGATTAGTTTTGGGGAAATGCCACAGTAACATAGCAGACGATGTAAGAACTTACAACCAATAAAGGGATGGAAACACTGGACGATTGGCTCCAGGAATTGGCGCAGTCAGTGGACGATCTAAAGGTGCTCGGGTTCCAGACACAGAGGAACAGGTATGGAGATAATTACAGCTGAGCCTTCGAGGAGTGCTCGAAGCATTGCACAACAACTGACATTTTCTCAGGCCCAGGATTATTGTCCCAATAACTACCTCGAGGAAGATACACAGGACACAAAGACACATTAAATCTCTGCTCTTCCGAATACCGGTACAAATTGAACAGGAGTTAATTAATCTAATACGAGAAGCTGCTCAAAATATCAGCCCAGTCTACTTCGAAGAGTGCACAGTAAAGGGATTGGGGCACAAACATCTTTGGAGTTAAACGGACAGAACTTTGAACACCTTTTGTACTTTAACAACTTAATTGTATGCTATTTTATTAATAGATCATTGATACATAACCTTCCACAGGAGGTTTTTGTAGACAGAAGTGGGGTATTTAGGTATTTCACTCATCTGCCCCAAAACGGTTGGCAGCACTGACGGCAAAGTGACGACGTTCTCCTAACCTCAAAATATTTCATTGTACACCTTTTCTATTTGTGTTTACCCATGGTTACATGCAGTTGTAATAATCAGGAAGCAACAGGTATCTACGTAATTTAATGAGGCCACATTACCTTGAGAAGCACTGTTTCTCAAGGTTATTACCTTCCTTCTGACCTAGTTTCCTGCAAATATCTCAGTTTCGAATAACAATTAATATTTTTTTATTATTTTACTGTACTCCCCCACGAGGAATCACCCCAGAGAAATCACGCCAATTTTTGAGTCACCTTATAGGATTTTTTTTGCTACTAACACGGATAATTTGCGAAAATTGATTTAATTAGATTTTGATTAGATTAATTCCCTACCTCAACGCGCTACTCGAACGCTTAAATCGGAACTGACTATTGAAACCATAAATTTAAAGATTGCTGTTTGTAAGAATTAGAATTATAAAATTGTTAACCGAAAGTAAGATAATTTTTACCTTTATTTGTTTATTTAGATTAAGACTGCATGTACAGGATGGGCCACTAAGAGAGGTGGTCGGCCGTATCTCACAAACTATTAGTCGTATCGATTTCGGTTAAAAAAATATATGAGTAAAGTGACCAAGAGAAATTGCTGGAAATTACTTACAAGTTCGCAAAATGGCCGCTAGAGGACGAAATTGCACCAGTAAATTTTAAATACTGATTTTAAGCGTTATAGGACAGGCTATGGTAGGTTGGAAATACTTTCATTCTGTTCTTGACAGAATTTCACTTATTTTTTGTGGGAGTGTTATTGTTCTAGCCAGTCAAATAAAGTGGTGAGGGAAAGTCAAATATTGGTTCAAAACGTTATGGATAGCTCCGTATTGGCTTAACAAAACTCAAAATTTTAATTCTAGTTAAAAGCTCTTTATTTACTTTAACTCATGCGATAAAATATTCGCCCTCATGATTGCCTCTTTGGTCGCGATAGTGCGCGTTATCAAAGGTCGTCAAACTTTGTCGTTTTCCTCCAATTTTTTAAATGTATTGATATATAATATTTAAGCTGCTTAGAAAGAGAACGACAAACGAAATAAAATAGTGAAAACCGCATATCGATAAATTTTTCGCAACCGAAGATATAGCAAATTTTATAACGAATACAGTTTATACCGTTTTAACGTCAAGTATTCGTAATAACAAATTAATTTGTTTGACAATCTTCGGCAGGAAGTTGATCATCAAGGTCGATTTAGTGTCAATGTCTGATGCGGCATAATTGGGAGACAAATTATTGGTCCATTTATATTTCAACAGAAGTAAATGGAAATATGTATTTAGATTTGTAGATATGTATTAGACCGTCAACAAGACGGGACCCTGCTGATTTCTCCGTAAATGTCCGTCAATTTTTAGACAACGCTTATCGCGATGTATTTCAGAGTGCGCAGAGTGTATTTCATCCGCAGGAATACTCATAATGCGTGAAATATAGCAATCGGTTCCTATCAGGGTCAATAATTGCCATGGTTTTTAATATCATTCTTATTATCAAATTGTCTATATCTTCGGTTGCAAGAATATATCGGTGTGCGGTTTTCACTATTTTGTTTCATTTTTTTATCCTCTTTCTAAGCAGCTAAAATTATATATCATTACATTTAAAAAATTTAAGAAAAACGAAAAAGTTTGACGACCTGTTATAACGAGCCCTCTGGCGGCCAAAGTGGCAAATGGTCGAATATTTTACAGCAGGTGTTAAGGTAAATAAAGAGCTTTACAACTGAAATTTAATTGTTGAATTTTGTTAAGCAAACACGGAGCTATCAATAACTTTTTGAACCATTATTTGGCCTTCCCCCACCACTTTATTTGACTAGGTAGAAGATGAGACTGCAACAAAAAATAGGTCAAATTCTCTAAGGAATAGGACTAAAGTATTTTCAACATGCCTTAGCTGATCTGAAACTTCAAAAATCCGTATTTAAAATTTACTGTTGCAATTTCGTCCTCTAGCGGCCATTTTGCGAACTTGAAAGTCATTTCCAGCAATTTCCCGTGGTCTCTTTATTCATATTTTTTTACCTGAAATCGATACGACTAACGGTTTGTGAGATACGGCCGAGCACCTCTTTTAGTGGCCCACCGTGTACAGGGACATTTTTTAGGTGTCTCACCCACATTACTACTTCCCTATTACCCTTCTGAAAAGTTTTTAAAGCATAATCTGTAATCGAATGTAGGAAGGAATTTAGATCAGCGCTTAGAAATCTTGTCAGATGTCAAATTTGACAGTTTGGACGCCATCTTGATTTTTTTAAATGGTATCATTTGGATATTTTTACAGCATCGGATAGACCATTGAGAGCTGGTTTCAGAAATATATAATTGTTTGCCCTTTGCGTTGAAAAATAATCGAGATTCAGTGAGTTTAACACTCCATATCGAGACCGTCAACGCAAAGGGCATGCAATTATATATTTGTGAAACCAGCTCTCAATGGTCTATCCGATGGTGTAAAAATATCCAAATGGTACCATTTAAAAAATCAAGATGGCGTCCAAACTGTCAAATTTGACATCTGACAAGATCTCTAAGCGCGGATCTAAATTCCTTCCTACACTCGATTACAGGGCAGAAAGACCGATAGGTCGATAGCCTATTTCCATGAGAAATAAAGATGATATATATATAGATTTTGAATTTCCAATTAATTTTCTGAAGTGTCGCGAAAAATTAGTGAATCTTAAAGTTGCAGTTATTTTAGGTCTAAGTGGAAATAGATAGAATAACTGTGTTTTTTAACAGTTTTTTTATCAGTAAAACACACAAGTGATTAACATTGTTGGTTATGTGGTACAATGCCCGGGTACCTACGCTCTCGTGGTATGCGTCCCCCTTTGTCCATTTGTGTTGATTCACCCCCACGATTCCGGTCCTGCGAACGCGACCACCATGGAACTCCTTCTTTCTCCGTTCCTTGACCTCCTCCTCCAAATTAGGGTGAAAAGACTTATCCTATTGCGGAAACATGTACATTGGTTCCTCGCTAACCCTTATTTCTATCTATGAAGTACTTAACCTACTTAAACTTTTTCCCTCTTTCCGCATCACCAGGTCGGCCCATTCCGTTGATTTTACTATGTCCTCGTCGTTGATTCCCGTCCTGAGTCTTATCGTTAAGTTTGTGGTTTCCGTGACAGTCAGGTCCAATTAACTGTAACCTGTTTGTCATTTCGCTCGTTGTAGCTTGCGGTTCCTACCGTAAGTTTTTGTTTAATGTTACTGGTCCATTGACTTTACGTACTTCTTTGTCTCCTGTGTACCACACATTAATCTTATATAAGTAGGTCATTATATAGTTTCTCTACGTGCTGCCATGTCCGCGAATTGTGTTCCAGGAGAGTTTGAATGTTGTTCTTATTGTGCAATCTCGCGGGCCCACCGTTCTGGCAAATTGTCCGTATAGTTGTCGTCCGTGTCACTTGTTGGCCCAGTATTCTGGCCACTGTCCTTGTCGCTTAGATCCCCTTGTCTTGGCCCATTCTTGTTCGTCTTAGTGTTATATTTGGTTTGTGCTCTCTGGTCACGAGTCGAATCCGTAAGTCAGCGCCGTCCCCGTCCAGCACTGTGCGCTATAGCGTTGTGTATGTTTTCCTTGTCCCTTGTCTTTCGCCCATTCTATCCTCGTGTGTGCCAATCCTTTCCATTGTTGTCGGTTGTGTTCCAATTGTGTATCTTGTAGTTCCCGTGATTGCCTTTGCTTGTCGTCCTTCCGC
>JAJTJO010000819.1:0-28710 GCA_024550625.1 Dendroctonus valens
TCCATGAATTAATTTTTTGCGCTAAAATATTTACTCGATTCTTGTTGGTTTAGCTGAAGGTAACAAGAGAAAGCCACCGGTAAAAAATATAAACCCTCTTTTAGAGTGTGCTCAAAATTAGTCGATTTTCTAACTGAAAAATTCATGAAATGTGATCATACTCTGAAAGAATGTTTTTCTTTTAATTAAAAGCCTTCAAATTGACAATTTTTGAGTTTGAAAACCCATGAATGAATTTTTCGCTGTAAAATATTTACTTTGAGAAATTAATTACATTGAGAAAATTAAAAAAAAAACATATTTCAGAGTGGGCTCAAAATTCATGGATTTTTAAACTGAAAAATTTATAATATGTGAGCACACTCTGAAAGAGTCTTTCGGTTTTTATATTCTTCAAATACAAGCATTTGCATGATTTGAATAGCTGTTTTTCTATTAAAAGCCTTTTAATGGACCAATTTTCACTTTGAAGAGCCAAGGGCTGAATCCATGAATTCATTTTTTGCCCCCAAATATTTGCTTGGTTCTTGTTGATTTAGCTGAAGATAAAAAGAAAACGCTTTCAAAGTGCGCTCAGATTTCATAGAAAGCTGTTTCTTTTAATTAAAAGTACTGTAATGCACTGAAAACTTGAAAATTTATGAGTACACAATCGATTAATTGATTTTTTGCCCCAAAACATTTGCTCGATTTTTGCTGGTTTAGCTGAAGATAACAAGAGAACGCTTGGCGTAAAAAAATATGAACACTCTCTCAGAGTGTGCTCACATTTCACTGATTTTCAAAAGCGCCCAGCAGCCCTTTAAAGCGCAATTTTCCCCCTTTGAAAATCCATAAAATGTGAGAACACTGAAAGAATCTTTAATTTCAATTTTCGTTTTTAACAAAAATTCCGAATCAATTAAACACTGTTTATGTCACTTGTGCATCTGCCACCACCTGAAATGGAAAATTTTGGAATACCTACACACTATGATTTTTTTTGTCCTCCTCGCGATTTTCCTCGAAACTCATACTTTAATTTTATTCTCCCAAACCAGGCCTCTTTTCAAATAAAGCTGTTCTTTATAAAAATATCCGGCTTGCTCCAGGGTACCAGGTGGCGATTTTTCCAAAAAATCTTCAATATTTACGCGACTAACAAAGATGAAGCAATTAACACGCCACTGGATGGAGGAGGTGAATGTCTATTAGTTTTTTGTTGGATAAGTAGGTATTAATTTTTATCTCAAGTGAAAAATTCCAGAAGCTTGCTTTTCGGCAATTTTTAGGATTTTTATCCAATGGATTTTTTTCATGTTAAACGTGTGGAAACAACCGAAAAAAGTCGCCCGTAAAAAATTGGCTCATTTGGTTGAATTCTGGGTGTTTCATTGAATTTAAAGTTTCACCCCCCGTAAGGAACATGTTGGTTGTTTCAATTTGGGAGTTCAAAAAGACAAAAAATTCACATGTTATTTTTTGTTCTCCCAAACCACGACTTCTTCCAAATAATAAAAAAATAAAATTGGCACATTGTGGATACAGACAAAAAAATCTTGAAAAAATAAAAATGGTACTAATAATGAACAACTATCCCAAAGAATTCTTCGAACCAATTTTAAAACAAAGAATTAATAAAATATACAATGCAAATAAATGGAACAACATAAATAATATAAAAAGAAAAAAGAAGGTGAAATCAAGTATGTATCATTACCGCACATACCAGAAATCAACACAAAAATAAAAAATGTTTTAAAACCGCATAAATATTACTATAGCGGAAAAAACTAAAAACAACTTGGCAAAAGAGTGTTTTACAAAATTTAAGCCTAGAAACGATAAGTTGGACACACCTAACGTAATATACAGGATTGACTGTTTGAACTGTGACAGCACATACTTAGGACAAACAGGGCAATATTTAAAGAAAAGAATATACGAACATAAGTATAGCTTAAGAAATGTTAACGAAGGTGCAACAGCATTAGCACAACATGCACAACAAAAGTTGCATGATTTTGATTTCGATAACACACAAATATTGATCAATGAGGACAACTATAATAAGAGAAGATCCATGAAATGATACAAATTAAGAAACATCAGAAGGCAATAAACTTCAGATCAGATACAGACAATCTTAGCTCTGTGTATCATACGCTAATTAGATGATCGCATGTATGAACTGATTGGACCAGGTAAATGAAATGTAAACATCTGATATTGAAGAATTGCCAAGCAATTCCTAGAATGCAAAGAAAAGACGAAAGATAAACAGTTTTTTTTGTTTCGCTCGCTTGATATCGAATAAAATATGGAAAATTCAGTGACCAGTCAAATGTGAAGTTGAAGGCAACTATATACGTAAGTTGAATTTAGATCTCTAAAACAATAGATTCTAGTCTTTTCCCAGACATGTTTGTCCTGACTCATCACCTGAAAACCAATGTTCTGGATGTACTTTTTAATATGTGTGTGATTTGTATTTTAATATGTGAATTTTGGTGAAAGTTTTCTATTTAAATTGATGATAACTGTAAATGTATATTTTGGACAAACTGATGATGGTGGATAAAGACACCGAAACGTATTTGTAACATTTTAAATAATAAACAATAAAATTGACTGAAACCCAGGAATACTTTGGAATGAATTTGTAAATAATGTCTCTCTGAACCATTAACTATTTGCATAACATCAATATTAAATGAAGATAAGTTTTCGGACTTAAAGTATTCCCAAAAATAAGCAATTAGTGTTATTGTTAGAGCCGTCTTCATTCAGCATCGTCAGATACTACTAGCATGGGTAGTCAATAAGCAGATTGCAGTTTCAGTTAGTTAATTGCAGTTGTACACTAGAAATTTTAAATGTCCTTTAGGTCACCCAGCAATAGAGCACCGCTAGATCCTGCACAAGTAGTTGTACATACACAACAATGAAATAATATCAGGCTGTTTGTTATTTTGATTTCCGTATGATCTTCTCAATGGTAAATAAAAACTGAAATTTTCGAAAACTGAAAACATTTAAATATTTTGTAATTCAAAATTAATGCCGCGCCATTTTTATTGTCTGATAAGCTCCTCCTCCTACCTAGTATGATTTACGTACATATTCTGACTAAAGTACAACAAACTTGATTTAAGATATAGATATTTTTACGTTTTGATAGGGCCTATAAAGTTTCAACCGGCGCGTACATTAGAAAATATAAGGACAAAGTCAGTTATCAAGAATTAACTTGAAAAGAAAAAAAGGAAACCCCCAATTTTGATAATCTGATCTCATTTCGTATTATAGATAGAGCTTGTTTCCAAAAGTGTTTAGTTTTCGAAATGTTGCCAATTAAATGTACTGCGGTATACTGTCCAGATTTCAGATTTCTCCTAATTAAAGTTTGCCGTATATCAATCGCGGTAGTTCCCGGTGGCACACCCTGTATAACTTAACGTTCCGACAGTTTATTTTTGAGTACGTTCTTCCATCGCCGATGGTGATCTTCTTGACGTAAGGTTGCTTACCCCTCAACCAGGACCATCATCTCAGCCTGATTGTGATGTATCTGTTTTGTCCGACTATGTAATATCTGAATTCGATTTTGCTGATTCAAAAAATTCAAAAGGGAAACTGCAAGTGTTATCAAAATCCACAACTGCTATAAATAGTACACCCAAAACCAATAAAGGTACTTTTCGTATTGAAATTTGAAAAAATACATATTTTTATGATTATTATTAGGCTTATACACGTTTTTTGCAGGTCTTCTAAAAAAAAGGCTATTTTGCGGCAAGTAAATGTAAGTCGGTATAATCAATTAACACCAAAGGCCAAGAAGTTGTACAAAATTGAGACTAAATTAAACGTGTCCGTTTCCACAATGAAAAATAAATTAACATCTTTCCAAGATCGTTTAGCTTTAGCGAAAAAAGTTGATGGCACTTAGAATTTCCAATATCTTTTGCGGAACGTTAATAGACCTACGTACACTTTTATTCAATGCCAAATTAGAAACCAGATGTTGAAGGGACAGGCTAGGCGTTACAAAATTGAAGAGAAAATTTTGGCCTTGTCTCTTTTTAAAAATAGTTCAAAGGGCTACAAATTGCTTAGCAAAATATTTGCATTGCCCTCTACAAGAACGCTTTGAATTCTGTTCCAAAATATACAATTCCACGAGGGTATAAAGCCAATTTTCGATAGCTTAGAAAAAGCCGTAGCAAAAATGAAGACACGTCAAGAGAGAATGTGCATCTTGATTTTCGATGAAATGGCCATCCAAGCAAACCTAGCGTATAAAGATATAACGATAAAATTATTGGTTTAGAAGATTATGGAGAAACTAAGGCACATTTTTTAAGAAATAACTTGCAACATAAATGTGCTGGATTTTTGGTTAATAAACAAGAAATTGTTCCGCTGTTTGACGTACCTCATTTATTTAAAGGTATAAGAAATAATTTATTAAACAAGCAGCTAATGTTCCAAATGGATGGAAAAAGTAAAATTGCAAAATGGGAGCATTTAGACCAGTTTTATCAATTGGATGCATCAATGCCATCACTACGAATCTGTTCTATATTAACAGATGCCCAAATTGTTCCATCGAAAATAAAAAAAATGAAGGTGAAGAATTGTACACAAGTGTTCAGTCACAGTGTGGGATCACTTATGAAGCGCTTTGCTCAATGGGGTAACAAAAACTTCTACTTCGATAATATTATAATAAGGTAATATTTTTCCTTGAAGATATCAAAGACAAAAATAGCCTTTTACCTAATGCAGTAGATACCGCGGATCTTATTTTATTTCTCGACCAGCTGTTTGATTTCCTGAATGTTCTGAAAAGAAATAAGTCACAAGCCAAACCTTTAAAACATCGCGTATCAATAAATTCGGAACATGAAGCGTTTTGGCGCAATTCACTAAACATACTCGAAAGTATGTTTTTTTTTCCTAAAAAACAGAAGAGGGTAGTGGTTCCAACTTTGAAAAACTTAAAGTTTACATTAAGAGGCGTTTTATATTTAAGATCAAAACTGTTAGTTGAAAAAAACTTTAGATTTATGCTAACAGGAGCCTTTAATCAGGACCCCCTAGAAAACTTTTTTAGTTCCGTCAGAAGCCATGGTGTGAGGAATAAGAATCCTGATGCCTCCCACTTTATCACCTCATTTAAAACATTAGTCGTTAACAATTACATGTCAAGCCATTCACCTAATTCCAACTGTGAAATGGACTGGTTTGGATAATTTAAGAAGTTTTGGACTGTGTTTGGATAATTTAAGAAGTTTTCTGACCGCCAAAAGTATACCTGAAATGTGTCACGGATATCGAGATCCTCCTCAAATGCCGACGATCTCAAAAATGTTATTTTTGGAAAGAAAACAAAGCTTGCCCGTTGTACAATTATTTATATGAGTGGAGCAATTGCGAAAATCATTTTAAAGGTTAAATGTTTCCAAAGTTGAGATATTTGTAAATACAATCTCCCTATTAGACGTGGTGCCGTAATGGACGATGATTTTATAGATGTTAGGCAGTATGATCAAGGACGTTTGTTCAGACCAGGAAATTATTTAAATTTTGTTATAACTCATTCATTAAATTTCCTGTTCTATTTAATACCACGGTTATGTACAACCGAAAATATTTCTCAATTCCTTTTCGATTTCTTAAAAAAGGAATTAAATTTTAAAATTCTGAATTGTCCTTTGCATAACTTAGGCGACAAAGTATGCCAAGTAACAGTGAGATGTGCACTTTTTTGGTGGTGCAAACAAGTAAGTAAAATTGTAAATGGTGATGATACAAAATTTTCCAAGTTTTTAGCAGAAAATCCAAATAACCATTACATTGATCCAATCAAATTACAGGCATACGAGAAGTTCAAGATGTGTCAAAAATTTCGAAAGCAAAATTCTTGAGCTCGGCGGCATGGTACAAATAAACTGATTTCGAGAGTGGATAGGAGGGATTCTTCTAACGGTCGACGTGGATGAACGCTTTTCGCTATTCTCGAAACGGAACGTACCAAGAAAATTTAAGCGATGGAACAATAAAGTTAACAAACTCAGTTAAATTAATCGAAGATATTGAGCGAGATTTTTATAATGAATGGACCATACTGTACATAGGTATAAATGGATAGAATGGAAGACAAAATAAGGATAATGAAAAATGAAATCAAACTCATCAATAAACAAACTTCAGTGGCTCTAGTTGGGACAAAAATGTGAAAACTGCCAGCAGCATAGTTAAAGAACATATTTTTGGTAAAGTTTTAAAATTTTAATTATTGTTTATAATTTAGTTACGCACAAGTCGAGATGCACAGAAACGATTAACCACCCAGACAAATTACGCTTAACTTGAAATGTAGCCCAACTGATATCATTAATTTTCCACAACAGAGAAATAGTTGTAAAATTGCAGACAAGCATCAACTACAAATCCACCCAGAAGAGCCGAGGCTAAAGAAGTAAGTAAAGGAAACTGTGTACCGAAAAACGTTCATATTTTTTTACATCCATTGCAGCAATCACACTTAAAGAGATGCGTACACATCTGGTACTGCTGGTGGAGAAGATGTTTCTAATAGTTCCCCTACAACAATTAAACTATTTAACAGGTAGATATTAAATTGAAAAATCTTTAAAAATTACATCTAATCAAACTTTTTGCGTTTTGGTAAGAATGTTAGTACATTGCCGGATGAAGCTGGAAAAGTCAAGCATTTTAATTTTGTCTGGCTGTCGGCAAGAAACGTATAACCAACCATGATGAAAAGGTGAGTAGTAATTACAAATTAACTCTAGACTTTTGTATAATAACCCCTTCAATTATACGGTCGCTTGTTATAACGTGACTAGCCACATTTTGTTGATAATGAATAGTTTATTGAAAAGCAATTATTGAATATTCGAGAATAATGTGACATGCCACACATCTCAAGCAAAGACGTTAAAACATGATCTAGTTCATCTGTTCATCATTCAAAAACTATGTAAAATATGCATTGCTTTAAATCTGGTTTTCTCAATAAAATGATTTGTGGCTTGTCACGTTTTTTTTTCAATTACAAATTCACTTTTTTTACGTAGGGACACATAAATGTACTAGAGAAGTAAAACGTCCAGGGAAAAGCCCTTGTATGTTAGTAGAAAATATAAACAGGAAAATGGTAATGTACATCCTTGTAATGGTAAGAGTTACCGATACTATTATTTTATATAATTTATATTTCAAACTTTTATTGCATAATTTAATAATATCATGTTTTTAGACACCTTCGTCACATAATGGCGTAGCAGAATTGCTATTGAAACATCCAGGTAAAATTTATCGATTAATTTCATTTACTAATTAGGATTTTCTCTTACATCTTGAGCCTAAGATGTAACGTAGGAAACCCTCTAGGTGATAGCTCTTGATTACCTTTTGATAAAGAATTCGTTCTTTATTGTGAAATAAGAGCACTCTTTATCAATCTGTAATAGAAGACGTGAGGAAATTCGGTTTTTTCCAAGACTCTTGTTTTTGAAGCGTACCTAATAAGGATCCGACGGAATAAAAATAGGAAGAAAAGAAACACGGCTCAAATAGCACCTGTCAAACTTGGTATAAAGGTACAAGCTATAAATAATAATATTAATTTTGTATATTTTCCTGACTGTACTTTAATTCATTCCAATGTATTCCTGGGTTTCAGTCAATTTTATTGTTTATTATTAAAATGTTACAAATACGTTTCGGTGTCTTTATCCACCATCATCAGTTTGTATGTTTAGATGTTTCATTCATTCACATTTGATTGGACATTCATGTCCTTCCATTCATTGGACATTCATGTCCAATCAAATGTGAATGCAGAAACATCTAAACATACAAACTGATGATGGTGGATAAAGACACCGAAACGTATTTGTAACATTTTAAATAATAAACAATAAAATTGACTGAAACCCAGGAATACATTGGAAATAATATTAATATAAGGGGCACAATCGGAAGGGTTTTAGTGAGCAAACAGCTAGACTGGAATCCCACACAACACAGCGCTAGCTCTAGGAGGTGTATCAGAGAGCATTGCCCAAACCTCATCAATAACAAAAAAAAATTATATATAAAACAAAAATAGCAGGTAATAATTGGATACTTTTGGACACTTTTGAATATTTGTTTAACATATGTATTATTTAATATTTAATGTAAATTAAACTCATTTAAAATGTGTATGTACATTTTTGCTTTTTATGGAACACTAACGATGTAACTTGAATACTATTTCTAACTACGCCTCTGAGTTTTTTAGTTTAATATATACCTATTCTAAGCAAGAATTCATGTGCTTTATTTTTAAGCATTTTTATTTTTTTTAAGCATTAACTATTTTTTTTTGAACTACTACAAGTTTCCACAAGCACACAAATTTAGCAGAGGATTTGAATTCAATTTATGATCTGTCCAATCTCGGCTTAAGTTCCAATAATATTTGAAGCAACTCATAATGCCTTAATTGTGATGGTGATTGAAGCAATAACCCAAACTACACAATTAAAGGGCATTATGAGATGCCTGAAATATTATTGGAACTTAAGACGAGATTGGACAAATCATAAGTTGAATTCAAATCTCCCGCTGATTTTTGATGCGAACACAGTCGGTAAAGAAGTTTTCTTCTGCAAGCAGTGGAAATTTAAGTCTAGTGGAAATCCGCCACTGGGCAAAAGCGACAAATAGCATTCTACAGGCTTATATGTCAGTTTCCAATCTATAACCTCTGTGATCTGTGACCAGAGCGTCTCTGTCCCCGAAACAGTTACGCTCTCGCACCAATTCCTCGAGTAACCACGTGCACACCTCTGCAGTCTTTGTGTTAATACAGCCTGTTAATTACATTCTGTGTTTGGATTCTTCTGGAATCTTAATTAGATTCTGGATTATTCCAATGTATTCCTGGGTTCAGTCAATTTTATTGTTTATTATTTAAAATGTTACAAATACGTTTCGGTGTCTTTATCCACCATCATCAGCTTGTCTAAAATATATATTTACAGTCATCATCAATTTAAATAGAAAACTTTCACCAAAATTCACATATTAAAATACAAATCACACACATATTAAAAAGTACAATTTGGGACCTGAAAACCAATGTTCTTGATGTACGTTTTAATATGTGTGTGATTTGTATTTTAATATGTGAATTTTGGTGAAAGTTTTCTATTTAAATTGATGATGACTGTAAATATATATTTTAGACAAGCTGATGATGGTGGATAAAGACACCGAAACGTATTTGTAACATTTTAAATAATAAACAATAAAATTGACTGAAACCCAGGAATACATTGGAATGAATTAAAGTACAGTCAGGAAAATATACGAAATTCTGGATTATTACATATTGGAGGAACTCTATCGCCATATGACTCATAGACGTCCAAATATTGACGTCTTTTCTAAGTCAATTGACGTACCGATCAAAATTACTTAATATAAACGTGTAATTGGTCAGTTGTGACATGTGCAATGTGAAGGTCAGGCGCTTTTTGGTTTCTTATGGAAAAGAGCATTTGGATGGATTAAAATTATTGCAATCTTTATTTCCACAAGAAACACCAAAAAGAAAATGTGCTTAAAAAATGCCAAAAAAGGCTGATCTGAGAGGAACTCACGTGCATCATTAATTCCCCATAGAAACTTGTTCACTCACTGACTTTCTCACAATTTATAAACCCATCAAATGCTCTATTCATCCAAATTGTTCAACTTTCAGACTTCATTGGCCGTCCTAGATAGCCAATGTATAGTATAGAATAGTCGTAGATCGCCAAAGTATACTACGAGAGGCTTTACCGCCCGAACCGTTCCGACGTTGCCATTATTTTGCTTCTGTTTCAACATACCATTCCAAGATATTCTGCTCTCATGCGACACACATGTCAATTGACCACAGAGAAATGTTTAAGAATACGTGTTTTACAAACAAGAGAGAAATTCGAGCACGGTTTCCCTCAGAGACACGTGCAGGTCCCCCCTGCAAGGCTCCGGAAAGCCTAAGTGAAAACTAGGGAGCAATCCCGGTCCAAAATGAAAGAAAATAACCAACCTAACCTCAAAAACCCATGTGCCCCGCAGAAGCGCTTCCTCAAGTACAGAGAGGCAGCCTAAACGCCCAAAACCCTTGCCTTCAGCACAATCCGATCAGGATGCCCTCGAAACCCTTCGTGAGGAATTTCAAATCCTGAAAAACCAGTATTTAAAAGCCCTAAAAGAAATTGACTCCCTGAAACTAGCTAACAGTCAATTTACACAAATCAAAACCACCCAAAATCCAAAACCAACTCAGCCCTCAGCCGAAAGATGGAAAGCCCTGGCAAAACCCTCAGCCCCCTAAATCTGCCCAAAACGTCAAATGCCGTACTTCATAAACACATGGTGCAACATTGCACAGCCCCCCAAAAGCCCACAAGTGCAAAGCCCGCACAACTGCCCGAAACTTCCGACAGCAAAGCTTCAAACCCCAAAAAGCGACGATTCCAATCGTCATCAGAACTCCCGCTGCCTGGACCAAAGTCCGGAACTTATTGCTAGAAAAAAATATCCAACTTACCAACCCTAAAAAGTTGCATTGGGAATCCAGATACACCCCCTCTCAACTGATGACCACTGGGCCATCACAAAACTTTTGTCCTCAGAAGGAATTGAGTTTCATACTCACACCCCTTTGGAAGACAAAAAACGCATCGCAATCGTGAAAGGATTGCACCAGGAAATGTCTGTGCCTGAAATCCAAGCAGAACTGCAGGAATTGGGCTTCTCACCCACCGAAATGCAATTCTTCAAAATGGGGAATTTCAAAACGAGAACCAACATGATCAAAATGCTGCTCCCCAAAGATCAAACCCAAATATTTGAGGTAAAACACCTCCTAAACTTGTCGGTGGTCATCGAACCCCAAAGACACTCCCAAACCATTAACAAAAGGCACATTCCACAGTGCAAAAAATGCCAGAAATTCGGACACACCAATGTCCAACTGGGGCAAAACCCACTTGCCATAAATGTGCCCAGGGGCACTTCTACGCCGAGTGCAAAAAGCCTCGGGATATCCCGGCCAAATGTGTCAACTGCAACGGCCCCCACCCGGCAAGTTACTTCTCTTGCCCAAACAACCCCAATTTCATGGCCCAAAGCAACAAAAGCGAAGCAAGCCAGCTTTGCAAACAAAATACAACCAACAATCTCATTCGCAGAATAAACTGCCAAACCCCCAGCGGCAACTCAAATGCTGCCAGCCCGTAAGGCCCCCCGGACCACCCAAACAGCCCCACCAACTGCCCCCCTCTGGTCCCCCTTCGGCCCCCCAACAACCCCCCAGCTTGAGCCCGGCCCTTATTCAGCTTCTCCTGATGCCTGAAAAAGAAATTCAGGCAAAAATTCTGCGAATAGCGCATGATAAATAGCTGTCCTGCTCTTCAAGCGCTGGCATGAAAAGCTTAAAGCCAGCAGGTGTCCACATTGTCTCCTGGAATGCCAACTCTTTCTACCCCAAAAGACACGAATTTGAAGGCTACCTCCGGGAAACGATGTGGACATTGCACTTCTCCAAGAAACCTTTTTGCAACCACAAACACTCTTCAAAATCAACAACTACAAAATTTACAGAAATGGCCGCCCCAACAAAAGGGGGGCGGCACTGCCATTTTTATTAAAAACAACCTTTCCCACACCCAAAACCCCCCTTTCACTAACACCTCAATCGAACACTCCTCAATAACACTAAACATGGAAAACTCGCAAATCCTAATCATTTCAGCCTACAAATCCCCCAATACCAAAATAACGGAGCAAGACTACACCGAACTATTCAAACACGACATTCCAACACTAATAGCTGGTGACCTAAACTCTAAGAACACTGCCTGGGGTTGCAGAACTTCTAACTCCGAGTGAATAAGCTCCTCAAGCTCTCCCAAAAGATCCAATTCCAAATTCACGCTTCTCCAGAGCCAACACACTTTGATCATAGAACTCCAGACATACTGGACATTGCCGTCACTAAAAACATCTCCCACATTCTCGCAGTCACCAACTCAGATTCTCTCAGCTCAGATCACAACCCAATAATCATAAACATAAACGAACAATACACCAACAACCCCCTAGCCCCCATTTCCATTACTGACTGGGATGCCCTCGCCTACTACCTTGGAGAAACTCAAATTTCAGACCACCCACCTCAAAATCAAAAAGAATTAAACACCTACACAAATAAAATCACTGAAAAAATCTCTATAGCCATTTCAAAAGCCACAACTTTAAAACCAATTCAAATACAAATCCTTATTCGCTGCCGACTGAAATTAAACTCAAATAAAACTAAGAAATAAACTAAAACTGAGGGCTAAACAATTCTCCGATTCATAATTAAACAAACAAGCAAACAAACTCAGTAAAGAAATTAAATACGAAATAAACAACCAAAAAAACGAAAGGTGGTCAGAAATACTGGAAAACATCCCAACAGCGGACTCTCTGGAACGCCAGTTCTCGCCCAACAGATCACAAGCTGACGATCTCGCTTTCGAGGAGGAGGTTGACACCGTCAACATTATATATATATATATATATATATATATATATATATAGATATATATATATATATATATAATAAATATATCTTGGAATGGTCTATTGAAACAGAAGCAAAATAATGGCAACGTCGGAACGGTTCGGGCGGTATAGCCTCTCGTAGTATACAGTTCATTGGCTATCTACGACGGCCAATGAAGTTTGAAAGTTGAACAATTTGGATGAATAGAGCATTTGATGGGTTTATAAATTGTGAGATTAATTCATTGCCTGACTGCATATCCTGCAATCCTGCAAGCATACAGCAGAAGCTCGGTGACTGTGGAGGTACTGGTAGCTCGTGAGAACTACCAGCAAACCTTCGCAGGAAAATCGCCAACCACAGACGGCTGCGCAGGACGTACAGAAGGCAGCCCACCGAGGACAACAGGATGGTCTTGAACCGCCAAGGCCAGATCCTGAAGGAAGCCCTCAGGGAACACCGGAACCAGAAATGGGAAGGACGCATCCGGGAGATAGGGCCAGAGGACCAAAGTATCTGGAAACTCCAAAAGGCTCTCCGACAGGAAGACACGAAGATACCAGCTTTACACGGAGTGCAAGGTCTGGTATATACAACAGTGATAAAGCGGAAACTTTTGCAGATACGATCGAGAGAGAGGCCAGAGAAACACTCACCCAGACGAAGACGACGAGCACGAAACTGCCGTCAGACGAGTTGTTCGGAGATTCCGGACAAAAGAGGTGAACAGCAGCATCTCACCAACCTCACCAGGTGAAGTGGCGGCCATCATCAGGAACTCAAAGACGAGGAAGGCTCCTGGAAGAGATGGAATCACCAACAAGATGCTTAAGAACCTGCCGAGAAAAGGGCTGGTAGCTATCGCAACACTCATTAATGCCATTTTCAGAACTGGATATTTCCCGTACGTCTGGAAACACTCGGACGTAATTATGCTCCCGAAGCCCAAGAAGAACAGGACCTTTCCCCAGAACTACAGGCCCATCAGCCTGTTGTCCAGCCTCAGCAAGATAGCAGAACGAGTTATCTTGCGGAGGCTTACGAGGGAAACGAGTGAGCTTGAGCTGCTGCCGCCTGAACAGTTTGGGTTCCGTGGTAAACACTCCACGGAACTACAGCTGCTCAGGATTGTTGAAAGATGTACCAAGGAAATGAACCAGAACAGGACAACCGGCATCCTCGCTCTGGACGTCGCAAGAGCCTTTGACAGAGTGTGGAGAGACGGATTAATCTACAAAATGCTGGAAACAGGTATTAGTGAGGAAATGTGCCGGTTAATCGACAGCTATATTTGCAGAAGGACCTTCAGCGTCAAAGTTGGGAACTGCAGGTCAGAAGACAGAAGCACAGAAGCTGGAGTGCCGCAAGGAGCGGTACTCTCCCCGATGCTATACAACATCTTCACGAGCGACATTCCCCGGACCGCCAATACGACCCTGGCGCTTTTCGCGGACGACACTGCTCTGCTGTCATCCTCGTGGCAAAAGAGCACGTGCGTCGAAACCTGCAACTTGCCATGGACGAACTACAAAAGTGGTTCATCAAATGGAAAGTGCAGGTGAACGCAACAAAGAGCCAGGCCATCCTAATTGGAAGGAAAAAAGACAAGATTGATGGGAATATCAATCTTGACGGAGAAGAGGTCCCATGGGCAAGTAATGTCAAGTATTTAGGTGTTGTTTTAGATCAGAGGCTGACCTGGAGGCAACATGTGAAAACTGCGATAAACCAGGCAAGGGCGAGAGCGGCAACGCTGTATCCCCTGCTGAACCGACGAAGCCAGATGAGTTTGAGGAACAAGCTGCTACTCATCAAAAGTGTCATCAGGCCGGCCATGACGTATGCCTCCACAGCGTGGGGATATGCGTCAGAAACCTGTCTGAGGCAGCTCCAGGCCACAGAAAATAAACTTCTGCGGATGGCCATAGATGCTCCCTGGTTTGTCCGTAACCGGCAAATTTACAGGGACCTAGAATGGGAGCCATTGAGAGATCTAATGAAACGAAAAGCAGCCACGACCTTCGAAAAGGCCGAAAACCATCCCTTTGAAGAGCTCCGGAACGCCGTAGCCTACTCCCCAGAGGACAACGGGCCCCGGAAAAAGAGGCCCAGGCACCAGCTGGCCCAATAGGGCAACAAATAGGTACAGCAGTTTACTGCAGAGTGCCATAACTAATTTTAAGATAGTGTGATTAGGCAGTATTAAGTAGTATAGTGCTTGTATAAAATTAGTAAGATGCCCATGCTAGCAGCCAGCTAGCATGGAGAGAATGAGAGGTGAAGGCATACGGATGCCAGAGCTGAACCATTCTTAAAGAAGACCACAAGTTTTAAAGGATAACTCCCGGAAACTTGCAGTCAAAAATGGGGGTTTTTTTAGTTGGTAGAAATCCAACACTACCCGGTGTCACGGGACACTGGGTGTCTTCGAGAAGATTTTTACCCTCCAGCCGCCGCCGGGCAAACAAAAAAAAAAAAAAAAAAAAAAAAATTGCCTGACTGCAGACTGATGAACATCAGCAAGCAAAGAGTTTTTTTGCCGCCAGATTCCAAGACCGCTGTACGCGAAATTGAAAAGTCTAGTGCAAACGCGACACCTTCACCTGCGGCGTGCAAGCCAAAACCGTGGAAAACGCGTGTTTAGAAACCGTGCTAACCTAAAAAGAAATTCGAGCACGGGCTTCCTTCAGAGGCACGTGCAGGTCCCCCAGCAGGGCTCCGGAAAGCCCAGTGAACAGTGAAAAACAGCAATGAATGAGTCCGGTAAGTCCGAAAAACCTTCCAACATAACCTCAAAAAGCCATGTGCCCCGCCGCAGCAATTCATCGAGCGCTGAAAGGCAGCCCAAAAGGCAAAAATCCAGCCCTCTGACAAGAAGCCTTCGCAACCCTTCAAAAAAATTCGATCCTTGCAAAACCTCAAAACCAAAAAACTTAGAAACACGCAAACAACTAGCAGCCATGACTCAGGAAAACGTCAACCTGAAGGCTCAGCTAGTAGCTCAGCCCCCAGTTCTTGATCTAACCCCCAACTCTCTCTCAGAATGAAATGGAAATCGATTTCCCAGCCCTACCGAAACCCCCAGCCCCCTTAAATCTGCCCAAAACCACAAATGCCGCATTACAAAGCCACATGGTGGAACAAGGCAAAGCCCCACAAAAGCCCCTGCAAATTCTTCTAACCCAAATTCCAACCCCAAAAAAGCGACGATTCCAATCGTCATTAGAACACCAGGTGCCTGGACCAAAGTGCAGAAATTACTTCTGGAAAAAAATTTCCAGTACACCAACCCTAAAAAGGTGGCATTAGGGATTCAAATCCACCCCCTTTCCACTGACGGCCACAGGGCCATCACAAAACTTCTGTCCTCCGAAGGTATCGAGTTCCATACTCATACCCTTCTGGAAGACAAAAAATCATGCAATTATAAAGGGATTGCACCAAGACATGTCTCTGCCTGAAATCCAAGCAGAACTACAGGAATTAGGCTTCTCGCCAACCCAAATCCAATTTTTCAAACTGGGGAATCTCCAAAAAAGACAAACATGATTAAAATGTTGCTCCCCAAAAATCAAACCAAATATTTGAGGTGAAACACCTCCTAAACTTGTCGGTAGTCATCGAACCGCAACGGAATTCCCAAAACATCAATAAAGGCACACCCCAGTGCAAAAAGTGCCAGAAATTCGGCCACACCATGTCCAACTGTGGGGCAAAACCCACGTGCCACAAATGTGCCCAGGGGCACTTCTACGCCGAGTGCAAAAAGCCTCGGGATATCCCGGCCAAATGTGTGAACTGCAATGGCCCCCACCCGGCAAGTTACTTCTCTTGCCCTAAAAATCCAAACTATGCAGCAAAAAACACAAAAAGCGAAGCAAGCCAGCTTCGCAAACATAATCCAACCGGCAATTTCATATGCAGAAAAAACTGCAAAACCCCCAGCGGCAACTCAAATGCTGCCAGCCCCTAAGGCCCCCCGGACCACCCGATCAGCCCCCCAAGTGCCCCCCCCGCTGGCCCCCCTTCGGCCCCCCAACAACCCCCCACCTTGAGCCCGGCCCTTATTCAGCTTCTCTGATGCCTGATGAGGAAATCCAGGCAAAAATACAGAGAATATCGAAAATGGTTCTCAGCTGTCCAGCTCTTCAAGCAGCTGGCATGAACAATTTAAAGCCAGCAGGAGTCCACATTGTCTCCTGGAATGCCAACTCTTTCTACCCCAAAAGGTACGAATTTGAAGGCTACCTCCGGGAAAACGATGTGGACATTGCACTCCTACAGGAAACCTTTTTGCAACCACAAACACTTTTTAAAATTAACAATTACAAAATTTACCGTAATGACCGCCCCAACAAAAGGGGGGGCGGCACTGCCATTCTTATTAAAAACAGCCTTTCCCACACCCAAAACCCCCCTTCACTAACACCTCAATTGAACACTCCTCAATAACACTAAACATGGAAAACTCTCAAATCCTAATCATTTCAGCCTACAAATCCCCCAATACCAAAATAACGGAGCAAGACTACACCGAACTTTTCAAACACGACATCCCAACACTAATAGCTGGTGACCTAAACTCTAAAAACACTGCCTGGGGTTGCAGAACTTCTAACCCCGAGGGAAACAAGCTCCTCAAGCTCTCCCAAAAGCTCCAATTCGAAATTCACGCCCCTTCAGAGCCAACACACTACGACCACACAACTTCAGACATACTGGACATTGCCGTCACTAAAAACATCTCCCACATTCTCACAGTCACCAACTCAGATTCTCTCAGCTCAGATCACAACCCCATAATAAACATAAACGAACAATACACTAACAACCCCCTAGTCCCCATTTCCATTACTGACTGGGATGCCCTCGCCTACTACCTTGGAGAAACTCAAATTCCAGACCACCCACCTCAAAATCAAAAAGAACTAAACACCTACACAAATAAAATCACTGAAAAAATCTCTATAGCCATCTCAAAAGCCACAACTTTAAAACCAAATTCAAATACAAATCCTTACTCGTTGCCGACTGAAATTAAACTCAAAATAAAACTAAAAATAAACTAAAACGGAGGGCTAAACAATTCTCCGATTCACAATTAAACAAACAAGCAAACAAACTCAGTAAAGAAATTAAATACGAAATAAACAACCTAAAAAACGAAAGGTGGTCAGAAATACTAGAAAATATCCCAACAGGCGGCACAGACGCCTGGAAAATCTCCAAGGCACTAAGAGGGAAAACCAAAACCTACTTCCCACCAATCCATGGCGAGCGAGGACTGGTGTACACAGACGAGGAAAAAGCGGAAGCTTTTGCCGACTCTCTGGAACGCCAGTTTTCGCCCAACAGATCCCAAACGGACGACCTGGATTTCGAGGAGGAGGTTGACACCGTCCTCACCGAAATCAAACAGCGACAAATCCCTCCAGACGCCCCACAAATCCCCCCAGCAACCCTTTCTGAACTTAAAGAAATCATTTCTACCCTAAAAACCCGCAAAAGCCCCGGCCCTGACCAAATCACCCACAAAATCATAAAAACACTTCCCGAAAATCTTCTAAACCACCTACTTACCATAATTAACACTTCTTTCACACTACGAAAATTCCCAAAGCCTTGGAAAACAGCAGCCATCGTCCTAATCCCAAAACCATCAAAAAACAAAACTTTCCCGCAAAATTGGAGACCAATCAGCCTTTCTCTTCGCTCGCTAAAATAACAGAAAAACTCTTTCTAAACCGCTTAACCCAACTAATAAATGAAAACCAATTAATCCCTCGAGAGCAGTTCGGATTCGTGCAAAAACACGATTCAGTACTGCAAGCGGCCAGGCTGATTCAAGATGCCACTATCGCTCTCCAGGACAAGGGCTCCACTGGAGTCATTTGCCTGGACATCGAAAGCTTTTGACAAAGTATGGCACGAGGGCTTAATCTGGAAACTCCTACACTTACACAAACTACCAATAACTTTCGTCCAATACGTGGCAAGCTTCCTTAAAAACAGGAAGTTTTACACGCTAGTGGAAAAAACCAAATCTAGCATTCGCTCCATAGAAGCAGGAGTCCCACAAGGCTCCCCACTTTCCCCAACCCTGTACAACCTATACACAGCCGATGCCCCAAAAGCCCCAGCCACAAAACTAGCACTATTTGCCGACGATACTTGCATTTATTATTCAAACCGTAACATCCAATACATAATCGGCCCTCTTCAAAGGCACTTGAATATCTTCCAAGAATGGGCAGACACTTGGAAAATCAAAGTCAATGCGGAAAAAACCACTGCCATCATAATCACAAAAAAAATACAAACGCCCAAAAATCTTCCAAAACTCACATACAATAATATAGAAATAAAACTCGCAAAATCTCTCAAATATCTGGGCATCACAATAGATTCAAAACTAAACTTCACAGAGCACATAAACAAAATCATCACTAAAGGCAAAAAACATATGGCTATCTTTACCCGCTCCTAAACAAAAAAAGCAAACTCTCGCTCAAAAACAAAGTATTACTATACAAGCAAGTCATCAGATCGCAAATATGCTATGGCCCCAATAATCAGTCAAACCGCCAAAACCAACATTCACAACCTCCAAACTTTCCAAAACAAAATCCTTCGAAGATTTACAAGACCCCCCTGGTACATCCGAAACTCCCAAATTCACCAAAACCTAGAAATAGACCCCATTAAACAGCACATCACAAAAACCCATTCCAAATTCAAAGTCAGAGCTCTCAACCACACAAACCCACTAATCAAAGAAACCTTTTCCCAAATCATCCCGAAACATCACTTCCAAACCCCAACCAGTCTAATGGCAGACCCCCCTGGAACCACCCACCATAAATTTAAAAAAACAGTTACAAAACCATTACCCTTTTGCAAAAAGTTCAACCCCCTCAAAACTCAGCGATCAGCTGAGCGACTGCGAAAACTCCCCAAATTCACTCTCGCTTTCATTCTCACCATCTCGCACTTTCGGCCAAAATGAAGCTTTAAAAGCTTAAAAAGCAACCCCCAGCCTTCTTGCGGCAGCAAAACCAATGAAACCCCCGATTAACCAAAACACATCCCTTCACGATTATCAATCCCAACAAAAACAATAAAATAAATTAAAAAGGGAAAAAAAAGTGAATAAAATTTTTTTTTCATTTTTTTTTTCTTTTCTCCTTTTCTCTAACTTACTCTCCCAAACAAACCACCAACTCCCCAAACCCACACCCCCACGGTAACCAGGCTCATTCATGAACCATCAGGAAAGACTAAAAGCCTTAATTGGCTAAGTCTATTAAATATCAGCACTCAGTATAAATTGTGAGAAAGTCAGTGAGTGAACAACTCACTGACTTATTACTGACTGATTATTACTATTATGACTGATTATCACTGACTGATTATTATTCCTTATCTGACTGCAGGCTGATGGACATCAGCAACAAACAGAGTGTTTTTTTGCCGCCAGATTCCAAGACCGCTGTACGCGAAAGTGTAAACCTTAGTGTAAACGCGACAACACACCTTCACCTGCGGCGTGCCAGCCAAAACCGCGGAAAACACGTGTTTAAGAACAGTTGTTTTTAACGAAAGAAATTCGAGCACGGGCTTCCTTCAGAGGCACGTGCAGGTCCCCCAGTAGGGCTCCGGAAAGCCCAGTGCAAAGTGAAATCATGAATGAGACCGGTAAGTCCGAAAACAACCCCACTCCCATAACCTCAAAAAACCATGTGCCCCGCAGAAGCAATTCGTCAAGCGCTGAAAGGCAGCCCAAAAGACAAAAACCCCAGCCCTCTGATCGGGAGGCCTTCGAAACCCTTCGAAGGGACTTCGAAACCCTTCGAAGGGACTCCGAAACTATGAAAACCCAACTAGCAGCCGTCCTTCAGGAAAATGCCAACCTGAAAGCTCAGCTAGAAGCTTCTCAGCCCCCAGTTCTTCCTCTCAACCCCCAACTTCTCTCTCTCAGCCCCCAACAGGATGAGAAAATGGAAATCGAGGATTTCCCAGCCCTACCGAACCCTCAGCCCCCTTAAATATGCCCAAAACTACAAACGCCGCACTGCACAACCACATGGTGCAACGATGCACAGCCCCCCAAAAGCCCACAAGTGCAAAGCCCGCACAAATGCCCGTAACTTCTTCTCACCCAAATTCAAACCCCAAAAAAGCGACGATTCCAATCGTCATCAGAACTCCCGCAGCCTGGACCAAAGTCCAGAAATTACTTCTGGAAAAAAATTTCCAGTTTACAAACCCTAAAAAAGTTGCATTAGGGATCCAAATCCACCCCCTCTCAACTGATGACCACAGGGCCATCACAAAACTTCTGTCCGCCGAAGGAATCGAGTTTCATACTCACACCCTTCTGGAAGACAAAAAAATTATAGCAATCGTGAAGGGATTGCACCAGGACATATCTCTGCCTGAAATCCAAGCAGAACTGCAGGAATTAGGCTCTCACCCACCCAAATTCATTTTTTTAAAATGGGGAATCTCCAAACAAAACGAACATGATTAAAATGTTGATCCCCAAAGACCAAACCCAAATATTTGAGGTGAAACACCTCCTAAACTTGTCGGTAGTCATCGAACCCCAAAGAAACTCCCAATCCATCAACAAAAGGCACATTCCACAACGTAAAAAGTGCCAGAAATTCGGACACACCATGTCCAACTGTGGGGCAAAACCCACTTGTCATAAATGTGCCCAGGGGCACTTCTACGCCGAGTGCAAAAAGCCTCGGGATATCCCGGCCAAATGCGTAAACTGCAATGGCCCCCACCCGGCAAGTTACTTCTCTTGCCCAAAAACCCCAACCATATAGCCCAAAAACAGCAAAAAGCGAAGCAAGCCAGCTTCGCAAACACAATTCAACCCTCAATTTCATATGCAGAAAAAACTGCAAAACCCCCAGCGGCAACTCAAATGCTGCCAGCCCCTAATGCCCCCCCGCTGGCCCCCCAACAACCCCCCATCTTGAGCCCGGCCCTTATTCAGCTTCTCCTGATGCCTGAAAAAGAAATCCAGGCAAAAATACAGCGAATATCGCAAATGATATTCAGCTGTCCTGCTCTTCAATCGCTGGCATGAACAGCTTAAAGCCAGCAGGCGTCCACATTGTCTCCTGGAATGCCAACTCTTTCTACCCCAAAAGGTACGAATTTGAAGGCTACCTCCGGGAAAACGATGTGGACATTGCACTTCTCCAAGAAACCTTTTTGCAACCACAAACACTCTTCAAAATCAACAACTACAAAATTTACCGTAATGACCGCCCCAACAAAAGGGGGGGCGGCACTGCCATTCTTATTAAAACAGCCTTTCCCACACCCAAAACCCCCCTTCACTAACACCTCAATCGAACACTCCTCAATAACACTAAACATGGAAAACTCCCAAATCCTAATCATTTCAGCCTACAAATCCCCCAATACCAAAATAACGGAGCAAGACTACACCGAACTTTTCAAACACGACATCCCAACACTAATAGCTGGTGACCTAAACTCTAAAAACACTGCCTGGGGTTGCAGAACTTCTAACCCCGAAGGAAACAAGCTCCTCAAGCTCTCCCAAAAGCTCCAATTCGAAATTCACGCCCCTTCAGAGCCAACACACTACGACCACACAACTCCAGACATACTGGACATTGCCGTCACTAAAAACATCTCCCACATTCTCACAGTCACCAACTCATTCTCTCAGCTCAGATCACAACCCCATAATCATAAACATAAACGAACAATACACTAACAACCCCCTAGCCCCCATTTCCATTACTGACTGGGATGCCCTCGCCTACTACCTTGGAGAAACTCAAATTTCAGACCACCCACCTCAAAATCAAAAAAAATTAAACACCTACACAAATCAAACTGAAAAAATCTCTATAGCCATCTCAAAAGCCACAACTTTAAAACCAAATTCAAATACAAATCCTTACTCGCTGCCGACTGAAATTAAACTCAAAATAAAACTAAGAAATAAACTAAAACGGAGGGCTAATCAATTCTCCGATTCACAATTAAACAAACAAGCAAACAAACTCAGTAAAGAAATTAAATACGAAATAAACAACCTAAAAAACGAAAGGTGGTCAGGAATGCTGGAAATATCCCAACAGCGGCACAGACGCCTGGAAAATCTCCAAGGCACTAAGAGGGAAAACCAAAACCCACTTCCCACCAATCCATGGCGAGCGAGGACTGGTGTACACAGACGAGGAAAAAGCGGAAGCTTTTGCCGACCCTCTGGAACGCGAGTTTTCACCCAACAGATCCCAAACGGACGATCTGGATTTCGAGGAGGAGGTTGACACCGTCCTCATCGAAATCAAACAGCGACAAATCCCTCCAGACGCCTACAAATCCCCCCAGCAACCTTTCCGAACTTAAAGAAATCATTTCTGCCCTAAAAACCCGCAAAAGCCCCGGCCCTGACCAAATCACCCCCAACCCTGTACAACCTATACACAGCCGATGCCCCAAAAGCCCCAGCCACAAAACTAGCACTATTTGCCGACGATACTTGCATTTATTACTCAAACCGCAACATCAAATACATAATTGGCCCTCTCCAAAGGCACTTGAATATCTTCCAAGAATGGGCAGACACTTGGAAAATCAAAGTCAATGCGGAAAAAACCACTGCCATCATAATCACAAAAAAAATACAAACGCCCAAAAATCTTCCAAAACTCACATACAATAACATAGAAATAAAACTCGCAAAATCTCTCAAATATCTGGGCATCACAATAGACTCAAAACTAAACTTCACAGAGCACATAAACAAAATCATCACTAAAGGCAACAAAACATATGGCTATCTTTACCCGCTCCTAAATAAAAAAGCAAACTCTCGCTCAAAAACAAAGTACTATACAAGCAAGTCATCAGATCGCAAATATGCTATGGCGCCCCCAATAATCAGTCAAACCGCCAAAACCAACATTCACAACCTCCAAACTTTCCAAAACAAAATCCTTCGAAGATTTACAAGACCCTCCTGGTACATCCGAAACTCCCAAATTCACCAAAACCTAGAAATAGACCCCATTAAACAGCACATCACAAAAACACATTCCAAATTCAAAGTCAGAGCTCTCAACCACACAAACCCACTAATCAAAGAAACCTTTTCCCAAATCATCCCGAAACATCACTTCCAAACTCCAACCAGTCTAATGGCAGACCCCCCTGGAACCACCCACCATAAATCTTAAAAAACAGCTACAAAACCACTACCCTTCTGCAAAAAGTACAACCCCTTTCAAAACTCAGCGATCAGCTGAGCGACTGCGAAAACTCCCCAAATTTCACTCTCGCTTTCATTCTCACCATCGCTCACTTTCGGCCAAAACGAAGCTCAAAAAGCCAACCCCCAGCCTTCTTGCGCAGCATAAACTTAATGAAACCCTCCCCCATTAACCAAAACACACATCCCCTCACGTTTATTCAATCCCAACTATAAACACATAACAATAAATTAAAAAAAAGAAAAAAAGTAAATAAAATTTTATTTTTTATTTTTTTTTTTCTCTTTTTCTCTAACTTACTCTCCCAAACAAACCACCAACTCCCCAAACCCACACCCCCACGGTAACCAGGCTCATTCATGGACCATCAGAAAAGACTAAAAGCCTTAATTGGCTTCATTCAATTGGCAGCATTCTCCTGGACATCGAAAAGGCGTTCGACAAAGTCTGGCACGAGGGATTAACGTGGAAAATGGCAAACTTCTGCAAGTTACCAACCGCCTATACACAATTTGTAGCAAACTTCCTAACCCACCGAAAATTCAAAGTCCAAATAAACAACAGACTATCCTCACTAAGAACGGCAGAAGCAGGAGTCCCACAAGGTTCCCCCTCTCTCCAATTCTCTATAACATTTACACCGCCGACATACCAAAAGATCCTGCCGCTGAAATCGCCCTATACGCAGACGATACGCCGCCTTTATACAAGCCAGCAAAACAAACCTGTCCCACATCCAAACATTCCAAAACAAATTCCTCAGATACATCACAAAAGCGCCCTGGTACGTTCGAAACTCGGCAATACATGAGGACCTGAAAATGGACACCATCAGGCAATTCCTCACTAAAAAGCATAGCAAATTCAAAACAAAAGTACAAAACCACCCAAACCCAGTGGTAAAATCCACATTTGAAACAAACCATGGCGAACACCGAGGAAATCGAGCAGTGCTCGTATTTTTTTTTATTCATTTGTTAATTTTTATTTTCTTATTTTTTTTACTTTGTTTTTTTTTTCTTTTTCGTTTCTCGTTTCTATAACTGCAGAGGCACAAGGGCTAGGGGTGCTGAATGCACCAATCAAAAATTCAACCCAAATTCAAAATCTAGGTTTTATACCAAACAAGCCAACAAGGCTCTAAGAAGGAGCAAAAGTCCGAAAGGACTAGCTCTATGACAAAATCCAACACATCCGGGTTTCGGCCCCATGGGTGGTCGCGCCATTGGAATGTGGGCTGATCCTAAAGGGTACCAAAGTAGACCTCCCGCCGAACGCCATAGTGTGATTTCTCACATCCTTCAAATTCAAGACAATGGTCATGGGTCAGCTCTGAAAAGTGAGCCACCCAAAAGAAAACAATGACCAATTTTCTACAGAATGCTAGAATTGTCGCGACTATGATAAGATGAGAATCAACCTTTCAATTTCTAAACCCGGAAATAGCACTTGTGGTGAACGGCCTTAAGATCTCCGACAGGGGCGCACCAATTTCGGAATTCAATATAGAAAAAGTCACAAGCCCAACAAATCTCTACTACAATGTTCAAATGTTATTTGAACAAGCGGTCATGTGGCACAGTGTCAAAAGCCCTGGCTAGGTCCAAGAACACCGCCAAACACTTCCTATTATTTTCCAATGCGCCATTGACCTGCCTAGTCAATTCATAGACAGCATCCGATGTACTACGTCCACCAATGAAACCAAACTGTTTCTGCGTTAATAAATTAGTTTTTTGTAAATAATCTATAAGCCTATCCTTTAAACATTTTTCAAAGATCCTAGCAAAATTATTAATTATGCTTATCGGGCGATAGTTTCCTATTTCAGATTTGTCACCTGATTTGTAAATAGGAGAAATTATTGATTTTTTAAAATGACTAGGCACTATTCCTGTTTCAAAAATTAAATTTATGATATGAATTAAAGGTTTAAGAAGATACACATGAAATCTTTTATAAATCTTGACTTAATAGTATCTATTCCGGGGGCGGAGCTGTTTTTTAAAGAATATATATGTTTATTATTTCATTCCTATCCGTTGGCTTCAGAAACATTGCAGATGTACTGTTATGGTTAATTTTATATTGCTTATTCGGGTTCTTATTTTGTTCAACATATCTACACCAATATTTATAAAATAGTGGTTACAGAAATTCGCCATGTCCCTGTTATCGGAGAAGTCTTTGTTTTATTTCTAATTTTCATCATTTCAATATTCTTACTAGTGGTTTGATTTGAAGCTTCATCTATAACTTTATAAATTTTTCCCATATTATTTTGACATTTCTCGATTTTCTTTTATAATAGTCATTTTGCATTTATTTATGAGTTTATTTAAAGAGTTTCTGTAGATTTTATATTGTTGTTCTTTTTCTAAACTGTAGGCTTTAATTAGTTTTTTTTTTCATTTTTACTCTATTTTTTATTGAACAAACAATACCAGATGTTATCCAGGGTTTAAGTTTTTTTATTGCCCTCTGCTTAATCATTCTAATGTCTTCAGATTCCTGAACAATACTTTTTACAATACTATAAAAGTTCTCGGTAGCAGTTTCAACTTCGTGAATATTTAGATATCATTGTCCCAGTTCTGATTACTTAGTAAATGATTTGCACTCTCACTATTGAATGATTTAATAGTTTTAAAATATACCTTGAATTATCGATTTTTTACATCTTCCCTATTAAAGCTAATTACAATGGGAAAGTGATCGGTCGGTAACATCAGCATCTAATATGAATGACGAATGTATAATTTTATTTGCTAATTTTGTTTTTAGGAAAATGTGGTCAATACAAGTTTTAGATGTGTAAGACGTAAGTAGACACAGGGCCAAATAAATTCTAAGAGGGTGCCCAGATGGACAGCAGAAGTCGTATTTAGACAATTCGTCTCATTCATTCATTCATACGTTAACCATACAAACCTCGCTAACATGACAATGCGCAAATTATTGAAGAGCGCCTTTTTAGCTACCACCCGCAGTCTTTGTCGGCAAGTCACAAGGACGGCTTTCTTCATTACTTCCGAGACAACTTTCCCAGATGTTTAGAATCGAAGGTCGAACTCAAAACTTAACTCCCCCAATACTCGAATCCGGGAACAAACTTGATCGAAACTCCACCCAATCTGAGGGTGGGAACATTGTTATAAATAAGGGAAACATTATTCGTAATGCAATTAGTCCCTGCTCAAAACTAGTGCCACTTTCACCAACATTGATAGTGCCAGTCCGTGATAGTGTAAATTATTTGCCAGGTGAGTGTTCCTCACAGAGTAGCCTATTCAGCATATTTCTATTTGGTAAACATTAACGATAGTAACCTCTTCAACTATAGTTCAATATTCATTCTGTCTTTCTTCTATATTTATTTACCTTCCTTAATATTTAACTGTTTCTCTTCAATGTTCATTTAAAGGTAGATACTGTTAACGCTTCGTATAAAACCATAAATAGGAAACGAGTGCAGCTCGTTAATTTGTAATCTATTTAGTCAGTTTGAGTAATATTGTTAAGGACGGGTACTGTTTGCGCGTTGTTCCCGCAGTACCTGGGCTCTGAACCCGTTGAGAGAGAGAACGCTAGTAGGCGGGTGCTGGCTGTGTGCTGATTCCAGCAGTACTTAGTATGGCCAATTAAGAGACTATTTATCATGATAAACGCCGATGACTGGTAAGGCTCTCCTGAGGAGGTATTTCGCGCGCTGTTCCCTTAATACCTCTTAACAACTCAGGAGTAGCGGTAGTTGGAGGCTTTTCCTGAGGAGGTATTTCGCGCGCTGTTCCCTTAATACCTCTTAACAATTCAGGATTAGCGGTGGCAGGATGCAACTTCAGTTGTAGTTGCGGGGTTCAGAGATAGTGAGATAGATCATCAATTAAAGTTTCCATAAGAATTATGGGTTGATAACTGTTGGCTCCAAGTGGGGACTCTGGATTGAGTCATATCTTGTTGAGGCACGTTTGATGCTTGTAGCTGAACCTGATGTATTTACAAGTTTTTATAATTAACAATCATACCCCTTTCTTGTTGAACTGGTTACTCAATTACTTTTCTAAATTGGTTTCAGATGTATTATCTAGATCGACCACCTGACGAACTGCCATAAAATTAATATTGTTAGTTGTGACGTAAGTGTGTTGTAGGTGTAATTATATGTTTTTCAAAGTAGTTGATGTTATCTGTGACAGTATAAACTAACGCCCTATAAATTATCAGAAGTGGGATTACCATTAAAATACCATTAAGGTTACCATTAAAATTACCATTACTTCCAATCAACTACTATACACTCTTCAAAATAAATAATTTACTTAAATGTTCTAATGTCTTAACAGCAATTAAATTAAATTTTAAAATCTCTAAAGCACAAGGCACAGTCATCGAGATAATACATAAAACTGAGTTTATGTGGGATAAGAGTTTTGAATTGTCGTTTCGTCTTTTTACATAAAAAGTCCGCAACAATGAATACTCGTCGAGGAAATAAGCGAGCACTTGCGGTGTGCAAGAGTGTGGTCATGAGAACGGTTCGTCTTCGGAGAGTGATCGGAGTTCGTCCAGAATAACGGAAGACCCTATCGATCGGTTGACAAACGCAATAACCACGTTAGTAGAAGTGAATGCACAGCGCGGAGGAAGCAGCGTACCAACTGCGCGCGGAGATATGATCCCCATTTTCGATCCGGAGGATCGTAATCAGACCATTCTGGAATGGTGTCGAAAAGTGGATGAGATACGCGACATTTTCACTGGTCTGAGGAGGCAACCATCTACTTGCCACGTCCAAAGCTGCAGGGTTGGCCGAGATCTGGTATAAAAGCCTAC